>CM059453.1:8878421-9208421 GCA_030390025.1 Squalus acanthias
AAGATATTGTGTAAACTAGGCCTGTATTCTCTTGAATTCAGAAGAATAAGAGGGGATCTCATTGAAGCATACAAAATTATGACTGGGCTTGATAGGGTGCATGCTGGGAGAATGATTCCCTTGGCTGGGGAGTCGTGAACTAGGGGCCACATCCTCAGGATAAACCGTAGGCCATTCAGGACTGAGATGAGAAGAAATTTCTCCACACAGAGGGTGGGGAATCTTTCGAATTCTCTACCCCAGGGAGCTGTGGAGGTTCAGTCATTGTGTGTATTCAAAACAGAAATCGATAGATTTCTGACTAGTAAGGGCATCAAGGGATATGGCGATAAGGCCGGTGAATAGAATTGAGGCAGAAGATCAGCCATGATCTCATTGAATGGCGGTGCAGGCTCGATGGGCCGAATGGCCTACTCCTGCTCCTATTTCTTATGTTCTTATCTTCTTATGTGGTAGCGTTGTAAGTGTTGTATTGAATCGAACGCCTGTTATACTCCAGGCCGAATTTCCAAATCTTTTTCTTTAACCATTGTTTTTTGAATAGCTTCTGTAAACGTCCTTTGATGTGGTTCAACTTTAAAGTTGCCATATCGATTCAGGTCGGAATGTATTAATTTAATGTCAGGTTTATTGAATTTAACGTGAATTATTTGCTTTCTACTTGGAATTGCTTAGAATATACAGCACGCAAACAATCCAATCTACTCACCTGGTCTATGCTGGTGTTTAAGCTCCAATGGACCCTCCAGCCAATCCTCTTCATGCAACTCTACCTGCAGTCTGTTATTACTCTCTCCCTTAAATGCATCTATGCTGTTCACCTCAACTAATCCTTGTGGTACCGAGCTCCACACGCTATCCACTGTCTGGGTAAAGACAGTTGATCCTGAATTCCTTATTGGCTTCATTACTGAATATCTTGGCTGATGACCCCATGCTTTCTTCTCCGCCACAACTTGAAACATCGTCTCCACGTCTATCCTTTCAAAGCCTTTCATAATCTTAAAGATCTGTATCACGTCACCCGACAGCCTTCTGATTTCAAGACGAAAGCGTCCCAATCTGTTTAATCCTACCTGATAGGAATAACCTCTCGGTTCTCATTGCATCCTTGATAGCTATAACTTCTTAGTTCTGCTCTCATACTTGACATATATATCCTCTCAGTTCTGGTATCATCCTTGACAGGTATAACCTCCCAGTACTGCTATCACACTAACTATAAATTGATTGTAGTAAAAACGGGTCCACAGTTTAAAGTCGCATGTGAAAGATGACAGCAGGTTGAACTCTGGGATGGCAGGACTATCGTATGAGGAGAGATTAGGTCGACTAGGCCTGTATTGACTAGAGTTCAGAAGAATGAGAGGGGATCTCATTGAAAACGTATAAAATTCTGACAGGGCTGGACAGACTGAATGCAGGACGGATGTTTCCCCTGGCTGGGGTTCTAGACGAGGGGTCACAGTCTCAGGATACGGGGTAGGATATTTACGACTGAGATGAGGAGACATTTCTTCGCTCAGAGGGTGGTGAACCTGTGGAATTCTCTACCACAGAAGGCTGCGGAGGCCAAATCAATGCATATTTTTAAGAATGATGTCGGAGATGCCGGTGTTGGACTGGGGTGGACAAATGTGAGAAGTCGCACAGCACCAGGTTATAGTCCAACAGCTTTATTTGAAATCACATGCTTTCTGGAGCGCTGCTCCTTCGTCAGGTGAAGTGAAGAAATGCATATAGAAACAGCGTATATAGTCAGAGAACACTGCCAGATGATTACAGTTAATCTTTCCAACTGCCCCCTATCACACCTCGACAGAGAGATAATCACGACAATCCTGATAGACCTGTTTGGACATCATCCACACCTTTGATTGCCGTGATTATCTCTCTGCCGAGGTGTGATAAAGGGCAGTTGGAAGATTAACTGTAATCATCTGGCAGTGTTCTCTGACTATATATGCTGTGTCTATATTCATTTCTTCACTTCACCTGACGAAGGAGCAGTGCTCCGAAAGCTTGTGATTTCAAATAAAGCTGTTGGACTATAACCTGGTGTTGTGCGACTTCTCACATATATTTAAGAAGGAGGTAGATAGATTTCTCGAGACAAAAGGCATCAAGTGCTATGGGGAGCGCGCTGGAATATGTTATTGAGAAAGAGGATCAGCCATGATCATATTAAATGGTGGAGCAAGCTGGAAAGGGCCGAATGGCCTAATCCTGCTCCTATTTTTCTACGTGTCTATGTTTCTCCCACAGTGCAGTCCTCCCTCAGTAATGGCACTGCGCGTCTCATTCTGGACTCTGCATTCTAAATTCGAATTGTCCGAAAAGAATGCTAAACTTTTTTTGTGGTTGTGATTTTATTCTTGCAGAAGAAAGGTTGAGGCAGTGTCGGAAAGGTAATTGAGCAGAAACCGGATGTGCTGTGGCGCGAGGCGCTTTGTTCTCAATAACTCATCGATGCATAGCTTCCTCATTGCACTCTTATTACTTCAATCCCGCTATTCTTAGACCTGGCAGACAAGTGTAAAAGCGAAGGTGAGTAAAAATAAAGAATGTTTCTGCATCAAGCCAGTACAGGTGTTGGGGTTGTTACGTGAGTCTGTGGGGATCAGTTTAAATGTGGGTGATTCTGTCAGATGTCCTGGAACAAGAGCAACACTTTGTATTTATATAGCGCCTTTAACGTAGTAAAACGCGTCAGGGCGCTTCACAGGAGTATTTTAAGACAGCATATTAAACACCGAGACACAGAACGAGAAAGTAGGGCAGATGAGCAAAAGCATGCTCAAAATGCTAGGTGATAAGGAGCGTCTTAAAGGAGGAAAGAGAGGTAGAGAGGCGGAGAGGTTTAGGCAGGGAATTCCAAAGCTTAGAGCCCAGGCAATAGAAGGCACGGCCACCAAAGGTTGAGCGATTATAATTAGGGATGCTGAAGAGGGCAGAATTAGAGGACTGCAGATATCACGGGGGTTGTGGAGCTGTAGGAGATTACAGAGATAAGGAGTGGTCAGGCGATGGAGGGATTTGAAAACAAGAATGACAATATGAGACGAATCGATTCAATCTCTCCAGATTTTTTCTACCTTTAGCCCCATCAATATCAATAAATCCTTCCTGAGTTGTGGTGCCCGGAACTGAATGGCTTCTACATGTGTCCACATTTGTCAGATTAGCCTGCATCCAGTTTAAAATTAGCTATATCTGATCGGCCGCCCGCTTCTCACCACCCGACCGACGTTGCTTGCCGTTGAAGCGAATAGAAGTGGGGAGCGGGCAAATTTCTTAGCCCGTTATTGTGCGAATCCACCCCATTGGATGTAAAGTCCTTCGACAGAATGAACAGGAAAGTCACTAGCTAATGTGCCAACAATTATACTTTTTTTCAACTTGAAAGCAAAATCAGGCGGGTATGTACCGAGCGGCTATCCAATATTGCACGTTTTGTGACCCATCACAGTGAGATTTTCCCTCTATGTGTTTGACCACTCTGTTCACCTCAGTATCGAAAGCCCATTAAAGCCACAGAAATTACAACTATCAGCCGGGTCTCAGTGATAACACCATCGCCTCTGAGTAAGGTTGTCCTTGGGTTCAAATCCCTCTCCAGAGACTTGAGCTCATAATTCAAGCCGACCCTCATGTGTCGAGCCGAGGGAGTGCTGCAATGTCGGAGGCGCATTTTTCTGATGAGGTCTTAAACCGTCTGAGCTCTCAGGTGGACGTACACGATTTATCCCCTGTCTGATGACTAAATTTGATTCACCAGTGGTCGCATTATACATCCTCCACTTATATAACACCTTCAATCGCGAAAATCTACCGCCAGTTTAATTCACAGAAGCGGGATGAGGCAAGAATGGATGCTTAGCAAAATAAGGGATCATTAGAGGCGGTGAGCAAATGGAGAGATGAGAGTTAAGGAGTGTCTGAAAGGAGGAGAGATGTGAAGCACAGGGAACTATGGAGAAAAATCCAGATCATGGATCCTAAACTTGGCTGAGAATGCATAGTTGTCAGGAAGGATGTCTACTGCAACCAAGGATCTGATGAGACAATGGAAAAAAATAAGTTTTGCCTTCAATAGCAATTCAGCAGCGAAACTTGCCCAAATTTTAACTTGTAACTATACCATAGTGGAGAAAAGTTAAGAGCAATTACGTCACACAGGAATTGCTTGAAGCATGGAATGTTTTGATACAGGGACTAAGTAGAAGCCATTGCTGCTTTCAAAGCAAAGTGCGGGAGATTGCAATCGTGGGCCTTAGCGCTAAGGGGTTGCATAGCATCGGCAGCCCATTGAGGACCGGCGGGATATTCGGTGCTTTAAAATTCAACCGGTAATGAATGTCGGACAGAGCGTGCAACGGGCGGCCAAAGCGTTACCGGCATCTTCGCTCTTCTGCTCCAAACGAATTTATACCCCAGTACATCGACATTTGAAGATTTGGACATCACAGACGTAAGTGGTGAGTGCAGAGCAGTTGGATTGCATCTAAGACGCACGCGCGAGTAGCTAGTAAAGGCAGGATGCGCCGAATGGCCTCATCCTGTGCTTTGTATGTAATGTCCTGATACTGATATTGACTTGCACTGCATGACCATTACAGATATGACGCTGCTTGAAAAAACTTTAGGTAAAGCATCTCTTAACTTCTGTATTTCATCCGGTTCCGCAATGCAATTGCATAATGTGTCCAGACAGAGTCAGCCAAGTCTTAAACGGCAGCACTTTTGCCTCTGACTCAGAAGGTTGTGAGTTCAATTCCCGCACGTGGGGAGAGGGGCTACCCGCGGCAATGGAGGCCCCAGACATTCCTAATGGGGGCACCCATCATCAGTCCTGCTCTTCCTTGCCTCCAAAGATAAGTTTTATGCTTACATTTGATGGCTTCCATTTTAACTCCACTCCAAGGCTGGCGGTATAAGTGCCAGGTGGCGTAAATCGCCATGGGATCCAATCAGAGCAACTAGTATCGGTTAATGAAATTTACTGCAACTCCCCAACAGAGAAAGGATTAAAATCACGAGCACTCCAGGGTGTTTCTGTAGTCTCAAGGAATTAAAAATGGACGTTGCTACGAGCAACCCAATCGATTAATCAAAGGGTGATTAGATATTATTCATTGAACACCTTAAAAATATTGGATTTGGGCAAAATGCTGCTTGGCTCGGCGGTGCGGGGCTCTGGTTGTATGCTGGAGGCGCTTGCACGGAACCACCAAAAATACGCCACAGAGTCGCATCAGTTCTAACCTGAAACGCTGGAAGAGCAATTGCCAATTCTGTTTTACGGCCCTCCCCATTTCACTCCCGCAATGGTTTTTCCCATTGGGGTGGTGAAAACTTAACCTACTCGTACCTAATTTGAGATCGAAAGGAAATGTAAGTGAGTTACGAATAAATCCAACAAGGCATTCAGGACAAACGTGTTTAACTAGAGAATCATAGAACGGTTACAGCAAAGGAGGAGGCCATTCGACTCGGCGAGCCCGTGCCGGCTCTCTGCATGAGCACTTCAGCCAGCCTCACTCCCCCGCCCTTTCCCCGTAGCCCTGCATTTTTTTCCTTCACATACTTATCCAATTCCCCTTTGAATGCTACGACTGAATTGCCTCCACCACCCTTTCAGGCAGTGGATTCCAGATCCTAAACACTCCCTGCGTAAAAACGTTTCTCCTCATGTCGCCTTTTGTTCTTCTGCCGATCCCCTTAAATCTGTGTCCTCTGCTTCTCGACCCTTTCGACAATGGGAACAGTTTTTCTCTATCACCTCTGTCTAGGCCACTCATGATTTTGCTCACCTCTTGTCAGATCTCCTCTCAATCTTGCCTGCGCTAAGGAGAACAACCCAAGCTTCTCCAGTCTCTCCACGTAACTGAAGTCCGTCATCCCTGAAACATTCGTGTAAATCTTTTCTGCACCTTCTCTAAGGTCTTCACATCCTTCCTAATATGCGGTGCCCAGGATTGGACACAATACTCCAGTTGAGGCCGAACCAGTGTTTTATAAAAGGTGCTTTCGTAACCGCTTTCTCAAACTGCTGCGCCACCTTCAACGATATGTGCACATATACCACCAGGTTCACGCACCGTTTTAGAAGTGTAGCCTTTAGTGTATAAGAGAAGGTACATAGAGACGTTGCAACGTGAATCTCGCTACTACATGGAATAGTTGAGGCGAATAGCAAGGTTACATTTAATGGATAAGTAAGTGAAGGAGAATTGAATAGAAGATAATACTGATAGGATTAATTCACGATGAGTGGGTGGAGGTTTGTGTGAAGCTTAAACACGGGCTGGATCTGTTGGGCCGAATATACTGTTTCTGTGCTGTAAAATCTATATAATTCGATGTGAAAATAGTTTTCCTTTCGCTTTTAAGAACTGGAAACCCTGAAAAAAGCTCTGAGCTATACAGGTGTGTAAACATATTGAAAAGACATCTACTCAATCTTTGCAGACGTGGAATTATCCATAGAGTTAGAAATCAGTTTGCGGCATTTGCAAAAATGAGCGGTATCGCATCGGTCGCCGGTTATACACTCCGTTTGATATTCAGTTAATTGTTCTGACAGCTGTGGCTCATTGGAGCACTCTCGGCTCTGAGTAAATAGGCCCTGAGTTCTCAAGTCGCAACCTGGAGATTGAGCACAATAACGAGGCTTGCACGTCACTGGAGTACTGACGGAGTGATGCACTGCTGGAGGTGTTGTCTTTCGCAGGAGACATCAACCCGATGTCAAATCTGCCCTCTCAGAGGGAAGCAGAATATAGGGCTGCAATATTTCGAAGAGCAGCTATCCCGGAGGATATTTTTTTCTGATATTATTACATGGGCATTAACCTGTTGAAGTTTATCGGCACACAACGTTCAAGAAGCATTTAGAGTAGCACTTGAAACGCCATAGCATACAAGGCTACGGACCAAGTGCTGGAAAATGGGATTAGAACAGGCAGTGCTTGATGGCCGGTGCGGACACGATGGGCCGAAGGGCATCTTGATGTGCTGTATAACTCTATGACTCTATGACGTTGTTGTACGCAATTTGCCTTGCGCCTTTCCCCACAATCCAACATTGACTTAAATTCTGAAGCAATTAATTGGGTGGAAAGCGCGTTGGGAGGTTCTGAGGTACTGAAAGGCGCTATGTCCTTCTTTCCGATGAGCCCTTAAACCGAGGCCTCGTCTGCTCTCTCTTTTGGGCGTAAAAGATCCCACGGCACTATTTCGAAGAAGAGCAGGGGATTTATCGCCAGTGTCCTGGCCAATATTTATCCCACTATCAACAAAACAAAAACAGAATTTCTGGTCATTATCACATTGCTGTTTGTGGGAGCTTGCTGTGAGCATATTGGCTCCTGTATTTCCCATATTGCAAGAGTGCCTACACTTCAAAATACATCATTGGCTGCAAAGCGCTTTGAGACGTCCGCTGGTCGTGATAGGCACTATATAAATGTAAGTCTTCATATAAATGGACGTATTTTTTATTTTTTTCACAGTTGATTGAATTGCTCATCAGGTGGAGCACATAACAGAGTTTTGCCTTAATGACCAAGACGTAATTCTAACACTCAGAGTATAAATCCATCTCTCTCTGGGGACAGAATGTTGAAGTGTCATCTTATGCACCTTCTTCGACATCGTAAAAAATGTAAATTGAGCTTGTGTCTATAGGGATTGTGTTTACTGATTAATTGATATTTGGCACGAACATCAACATGAACATTCATACGTGAGGGTAGAATTTCCGTGGTGGGGATGACCCACATTTTGGTATAGACCTCAAAGGGCTCTTTCCGCAGGGTTCCTGCAGAAGCTACCAGCCAACGATGGAAAAAAACTGAGAACATTCTTGCATTTATTCTGAGAGGATTGTGAATTTCCCTCCAATTAGGGCCTATTGTAACTCCCGATTTGCAGTGGATCAACATTGGCGGCGTTATCTTCAGTCGTCTAGGGCCTATATTTCAGAATGCTCCCTCTAAATCTCTCCATCGATCTACATCTCTCTCATCCTTTAAGGTGCCCCTTGCAACCTACCTCATTGACCACACTTTTGGCCACGAGTACTTATATCTCCTTATGTGGTTCGGTGTCAATGTTTTTTTCTGTTTAGGCTCCTGTAGAATGTCTTGGAACATGTTGTTTTATTCGTTCGTGGGATATGTGCTTCTCTGGCAAGGCCAGCATTTATTCGCCAATCCCTAATTGCCCTTGAGAAGGTGGTGGTGAGCCGCTGCAGTCCGTGTGGTGAAGGTACTCCCACAGTGCTGTTAGGTAGGGAATTCCAGGACTTTGACCCAGCGACAGTAAAGGATTGGCGATATACTTCGAAGTCAGGGATGGTGTGTAACTTGGAGGGGAAATTGAAGTTGGTGTTGTTCCCATGCGCCTGCTGCCCTGGTCCTTCTAGGTGGAAGAGTTCGCTGGTTTTGTCTGTGCTGCCGAAGAAGCCTAGGCGAGTTGCTGCAGTGCATCTTGTGGATGATACACGCAGAACGCCGGTGGTGGAGGGAGTGAATGTTTAAGGTGGTAGATGGGTTGCCAGTCAAGCTGGCTGCTTTTTCCTGTATGGTGTCGAGCTTCTTGAGTTTTGTTGGAGCTGCACTCATCCAGGCTGGTGGAGATTATTCCATCACACTCCTTACTTGTGCCCTGTAGATGGTGGAAAGACTTTGGTGAGTCAGGAGGTGAGATACTCGCCGCAGAATACCGAGCCTCTGACCTGTTTTTTTGCCGCATTCTTTATGTGTCTAGTCCAGTTATGTTTCTGGTCAATTGTGACCGCAAGGTTGTTGATGGTGGGTGATTCGGCGATGGTAATGCCATTGAATATAAAGGGGCGGTGGTTAAACTTTCGCTTGTTGGAGATAGTAATTGCCTGGCACTTCTGTGGGGCGAATGTTACCTGCCACTTCTGAGCCTCAGCCTGAACGTCGTCCAAGTCATGTTGCATGCGGGCATGGATTGCGTCATTAGCTGACGATTTGTGAATGGTGCCATAGGAATTGAAGTTGTTGTTGTTTTTGGATTTTTACTAATAATGTTTATTTTACCAGAGCGAAAACTCAATCAGTATGAGAAAGGTAAATGGAGGCGACGAGTTGAGAATGATATCATCTCCTGTTCTGAAAACTGAATTCTTCAAATAACTATATATTTTTTAATTTCACCACGTTATTAATAATATCCTTAGAACTTCAAGAGAAATGCAAAAATGATGGTGAGTAATACTAGTCTCTTCATCAGCAAATAAAAAAGATTGACTTTTTTCCAGAGAGACCGGGGCGGTAGATTCTTTAATTTATATACTGTCATAAGGAGAGAGCGGGGAAGTGGGATTTGTGAGATATCGATGCAGAACTATGTGCGCCGAACAGGGCTGCAGGAATAGATTTAGATTCAGAATGTTCTATGGGGACAGAGCTGGGAAAGGGAATTATCATTGAATATACTACTGGGAAGTGGGCTTACTATTAGCTTGATTGATGCATATGCAGAGAGCGGGCTTTTATGATTCGTATTGCTTTGATACAGACATACAGGGAGAGAGCAGGAGATTAGCATTAGCACTAGATTGGTTCAAGGATACGGGGAGACTGCGAGGCAGTAAGAATAGTATTGAATTGATACATGGTCTAGGATAGACTGAGGCAGTCACAAAAGTGTAACTTTGCTACAAGTATGGGATAGAGCAGAGCTGTATGATTGATATTGAACTGATACAAGGCATTGGATACAGCGGGATACTGGGATGAGCATTGAATGATACCAGGTTTGGATGGAGTGGGCAGAGGGATTAGTATTGGTTTGATTCCGAGTTTTATATCGAACGGGACAGTGGGATGAGTATTGAATTGAAACAATGTTTTGGAAAGAGCGGAGCATTCCAATTATTACTGGATTGATACAAAGTTTTCAAGGGAGCTTTGCACTGTGAGTCATAGAATCATGGATTCATAGATTCATAGAAATGTACAGCACAGAAGGAAGCCATTCGGCCCATCTTGTTCGTGCCAGCCGATAAAGAGCTATCCAGTCTAATCCCACTTTCAGGCGCATGGTCCATAGCCTTGTAGGTTACGGCACTTCAAGTATATCCAAGTAATGTTTTGCATGTAGCGGGGCGTAGTGTTTATAATTGAATTGTAAAGACCTTGGGATGGAGCGAGGCACTTGAATATTAATTGAAGTGATAGAGTTTTGGATAGAGCGGGGCATTGGTATAACAACAAGAACAACAACAACTTGTAATTATATAGCGCCGTTAACGTAGTAAAATGTCCCAATGCGCTGCACAGGAGTATTTTAAGAAAAAAAATTGTCACCGAGCCACAGAAGGAGAATTTGGGGCAGGTGACCCAAAGCTGGCGAAAGAGGTAGGTTAAAGGAGCGTCTTCAAGGAGAAAAGAGAGGTAGCGAGGCGGACAGGTTTAGGCAGGGAATTCCAGAGCTTAGGGCCGAGGCAAAACAAGGCACGGTCACCAAAGGCTGAGCCAATTATTATCAGGGATTCTCAAGAGGGCAGAACTAAAGGAGCGCAGATATCTCGGGGGGTTATGGGGCTGAAGGATATTAGAGAGATAGGGAGGGGCGAGGCCATGGAACCATTTGAAAACAAGGATGAGATTTCGATTGCGGAGCGCTGCTTAACCGGGAGCCAATGTATAATATAAACTTGATAGTATGAACTGGACAGTAGGATAAGTAGTGAAATGATCGAGAGGTTTGGATAGGCCGGGGCAGTTACGATAACTATTGAATTGCTGCAGGTTTCTGGATAGAACGAAAAGGAGGATTAGTGCTAACATGATCATGTTTTTAAGGATAGAGCGGGGATGTGTGATTAGTATTGAATTAATACAGACGTATGGATAGTGGGAGCAGGGGAATACTATAGAATTGACACAGTGCTTGGATAGAGCGGGGCAGTGAAATTAGTATTGGATAAATACATTGTTCAGAATAGGGCGATGCATTGGTTAATTATTGAATTGATGCAGTGGTTGAATGAAGTGGTGCTGATAATTTGTATTGAATTTGTACAAGTTTTTGGTTAGAGTGGGGCAGTGAGATAAGTAGTTAATTGCTACAACGTTTTGATAAATTTGGCATATGAATTGAATCGAATTAATATTGAACCATTTATAGAAAAGGGAGTGAGATTAGTACTGAATCGATATTGGACCTGCAGAGACTGACGCTGCTGTAGGTTAGATAGACAGCGGCAGAGTGATTCTTATGGAATAATACTGTTGTTTAGGAACAGAGCAGGACTGCGAGATTCGTTTTCAGTTGATTTCAAATCGAATGGGAAATGGAATTAGTATTAAATGACACTAGGTTATGGATAGAATCAGGCAGTGGTATTAGTAATGAATGAAACTTGATTTTGTATCGAGCGGTGCACTTGGATTATTATTGAATTCACACGTTAAAATGGGCCGGATTTTCCGATCGGAGGCTTGCTGCGGGCGGATGCATCCGATGGGAAAAAATCTACGCACTTACCTGCTGGCTCGGCAGCTCCCGAGACTTCTGATCCTGGGCCACTGCTCTGCGAAATGCGCAGAGTCCCAGGTATCCCAGGGGCGCATGCGGTTCGCAACCGTCCCTGGGATCACGTGGGCCATGGGGCACCAATGAAAGAAGGGAATCCCCCTTCACGATTTTGCTAGGTCTGTTCGCATTGATCTGTCAAAAGTATGATTGGGGATCACATTTAAAAACAGTTAAACATTATTAAAAAAAATTAAATCAAGCATTTCAAATTAGTTAAAATTACATATTTTAAACAAAAATGTAATTTTGAAAAATATATTTAGTTTTTCTATGGGGCTAAAATAAACTTACATTTTTTTTAAGTATTTTTAAATTATAAATGAGTGAAAAAAAATTGTTATTAACATTATTTCAACTCTCATGATTTTACCAGGTGTAACATTTCGAAGGGTTTTCAGCGGGCGGAGGTTCTACAGTAAGCGGAACTCTCCACCAGCAAAGGCCATTCTCTAGGGCAGGCGTCCTATCTGTCAAGAGCATTCTTGATCAGATCGGAAATGCCGTTTTCAGCGCATGCGTTTGGCTTGTCTGAAACTGCATTTCTGATGTCCCTATGGGCGTGTACACAGCGCGTACACACCCGTAGGCATCGGAATACACGGCCCAATATTCCTTGCTTCAGATGGGTTCAGCACGGTAACTTGTAGCCCCGATTCGAGTCTAATCATCTATAGAATCATAGAATCGTTACAGCACTATTGGAGGCCATTCAGCCCGTCAAGCCCGTGCCGCCTCTCTGGAAGAACACTTCAGCTAGTCACACTCCTGCCCTTACCCCGTAGCCCTACATTTTTTTTCCAACAGGCACTTATCCAATTCCATTTTGAAAGCCATGATTGAGTCGGCCTCCACCACCCTTTCAGGCAGTGCTTTCCAGATCATAAACACTCGCTGCGCAAATTTTTTTTTTCCTCACATTGCCTTTGGATCTTCTGCCAATCACCTTAAATCGGTGTCCTCTGGTTCTCGACTCTTCCGCCAACGGGAACAATTTCTCTCTATCTACTCTGTCTAGAACCCTCAGTTTATCTCAATCTTCTCTGCTCAAAGGAGAACAACCCCAGCTTCTCCAGTCTATCCACGTAACTGAAGATGCTATGGGAAACGTAGGCATTCGTTCTCCACGCGCCTTTTAATTCCAGTCCGGTTTTTTTCTCACTGTTGGTCGATGGAGAGTAAAATTCGATGCGCTGCAAAACGGGCGTCGGGCTGAACATTTGTTCCTTCTCATCCTTTTTTCACATCGCTCTACGGCCTCGTCCTTCCCGAATTCTGGAAACTCCTGCAGAACTAACAACGCCAGAGAGCTCTGCTCTCAACCACTTCTGGCCTCTGGACAATCATCAATTGTGATCGAACCAACAATGTCGGCCGTGTCTTCAGCAGCTTGGGCCGGAGGCTTTGGAATTGCCACCCCCACAAACCCCTCCGCCCCTTCATCTCCCTCACCCGCTTTAAACCGCTCCTTAAAACCTACATCTTTGTCAATGTTTTTATTCACCTGTCCTAATATCACAGCGTCAGCTATGACTCAGTGAGTAGCACACTTGCCTCTGAGTCTTGTTGGGTTCAAGTCTCACTCCATTGGACTTGAGCGCATAAATCTGGGCTGATACTCCAGTGCACTGTGGGAGGTGCTGTCTTTCGGATGAGACCTTAAACAGAGTCTGCTCTCTCAAGTGGACGTAAACGATCCCAAGGCATTCTTTCAAAGAAGAGCAGGGAAGTTATCCCCGGTGTCCAGTGCCAATACTGATCGCTCAATTCACATAAAAAAACAGATTATCTGGTCATTATCATATTGCTGTTTGTGGGAACTGGGTGTGTGCAAATAGGCTGCTGCATTTCCCACATTGCAACAGCGACTACACGCCAAAGGTACTTCATTGACTGTAAAGTGCTTTGAGACGTCCGGTGGTAGTGAAAGGCGCTATAGAAATGCAAGTCTTTCTTTCTTTAATATCACAAATGTGGATTGATTTCAAATTATGCTTGATAACCGTGCTTATGAAGCACATTGAAACGATGTAGTACATAAGCTCGCTATATAAATGCAGGTTGTTGTTGGCCTGAGCTCGTAAGGTTAATTTCTTCGCTGATGGGCCGAAGGGCTTCAGTCTATGTAGAATATGAGCTTCCTGGTTTCAATGATTTGCATTTATATCCATTCTTACAGATGAAAGGCTGATGCAGAGAGAAATAGGTAACGTTTCGTAACTTCCATCAATTTGATTAAAGAAGATCTCAACATAAGAAATAGGAGCCGGAATAGGCAGTATATCCCTCCAGCCTGCTCTGTCATTCCATAATATCATAGCTGATCCTCGAACACATCTCCAAATCCACGTCCTCCATCACATCTCGTGATTTCCTTAGAGTCCAAAAATCTGTCGATCTCCCCTTTCAATATACACAACGACTCATCCATACGAGGTAGAGAATTCCAAAGATTCACAACCCTCCGAGTCAAGAAATTTCTCCTCAGCTTTCATAATTTGCCGAGGCCTTATCCTGAGACTTTGGTCCCTAATTGTAGACTTTACAGCCGGGTGGAACAGTCCCTCAGCAACTACCCTGTCAAGCCCTCTCAGAACCTTATACGTTTCAATGAGATTACCTCTCATTCCTTTAAACGCCAGAGAGTAGATGCACATTCTAATCAACATCTCCTGATAGGAAAACCCTCTCATCCCAGTAATCAATTGGAGAGACCAAACGCCGATTGGGTGAGCGCTTTGCGGAACACCTCCGTTCAGTCCTTAAGGGTGACCCCGAGCTTCCGGTCGCTTGTCATTTCAATTCATCTCTCCACGCCCACTCAGACCTCACCGTCCTCGGCCTCGTGCATTGTTCCACGGAAGCTCAGCGTAAGCTCGAGGAACAGCACCTCATCTATCGTTTAGGCACTCTACTGCCTTCCAGACTCAATATCGAGTTCAACAATTTCAGATCATAACCTTGGCCCCCACCACACACACATATATATATATATATAGATATATATATATATACACATTTTATCCACCCATTTGGTTCGTGCGTTTTTCTTTTTTTTTCCCTCTCTCCCCCAACGGCAGCTGTCTCTCATTCTGCCAGCATTTCACACTTCACACTTCACCTTTTGTTTCTTAACCTGTCCCATTACCATCTCGTCTTGCCTTGAGCATCTCTTAATCTCTACTTACCATAGTTATTCCACCCCCCAGCCTACTCCTTGCTTTTTTATCTGTTTCAGTTCCTGCTTTTTTCTCAGTTCTGACGAAGGGTTTCGACCTGAAACGTTAACTCTGTTTCTCTCTCAACGGATGTTGCCTGGCCTGCTGAGTTTCTCTAGCGTTTTCTCTTGTTGTATCAATTTAGTGAACCTTTGTTGCACTAAATTTAAGGCAAGTATACCCTGCCTCTGCTGAAACTCCCTCATTATGGAGGGTTCCAAATTAAGTTCTGATGATAATGTGTTACATGCAAAAAGAAATTAATTGAAACCAATAATTCAAAATGAACCTCCCTCTCAGATTCCACACTCTCCAGTTAGCTTCCCACTGATTTACTTATTTCAACCTATAGCCGATGACGATCAGATTACAATGCTTTTCAGGTTGTCATTGAACAGATTCATTGATTGATAGAATCATAGAAAAACAGAAATATAGAAAAATAGGAGCAGGATTAGGCCAGTCTGTACCTGGACGCCGCTCCACCAATAAATATGATCATGCGTGATCCTCCATCTCATTACCATATTCCCGCTCTCTCCCCATTCCCCGTGCTGACTTTTGTCTAGAAATCTACCTATCTCCTTCTTAAATATATTCAGTGACTTGGCCTCCACATCTTACGTGGTAGAGAATTGCAGTTTCACCAACCTCTGAGTGCAGACATTTCTCCCATCTGAGTCCTCAATGTCCTACTCCGTATCCTGAGACTGTGACGCCTTGTTTTCGAATACCCAGCCAGGGGAAAAATCCTCCCAACATCCAGTCTGTCTAGTCCTTTTATACGTTTCAATGAGATCCCCTGTCATTCATCTAAATTCTAGTGAATGCAGGCTAAGTCGACCCAATCTCTCCTCGTACGACAATCCTGCCATCCCAGGAATCAGTCTGATTAACCCGTAGATTCTCTCCCTCTTCTGAATTTGAACAGGTGGCGAAAAGAATGAAATTAAGTGTGATATTGTAAGGGCAGTGATTCGCTATTGGCGTTTACGCTAAAAAGCTGCCTTGTGCCGTTCAGTTACAGTCATTTCCAAAGAACGCAATATCGGATAGGATGTATACCGGGTGGCCGATACATTACCGCCAGTTTACCGCTACCACCCGACACAAATATCTACGCCGCCATTTGCACAACATACTGCGCTCATAGCGACCTATACATGGAAACATAGAAGATAGGAGCAGGTGTAGGCCATTCGGCCCCTCCAGCCTGCTCCGCCATTCAATGCGATCATGGCTGATCATCCAAATTCAGAACCCTGTCCCTGCTTTCTCCGCATATCCCTTGATCCCTTTAGCCTTAAGAAATATATCCAACTCCTTCTTGAATATATTTAATGAATTGGCCTCTACTGCCTTCTCTGGTAGATAATTCCACAGTTTCACCACTCTCTGGGTGAAGAAATTCCTCCTAATTTCTGTCCTAAATGGCTCACCCCTTATCCTTAGATTGTGACCTCTGGTTCTGAACTCCCCGACCATCGGGTACATCCTTCCTGCATCTATTCAGTCAAGTCTTTTCAGAATGTTATAAGTTTCAATGAGATCCCCTCTCATTCTTCTAAACTCCAGCGAGTATAAGCCCAATCGACCCAATCTCTCCTCATACGTCATTACTGCCATCCCAGGTATCAGCCTGGTGAATCTTCGCTGAACTCCTTCCATGGCAAGAGTCTGCTTCCTCAGATAAGGCAACCAAAACTGCACACAATACTCAATATGTGGTCTCTCCAAGGACCTGTACAACTGCAGCAAGACATCCTTGTTCCTGCACTCGAACCCTCTCGGTACGAAGGCCAACATCCCATGTGCCTTCTTAACCACATGCTGCATCTGCATGCTTACCTTCAGCCACTGGTGCACAAGGACACCCAGGTCTCTTTGCACTTCACCTTCTCCCAATCTATTGCCATTCAGATAATAATCTGCCTTCCTGTTTTTGACACCAAAGTTGATAACCTCGCATTTACCCACATTATATTGCATCTGCCATGCTTCTACCCAATCATCCAACAGCTGGTTTGTGTTGGTTTCTCTTTCAGAGCTCGAAAGGCTGAAGTTGACTATAAAAGCTGGCGGTGAGAAATAAAGTCATTGCACCATATACATTTGAATATTTACCACGACTACCTAGTGTGCAATCTGCTGAATGTCTATCCATAGAAAATGAAAATGTAACATTGTTGACGAAATGCGAGCTTCTCAGTAGAAAACTGCAATAGAATAATAGAAACTTAGAATGATACAACACGAGCGGGGCCATTTGGTCCATCGTGCCTGTGTGCCAGTCTGTCCATATCGTCCGACTCCACAGCCCTTTCATCGGAACAGAGGAAAATAGGAACAAGATTAGGCCATTGAGCCCCTTCTGCCTGTTCCGCCAATCAATGAGGTCATCGCATTTCGGCAACCTAACTCTATATACTCGACTTTGGCCCTTCTTCCTTAATACCTTTGGTTCGCAAAAATCTATCAATCACAGATTTAAAATTAACAATTAATCTAGAAGCATAGAAGATAGGAGCAGGAGTAGACCATTCGGCCGCTCGAGCCTGCTCCGCCATTTAATGAGATCATGGCTGATCATCCAAATTCAGTTCCCTGTCGCTGCTTTCTCCCCGTATCCCTTGATCCCTTTAGCCTTAAGAAATATATATATCTACTTCTTGAGTATATTTAATGATTTGGCCTCAACTGCCTTCTGTGGTAGAGAATTATACAGGTTCACCACTCTCTGGGTGAAGAAATTCCTCCTCTTCTCAGTCCTAAATGGCTTACCCCTTATCCTTAGTCTGTGACAATTGCTATTTGCTGTTTGCAGAGGAGGGTTCCAAACTTCCACCACCCTTTGCGTGTAGAAATGTTTCCTACTTTCACCACTAAAATGTCTAGTACTAATTTTTAGACTATGCCCCCTCGTCCTCGACGCCCCAACCAGCGGGAATAATTTATCTCTCACTACCCTTTCTGTTCCCCTAAATATCTTGAATACTTCGATCAGGTCACTCGTTAATCTTCGAACTTCTAGGGAGTACAACCCTAATTTGAAAATCTCTCCTCATAACTTAACCCTTGAAGTCCGGATATTATTCTGATAAACCTATGCTGCACTCCCTCTAATGGCAATATATCCTTCCGAAGGTGTGTTTACCAGAAATGCTCACAGTACTCCAGGTGTGGTATAACCAGGGCTTTGTATATCTGCAGCATAATGCTATCCCCTATAGCCGTGTAAATTTCCAGTACGGGTTCTAATCCGATTCCCTTCTGAAATATACGATTTAATCTGCTTGAAACACCCTTTCACGCAATCCATTCCACATCAGAAGAACTCGTTCCATATAATAATTCTCCTCATCTCCGCTTCTGGTTATTTTGTCAATTGCATTAACACTGTGCTCTCAGATTGCCAACCGTTCTGCACTGGGAACAGTTTATTTTTTTATTCACTGCATCTTAACCCTTCATTATTGTGAAAGCTTACTTTGAATCTTAGCTTAACTTTCTCCCCTCTGAGAAGAACAACAGAAAACGGCATTTCCAGCCTTCTAATATTAGCTTACCGAACGCGCCAAACATAAACGTTAACATAAAGCATTCTCGATTTCCTTATATCAATATGAAGTTAGCATTTCTGTTAAAATAAAACACTACAATCCTGACTCCCAGTGAAAATAAACCCAACCGAAGGTTATATCTATCAATAAATCAGCAAACTTTGGGGAGACGACAATCAGCTGCTGTTAATATAAGATAGTCGTTAATAATTTAAATAAGTAATTCAGGAGAAAATCTGTCATCCAGAGAGTGGTTAGAATGTGGAGATCGAAAACACAAAGTGTTGTTGAGCCAAATACATTACATGTATTTAAGGGGAAGCGTCATAATTATATGAGGGTGAAAGATGCAGATATGTATCCAAAATTCAGCTGAATTAGGGTGAGAGGAGGCCAGTGTGGAGCATAAAAATAGGCTGAAAATAGTTGGGCCGAATGGCCTGTTTCTGTGCTGTAAATACTGTGTGATGATATGTCGGTTTGTGTTTTCACATTGACACATAGGAGACAAAAGAGTTGAACACGATCCAGGTAAAATTAAGATATCAGTATGGCGGCGTAGGGCTTTATTGCATTGCCCATTGGAGCAATGCTTGCTTGTTATGGACGATTCGTTTATCTCTCGGTTATTAGTGCGATTCTTTGGGGTACATTTTCAAGTAGCTGCCCAGGTGGCAAAGTGCAGTCAATGAAGGGGAATGCCGGGCGGGGCATATAATGGGCGAACCTCCAATAGCACTATTTCCGATCCCACCAAAGATGAATTTCATGTACAAGACTCCGCTCAACATTACATGCGAGATTAATTTCCAGCACAGGGAATGCGAACTCGCAGCAACCCCCGGCGTCCTGATGTCACGTAGCGAATCATCTTAACATCTGCTCCTGCTTTCAGACCCCTAGTATCGAATGTGAGAAGTCGCACAACACCAGGTTATAGTCCAACAGCTTTATTTGAAATCACAAGCTTTCGGAGCGCTGCTCCTTCGTCAGGTGATGTGAAGTTTTTTCTTTTCCATACACACCCCACCATCTGCCACATTTGAACCCTTGTGATCCCACCTGATGGTCTTTGATGTTATGTTTTGCTGACTGACCTGTTTGGACACCATCCACACCATTGACTGCCGTGATTATCTCTCTGCCGAGTTGTGATAAAGGGCAGTTAGAAAGATTAACTGTAATCATCTGGCAGTCTTCTCTGCCTATATATGCTGTGCCTATATGCATCTCTTCACTTCACCTGACGAAGGAGCAGCGCTCCGAAAGCTTGTGATTTCAAATAAAGCTGTTGGACTATAAACTGGTGTTGTGCGACTTCTCACATTTGTCCACGCGAGTCCAACACCGGCATCTCCACATCATGCCTATTATCGAACCTTGGTTCGACAACACTTGGAGTGCTGCGTGCAGTTCTGGTCGCCTTATTATAAAAAGCATATAAAGGCCCTGGAGAGGGTGGAGAGCAGATTTACAAGAATTATACCAGAAAGGCGAGGGCATATATATCACGAAAGAATGAACAGGCTGGGCCTCTTTTCTATTGGAAAAAGGCTGAGGGGTGACCTAATAGGTGCAGTTAAAATAATGAAAGGTTTTGATAGAGTGGATAAAGAGAGAATGTTTCCACTTGTATGGAAGAGCAAAACTAGAGGCCATCACTATAAAATGGTCACCAAGAAATCCAATAGGGAGTTTGGAAGGAACTTCTTTACCCAAAGAGTGGTTTGCATGTGGAATTCGCTACCACAGGGAGTGGTTTTAGCAAATAGAATAGATGCATTTAAGCGGAGGCCAGGCAAGCATATGAGGGGGAAGGGAATAGAGGTTATGCTGAAAGATTTAGATGAGGAAAGACGGGAGGAAGCTCGAGTGTTGAATAAACCCCGGCATGGACTGGTTGGGCCGAATGGCTTGTTTCTGTGCCGTATAATCTATGTAATACTGATCTAAGATGATGGAGTGAAGACATTTGCTTTTACAAATGCTAATTATCGGTCTTTAACTTACCAATCTGCTGGGATTTTCAGTTGTTCTCCTGAGCAATTGAAACACGCAACTTCAACTAAAGGTTCTGCTACTTGGATCATCCATTAGTTTAATTTGGACACTGGGTCGCTTTTGGCGAGGGGAATTTATGCCTGCGTTACAGCACCAACACCTCGGCATAAGCCCGATCGTAAAATGTCTCATGAAGTAGTGCAATTTGTGCAGCATTTGGAAACGTAAGCGGGTATTGGCAGGAACAGGGCCAATGGGGCCTCAAGTTGACTGCATTTGAACTGTGGTAAACTGGAAAGGAGATTCAGGTCTATCAGTCGTTTCAATTGATTACTGGTCACAATTGTTATGGACCAAGGCCAGGTCAACTGAAGTTAACTCAATCTCGCCCACTATTTCTCTATTTCCCTTTCTTTCTCTTTCTCCTCTATTTGTCTCCACCTATATCTCTCCTCGTCTCTATATCTCCTTCCCCCTCCCTCTATTTCTCTGCCCTCATCCTGTATTTCTCTCCCCTCTCCCTATATACCTATCCCCATTCCCTATTTCCTCCACTCTCCCTATTTCTCGCTCCTCATCTCCCCCCTCCCTCTATTTCTCATCCCCTCTCTCGATATCTCACCCCGCTCTTTCTCTCTCACTATTTCTCTATTTCACTCCCCTCTCTATTTATATCCCACTTCCCTTCTCTCTCTAAATCTCCACTCTCCCTATATCTCTCCCCCCTATTTAAATACTTCACTCCCTTCTGTATGTTCTTTCTCTTTCTCCCTCCTCCCTCTCGCTCTCTCTTTCTCCTCACCCCGGGCCCTGTTGGTGAAGACCGGCTTTAGAAATTTATAGTGCTGCAAATTCATCAGTCGAGGTTTGGCAAGGGAGATCGGGGGGGCGGGGGGGGGGGGGGGGGGGTCGGGCGGCGCACTGGAAAATTTCCCATTAGCCAGTCTGCCTCTGAGGGGAAGTTTGCAGGCCGGATGAAACTGGTGGACGCGGAATGTGGGAGTATAAATACACATGGAAATTAAATTAATTGTAGCATGAGATTGGGAAACAGACATGGGTCAGGCGTCAATTGATTGCCTGGGCTCTTTATCTGAAAGTCAGTAACGAGGGAGTAATGTGAACAAGGTGACGACGCACCTGAAGGAGCGAAAATAGCGGGATTTCGTGATTCTGTGGTCAACCTAGTTTTAACAACATGCTTCCCTTTGGATTGCAGAGCTCGACAAACTACTTCGAGACACGGGTACGCAAAGCATTTATAAAGCATTTTGCATAAAAATCGCGTTATGTGCATCCGGGACGTTCCGAATCGATGGTTATCATCCAACGAAACATTCTATTTGACAAGGGGAAGCAAAGAGCGAAGAATCAGAAAGAAAGGATTGTAACCGGCGGCCAATAGCTTTACGCCCGTTGTGCGCTGCAGGCCAAGACGAATATTAACACCTCCCGACGTGTATTCTTTGTTTGCACACCGTTCCATTGCACCCCAGATCACAACACCGAAGCATTGCAATTTAGGTGGGATAGGGATTTTTTTTTTAAGGAGTGAACTGATGAATACTTTCCAATTCCCCGAAATACTGAAGAGAAAAGGTGTCTAAATTAAACATAAGAACACAAGAACGAAAGAAATATGAGCAGGAGTAGGCCATTTGGCACTTCCAGCATGCTCCGCCATTCAATAATATCATGGCTGATCATCAAACTCAAATCGACTTTCTGCGCTATCCCCACAACCCTTTACCCTCTTGATATACAAAAATCTATCGATTTCTATCTTGAATATACTCAACGACTGAGCCTCCACAGCCCTCTGGGGTAGAGAATTCCAAGGATTGACCACAGTCTGAGTGAAGACATTTCTCCTCATCTCAGTCCTAAATGGCCGACCCCTTATTCTGTGACTGCGACCCCTGGTTCCAGACTTCCCAGACAGGGGAAACATCCTCCCTGCATCAACACTGTCAAGCACTGTAAGAATTGTGTATGTTTAAATGAGATCACCTCTCATTCGTCGAAACTCTAGGGAATGTAAGCCTAGTCTACTCAATCTCTTCTAATACGACAGTCCCGCCATACCAGGAATCAATCTCATGAAACTTCGTTGCACTCCCTCTATGGCAAGTATATCCTTCCTGAGGTAAGGAGACCAAAACTGTACCCAATACTCCTGGTGTGGTCTCACCAGGGCCCTATATAATTGCAGGCAATAAACAGGCAATGGTTTGCAATTGTGATCTATTGTTCACAGTTCTCCTAGTCGAGCATTTCCTTTAACAAAACAATCGGACTGCAGTAGCGATCATGTTGCACTGTAGCGCACACACGGGCAGTATTACCATTGGTGCCTATTATAACCTCGAACCATATTTAGTTCTGATGCGGAGATGCCGGTATTGGACTGGGGTGGACAAAATTGAGAAGTTGCATAACACCAGGTTATAGTCCAACAGTTATTTTTGAAATCACAAGCTTTCGGAGCTGCTGCCCCTTCGTCAGGTAAAGAGATATCATGTAGATCCACTCCCTGCTCTTTCTTCTTAGCCGTGCAACATTTCCCCTTGATGTATTTGTACACTTCGCTTTTGAAAGTTATCTCCTGCCACCACCATATTTAGTTCGAACGACTTTAATAGAATTAATTATCAAACGGGATTATAAGAGATGTTGCATTCGATATCATATATTTACGATTATTGATTGACCAGGAAGAATTTATACCCCATTGACACGATTAGTTTCATAACATCGTACAGCACAGAAGGAAACCATTTGGTCCGTCGTGCCTTTGCTGGGTCGGTGAAAGAGATATCATGTAGATCCACTCTTTGCTCTTTCCTCTTAGCCCTGCAACATTTCCCCTTTAAGTATTTGTACACTTCGCTTTTGAAAGTTATCTCCTGCCACCAGCATTTCAGACAGAGATTTGTAGATCATAACAACTCGCTGCTTAAAATAAATCTTCCTCATCTCTTCCCTTGGTTCTTACGCCCAATTAATTTAAATCAGCGTCCGCTGGTTAGTAACCATCCTGCCACTGGAAACAGTTTGAACCTATCTGGTCTATCAAAATATCTCAACATTGTGAACACCTCTATTAAATCTGCCCTTAAGCTTCTCCGCTCGAAAGAGCACAATTCCGGCTATTTCTTCTCTCCAAATAATTAAATAATCCAAATTTATGATTAACAGTGATAAAAATGCGTTTACACTCTCGGGGAATATATTCCATCGAATCCTAAAATATTATAGCCCAGAAGATGGTCATTCAGCCCTGTGCCGGTAACTATCTATCCAATTATTCCCAGTCACCAGCTCTTTCCCCATAACCCTGGAATTTCCCACCTCGACAAATTGATCCGATTCCCTTGTTTAAAGTTACTGTTCCATTTGTTTCCACCACCCTTTCAAGAAGTTTGGTCTCCTTACCTGAGGAAGGACATAGTTGTCTTGTAGGTGGAGCAAAGAAGGTTCATTAGAATGATCCCTGGGATGAGAGGGTTTTCCTATGCGAATATATTCAGTACATTGGACATTTACTCTCTGGAGTTTAGAAGAACGAGAGGTGATCTGCTTGAAACTGAAAAGACTCTGAGAGGGATTGACAGGGTAGATGCTCAGAGGTTGTTTCCTCTGGCTGGTGAGTCTACAACTAGGGGTCACAGTCTCAGAGTAACGGGTCGGCCATGTAACACTGAGATGAGGAGGAATTTCTTCACTCAGAGGGTTGTGGAACTTTGTAAATCTCTACCCGAAAGGGCGATGGATGCTGAATCTTTGAGTATATTCAAGGCTGAGATAGGTAGATTTTTGAACTCATGGGGAATCAAGGGATATGGAAATCGGGCGGGAAAGTGGAGTTGAGGTCGAAGATCAGCCACGATCTTACTGAATGGTGGAGCTTGCTCGAGGGGCCGTATGGCCTAATCCTGCACGTAGTTATTTTGTTCTTATCATCGGATGCAGCCTGCCTGGTTTTGATGTAAATATATTTTAGTTCGCAGTGCACTCATGTTATCGGAGGCTGCTTGCATAATTAATTAAACTGATCTTGGTGTATTCGACAATTTATATTTGATTGGGGAATTGATTCTCCTTGCAACAACAATTATTTTTTTATATACAGAGAAATTAATGGCGACAATTTAACACGGTTCTATATTAACTTTCATCAGTGAAATTAACTGTGTATTTATTTACAGCTAAATCACTTATTGCGAAAGAGAAAGGTAAATGATCCATAAAATGGTCTAAACGCCTATCATCTCAATAGGATCAGAAAGTAGGCTACACTATTCTGTCTGTTGCAGTTATAGATCTCGACTGGTGACCAAGTGCATTGGGAACTGAGATAAACTTCTGCCAAAGTTATTAGGACAAATATCGCAGAGAAATATGCTCGAATTAACTCAACTTCCGTACTTGGCAAATTGCTATGTTTTGCAATTTAACTATAATATTTCTCAATAATGCTTTAATATTTTTATTATTGCAATTATTATGATTCAGCGCAGAGCCTACAATGGCCCTGAAATTACGGTGGGCGGCGTAACTGAGTAACTGACCATGGAAGGAGTTCAGCGAAGATTCACAAGGCTGATACCTGGGATGGCAGGAATGATTAATGAGGAGAGATTGGGTCGATTGGGCTTATACTCGCAGGAGTTTAGAAGAATGAGAGGGGATCTCATTGAAACATATAAAATTCTGACAGGTCTGGACAAACTAGATGCAGGAAGAATGTTCACGAAGGTCGGACAGTCCAGAACCAGGGGTCAGAATCTAAGGATAACGGGTTAGCCATTTAGGACAGACATGAGGAAGAATTTCCTCACCCAGAGAGTGGTGAACCTGTGGAATTCGCTATCACAGAAGGCAGTTGAGGCCAAGTCATTCAATATATTCAAGAATGAGTTAGATATATTTCTTAAAGCTAAAGGTATCAAGGGATATGGGGAGAAGGCAGGTACAGGGTACTGAGTTTGGATGATCAGCCATGCTCTCATTGAATGGCCGAGCAGGCTCGAGGGGCCGAATGGCCTACACCTGCTCCAATCTTCTATGTTTCTATGTTTCTATTACGTCCGCTGAAAGAAATTCACATTTACCTGTGGCAAGGCCCCCTTCCAAAACATGCGTTGGTTTGCTACAGAGTTGAACGCAGCCTCGTGGCCCATTGAGCCCAAGGGGTGCACTGGGTGCATAAGCCTACCCGGGATCACGTGGGCGGTGCTCCAATCAGGAAACAGAAAGCTGCGAAGCCCATTCATGATTTTTACTCTCACTCACCCCGGTAAATTACTTAATAACTCAGTCTATCATTCACCACGGTAAATTAATTTAAAAAATCAGTCACACACCATGGTAAATTAAGAAATAAATCAGTCTCTTACTCACCGCGGTAAATTAAGAAATAAATCAGTCCGTCACTCACCAAGATAAATTAAGAAATAAATCAATCTCTCAATCTTGGTAGATCTGTGTTGGGATCAGGAGATAGCTGGCTGGATATAGATATTTATTTTCATGTTTGTTTTTTCATAACGATTGTATATTTCAAGCTGCTTCAGATCCTCCGCCCTTATGCTGTGCAAACAGGATCTTGTGCTGTTAAATTTGACGACGTAATTGCTGGGCAATTGCTGGGTAATTAGCCCCAATTTCCGGCAGCAAAAGCGATTTCATCGTCAGAGAGGATGATCTATCAAGACGGAAATTTACAGCTCGCAAGTTCGGGATTTAGCGGTATCCTGAACTTGCTGTCCATTTGAAGGGCGGTATGATGGTGTACTCTGAGAGTAGGCCAGCATACCGACCACAAATTATGCCCTTTTATAAACAACATTATTTCCCTAGTTTGATATATATATTTATATATATATGTAAATGGTGTAATATTTGCGTTCGGAGGTTTCCCGACATGTAAAAAAATCTTCGAATTTACCTGGTGGCTCGGAATTAAGGAGGCTTGCGATCCTGTGCCTCTATGGGTACTCGCGGGCAAAGCCGGTTTGCACGCGCCCCTGGGTCACTTGTGCGATCCCAACCTATAAAAGACGGGAATCCCCATTTATACTCACGGGATTTCCATACGTACGGAAATCCCATAAGTATGAATAGAGATCACTGAAAAAAAAGACGTACACATGAAATAAATTTATAAAAAATTACATATTTAACATTATTTAAAATGGCTTTTAATTAAATATGATAAACGATAATTTAATATTTTGAAAAATAACATTATGGGGTAGAAATTAGGTCGCGCCCCATTTGGGGCGCAAATATCATCTGGACGCAAATATTAGCGCCTGGCGCTAACTTTCGGCACTGACTGGAAACTTCACTTTTACCGCCCCGGGAGGTGAGTGGAGCGCTAAAGCAGGCGCTGCACACCTGTCTTAAGGCGCAAAGGCCAAGGAGTGAGGCGCTAACTCAGAGCGCTGGCGAAGCTCATGTAATGTCAGTCAGCAATGGAACACACACACAATGGAACGGGACAGTTCTTAATGGGGATGGTTAATCTTGCTTTCCATCCACATCCTGTTCATTGCAGCCTTGAATCTCGGCCTGGAGAGACTTGCACATCAAATGTGCTGGAAAGAAAAATGGAGAGTACCAGGCAAAGAGCTCAGAGTGCAGCTCCCACAGTCTCTGCTAAATCGATACAAGGAATGGCAAATCAAAATGAACCTGCAAAGTGCTGCTCAGTACCCAAAACTCCTTCACACAACGTTGAATCTCTCCAGAAGTCTCTCCCTCTCTCTCTCAGAATGCGCAGTTCAAAAATGCCACCAACAATAAAAGACAGGAAGAGGCCCCCTTTAAATAGCGCCCCCCCCAGCCCCACAGCGATTGATAGCGTTCCAGTCTTCTGGTCGTTGGAAGCGCCAGGCGGTAAGGCAGGGGGCGCCACTCAATTTCCGCTCCGGGGCGCCACAAGGGCGTTGCACCATGGAATGACGTCACAATCTGAGCGCGCAGGTGGTCGCAGCGGTAAGTTTTAGCGCCGCCGCACAATGTCAAGTTAAGTTCCCGAGCGGCGCAAACATCGCTGCGCCCGGGCGTTAGCGGCTTTGCGCCCCTTCAGCGCCCTCTTAAGGCGCTAACGGGAGGCGCAACCAACTGAATTTTTACCCCTATATGTTTTAACGGGGCTCCAAGTAAACATACATTATTTGATAGGGTTTTTAATGTATAAATGAGTGATAACATTTTATTTTTCTATTTTTTTACAACTGATATGCTGGTAAAACCAGGCCATACGCCTGCTTTTACCAGGCGTAAGAATTTCAGAGGCATTCCGCGGCCGGAAGTTGAGCAAATAGCGCAACTCTCCACCCGAAGACGACCTTCTCCCAGGGATGCGGATCATCTGTCAAGAAGATTCTTGACAGATCGCAAGTGCCGGGTTTTAGCGCATGTGGTTCGCATGCCTACACCCGGAACTTGCGTGGCCACGATGGGTGCGTACACACCTCGTACGTACCCAAAGGGGTCGCAAAATACGGCCTATTAATAACTTTTTAACAGTATTGAATTATTAATATTGTTATTATTGGTAGTAGTATTAACATTATTGTTGTATTAATAATAATAATTTAATTACATATAAATAGGATTAATAACAATTGAATACTGCAATAATAATTTATTACTGTAATAACAGTAATTATTATGGGTCAAAAATTGTGGTTGATGGGGTAGCTACGGAGTACGTCGCCGACGTACGCAAATAATACATACTTGCTTTGTGCGAGGCCCAGAACATTGACTTCCGCTTTGGAGCTGCAGTGTTCTGCGCAGCGTATTACATCAGAAAGGCCCGGAGCGTAACGTACAGACTTTGTGTCAGGGAAGACAGGCCCGCAAGAGCTGTCAAAACTAAGCCACGCCCACAAAAACCTCGTTCCGTTTATTCCATTGAAATTACATCTTAAAAACTTTTAAAAACTTTCCAAAACGTTTAATCGACTTATTTCATATATCAGCATTTTGTATTAATTTTTCATCCGAACTCATACTGTATTAATCCCTATGTTTACAACTTTCTTTTTTAATATTCAGTAAAGTTGTAAAAATGTGTTTTATTTCCTACAAGTAATGTTGTTGAACTTCAGAAAGTGATTTCCTGCCATATATCCAATGTTAATTTTGAGGATTCAAATATATTATTCATACCTCATTTATACTTCTAATCGACAAATCTCTTATTCTTGTTATAGATGCATTATATTGTTAGCTATGTTGTTCATTTCTGAGTTGAAGGAGCAGAATTGGTCACCGGAATCTGATAGATGTTCACTTTATTTAACTTGCTCATTCAGATACTGAATAACTAAAATGATTACTTCCTATCTATCTGTCTGTCTCTTCTTCTGTGCTTCTACATGATATTTTTAAACGACCAATCAAATTAAATTTCAGAATTTAACTGAAAGTAAAATAGAGTATTCTGAATAGTGTGTTCACACAAAACCTGCAAAAATAACATAATATACATTTATCTACTGCTAAGTTGTACGATTTCGATGTATGCTGTCCGTTTAATGATATAAAAATTAACTGCGCGAAATGTAACGGCCCTGAATTTCCGATCGGAGGCTTGCTGCGTGCGGATGCCACGGATCGGAAAAAAATCTATACCCTTACCTGCTGGCTCCATCGGTCCCGAGACATGCGATCCTGGGCCTCTCCACTAAGAAATGAGCAAAGACCCAGGAATCCCAGGGGCGCATGCAGTTCGCAATTGTCCTTGCGATCACGTTGGCCATGGGGAACAAATCAAAGAAGGGATTCCCCATTCAAACTTTTGACAGGTCTGTCAGCACAGACCTATCAAAAGTATGATTCAAGATCAATTTAAAAATACACAGTTAAACATTAAATATTTTTTTAAAAATCACGTATTTAAAATTAGTTAAATTACATTAAATTAATATTTTAATAAAAAATGTAATTTTTGGAAAAAATACTTAAAGATTTTTACGGGGCTAAAAATAAACTTACCTTTATTCAATGTATTTTAAAATAATAAATGAGTGAAAAAAATTATTGTTTTAATTTTCAAAACTCTTAAGCCGGCAAAAGCAGCCCTTTTCCCGGGCCAGCGGATGATCTGTCAAGAGGATTCTTGACAGATCGCAAGTGCGGGATTTTATCACATGCGTGTCGCATGCCTGAAACCGGCACTTGCAAGGCTCCTACGGGTGCGTAGACACCACGTACGCACCCCTGTGGGTCGGAAAATCCGGCCCAATCTGGACTTCGATATTTGAGTGCCGCATTTAAAAAGTGACTGATGACTGGTAGACGTAACAACTTGTCACGCAGAATGTTCCTGTCTTCGGGCACGACATTACCCAGGATTGGAGAAAACGGAGCCATGTGACACTTGCCAATGAATGCTTGAACAGCATTCAAATAATTAAATTATACATTAAGTGATTCATTTTGAAATGTAGAGAAGAGGGAATGGGTGGGGTGGGGGGGTGGCTATCCATGAATATGTGCAAATCATTGGCAGAGGTAAAGCACCGGCGTTAAAATTGGATTTGGTGATTTTAAAACATGGGGCTTGACTGTAAATTTCAGAGATTTGGCCTAGAAATTGCTCTCGGGCGGTGGCCTAAAACGGGCGATATCAGATCGGCCGCACGTTTTTTGCAGCAACTGATATTCAGATCCATTTTCTGTATTTTGATAATTTTGATGCGTTTAAGATATTTGAAGGTGGTGATAGGGTAGACTGACAGGAGCGGGGGCGGGAGGAGTCCAGGACAAGAAGACATTACTTTACATTTATTGCCAGTCCATTCCGGGGTGATGTCAGGAAGCACTTCGTCACACAAAGGTTGCGGTAGTCTAAATTGGAAAGCCCCGCCAAAATAAAATCGGTTGAGGACAGGTCAATTGTAATCAGCAGGACAAGCGAGATGATTTAATGTTGTACTCACCGAGAGAGAGAAGAAGACCATGGAGGAAATATAAAGTACATGGCGAGAATTTCAATAGATTAGATCAGAAAATCTCAAGCTTTTATTTTAATCGAACGCTCCCAATGGGAATGTGTCGGGTCTGGCTCAGTCCTGAGTTTCGGAAATCTGTACTATCACTTTTCTCAAGTCAGTGTCGACTAAAATCGGGTGGTTTAAAGATATATTTGTATTATATGAAGGTATTCTGTGCGATGGAGCCCAACACATGGTCCGGTTGCGGAGAATGTTGGTAAAGCACGTGGTATCGAGTTAATGTTATTTAAGAAGTTGCAAAGCGTTTGTGTAAGAATGATAGCTAGTTTAGGTACAACATACCTAGCTTAAAGCTGTTATCGTTCTATTAAGATGCGATGCCTATAACAATGCAATATTGTCTTATCAGCTACATTGCCAGCACTCACAAACCAGTGAGAATGCAGTGTATTTCTGCGCTATTGCCATCTACTGGTTTAGCAGCATATGACAGATACAAATCACCTGACATTAATCTTATAATTTGATGGGTTTACAACAATCACCTGACATTGTCCATGTAATAGGCTCAATTTCAGTAATTGTATGGTATTCCGTGGTGAGTACGTGCCTGGATTGGTTATAAGTTCACAGCCACTGTATTAAATGTATCGGTGTATAACTTGCATGTAAATCCTGTGATGTTAATAAATCCAATAATTTAAGTTCACTCTGGCGCTGTAAATTATATAATTTGAAGAAAACTACTCGGTTGATCTCGCACCGTCTTTTAAATCGGAAGTTAATCCAAGGCCCTATCTGCCCGCTCATGTGCATGTGAAATATTCTACGACCACTATTTCAAAGAGGAGCCGGGTAATTCTCCCCGATATCCTAGCTATTGTTTTTCTCTCTTGCTTCTTTCCTTCTGCTCTTCCTCATTTTTCTTCCATTCTTCTTTCATTCCTCCTTTTCTTCCATTCTTTCTTCCTTTCCTCCATCCTCCCTACCTTCCTTCCTTCTTTCGTCACTTCCTTCCTTCCTTCCGTCCTTCCTTTCTTCCTTCCTTCCTTCTGTCCTGTCTTCCTTCCTTCCATCCTCCATTTCTTTCCTCCCATCATAATTCTTCCCTTCCTCCTTCCCTTCTTCCTTCCTTTATTCCTTGCTTCCTTTATTTCCTTCTTTCTTTCCTTCTTTCTTTCTATCTGTCCCTACTTATGAACATTTGGCTTTTTCGTTACAGAGATAAAAGGTCTGAAAGAAATTCTAAATGCCAGAGGTGAGAAGAGTCTTTAAATATTCATATTGATTAGGTAACAATACATTGGTTTGACTGGAAGGTGGGCTTCACAGAATGTTGACACATATGCTTACCAAACACTAAAATGTTTACAGCATGTATGTCAATTTGAATTGCAAGTATTTTTTCTCAGCAAGGCGTTGAACAATAATTAATTGAAGGCAATATGAAGCGGTCTGCATTAACAAGAGCAAAACCACCTCCACATATATTCAATGGCATTCCATCGCCCAATCCGTCACCAATGACGATAAGATGAACAGGACCAACCACCTAAATGTCATAGCTGCTGGGGCAGGTCAGAAGTTGGATTATAAAAACATAAGAAATAAGAACAGGAGTAGGCCATATCGCGCGTCGAGCATGCTCCGCCATTCAATCAGATCATGACTGATCCCCGACCTCAACTTCACTTTCCCGCCCGATCTCCATATCAATTGATTCCACTAGAGTCCAAAAATCTATCCATCTCAGCCTTGAATATAATCCAAGATTCAGCTTTCACAGCCCACGGGGCGGAGAATTCCAAAGATTCACAACTCTCTGAGTGAAGAAATTCTCCTCATCTCAATCTTAAATGGCTTACCCCTAATCCTTAAACTATGTCCCCTAGTCCTCGACACTCCAGCCAGGGGAAACAACCTCTCAGCTTCTACCCTGTCAATTCCCTTCAGAATCTTCAGCGAGTGGCTGACCTCGTGATTCTCCAATGCTTCTCCCACCTGACAAGGCACAAATCGGGAGTGTAATGGAATACAATTAACTTCTCTGAGGAAGGATGTACTTGCCATGGAAGGAGTTCAGCGAAAATTCACAAGGCTGATACCTGGGATGGCAGGAATGACATATGAGGAGAGATTGGGTCGATTGGGCTTATACTCGCCGGAGTATAGAAGAATGAGAGGGGAACTCGTCGAAACATATAAAATTCTGACAGGTCTGGACAAACTAGATGCAGAAAGAATATTCCCGATGGTCGGAGAGGCCAGAAGCAGGGGTCATAATCTAAGGATAAGGGGTAAGCCATTTAGGACAGAAATGAGGAAGAATTTCTTCACCCAGAGAGTGGTGAACCTGTGGAATTCTCTACCACAGAAGTTAGTTGAGGCCTAGTCATTAAATATATTCAAGAATGAGTTAGATATATATCATAAAGCTAAAGGTATCAAGGGATATGGGGAGAAGGCAGGTACAGGGTACTGAGTTTGGATGATCAGCCAGAAACTCTAGCGAATGGCGGAGCAAACTCGAGGGGCCGAATGGCCTACTCCTACTCCTATCTTCTATGTTTCTATGTTTATGTGTGCGCGGTTAGAAGCAGCTGCAATAAAACTCGAGAAGCTCAAAGTAGCCCTAAAAATGCATTCTGCTTGATCGGCACCCCATCCACCACCGTAAACATTCACTCCATCGAACACCGGTGCCCTCTGTGTATTTTCAAAAGAATGCACTTCAGCTGTCCGCCAAGCATTCTTCGACAGCACCTCTCAAACCCTTGACCTCCAGCACCGAGAGGGACAAGGGCAGCATCGCGTGGGAGCACGATCACCTCCAAGTCCACCTCCCGGTTACACTCCATCCTGTCTTTTTAATATATCAGCGTCCCTACATAATCTTTGCATCAACATCCTGGAACTCCGTACGGAACAGCATTGTGGGAGTACCATAACCACACGGATTGCAGCGGTTCCATAACAAGCCTCATGTGGAACTACAGGTGGACAATAAGTATCGGCCTTGCTCGTGACGCCTCGATCTCGGGAATGAACTTAGAAACTAAACTCACAAATCGCTCCACTGTGGTGTTTCTTCCACCAGTTTAGCATCTGCTCATTATCTTTCTCCACTTCAAGCATTAATTCAACGCTAAAGGTGGAATATAAAAGCAAGTATTTTTGTTCACTCAGAAAGATGCCTCCTGCTTTGGCCTCCCAGTTAAGCATACACCCTCGGGAGCAATCTTTACATAACACGCCCGTCAGAAAACGGACGGGATGGGTGCGATGCAGAGCTTACACCTCGCCCGATTTTGCTGTCCATTGAAGCCTTTGGGCCGTAATATCGGACGTAGATTCGGATTTCCACCGATCAGGTGGGATTCCCACACGGGCGCGTTTGGTAAAAATTGGACCCTCCGAAAATCGAAGGACTGGCAGCCGAGTTGCCAAGAACAGAAAATGAATTAAAACCAGAAATTGCTGGAAAAGCTCTGCAGGTCAAGCAGAATCTGTGGAGAGGGAAACAGAGTTAAACTTCCAGGTCGATGGCCTTTCGTCTGATCTGAATGGGGATTTACGTTATAAAATGGTTAGCGATTTTCTGTGGATCGAATTTTTTAAGAGGTCATAGTGTCATATAGTCATAACGACAAGACAGGAGGTCATTCGGCCCATCGAGTCCGTACCGGCTCACTGTAGAACAATCCAGTCAGTCTCATTCCGCCGATCTATCCCCGTAGCCCTGCAAGTTAATTTCCCTCAAGTGCTTATCCAGTCTCTCCTTGAAAAAATTGTGTGTCTGCTCTTCCACCACTTCCGTCGGCAGCGAGTTCCAGGTCCTCACCACTCGCTGCATAAAAAAGGTTTCGTTCACGCCCCCCCTTTATCTCTTGCCCAAAATCTTAAATCTGTGTCCCCAAGTCCTTGTACCATCAATTAGTGGGAACAGCCTTTCCCCGTCTAGCCTATCCAAATCCGTCGTAATCTTGTACATATCTATCCATTCACCCCTCAACCTCCTTTGCTGTAATGAAAACAAATCCAGCTGCTCCAACCTGTCCTTGTAGCGAAGATACCTCATCCCCGGAACAAATCTGGTAAATTTCCTCTGCACCCTCTCAAGGGCCTTCACATCCTTCCTAATGTGTGTTGACCAGAACTGGACTGAACACTCCAGTTGTGGCCTAACGACCGCGGTATAAAGGTAGCGCCACATTAAATGCTTTATTTATTTGAAAGTTAATGAAAGAGAGAAAGGCTTGCATTCGTATAGATGTGTTCAATACATCGGGATGTTCCAAAGCGCTTTACAGCCAATATACACTTTTGAAATGTAGTCATTGTTGTAATGTAAGAAACGTGGCAGCCAATTTGCACGCAATAAGAAAACAACAACAACAGCAACTTGTATTTATATAGGGTCTTTAACGTAGTAAGACTTCCCAAGTCGCTGCACTGGAGTATTTTAAGACAAAAAATTGATCCACTTAAGGATAATTTACAGCAGGTGACCAACGGTTGGTAAAAAATGCATATTTTATGGAGCGTCTTAAAGGAGGAAAGAGAGGTAGAGAGGCGGACGTGTTTAGGCAGGGTATTGCAGAGCTTAGGGCCTAGGCAACAGTAGGCACGGCCACCTTTGGTTGAGCGATTCTAATCAGGGATGATCAAGAGGGCAGAATTAGAGGAGCACACATATCTCGTTGGTTGTGGGGCTGAAGGAGATTACAGAGACAGGGAGGGGAGAGGCCATTGTGGAATTTGAAAACAAGGATGAGAATTTTGAAATCGAGGCTCTGCTTAAACGGGAGCCCGAATCCGCTGTTGAATTAGATCAAATTGCGCACTTTCTAACATTCTTGTTCGTTTTGCTATTTTAGAACCTGACGGAACATACAAAGGAAATGGTGAGTGAGTAACACTGCAACAGTCTTGGCTACGAGCGCTGTATGCCAGCCTTTAACCAAATTGTTTGCGATTCATGTTAATGTCACCCAGCAACATGCATATCTAATGTGAAAATTGACCTGTAGCTGGGATTGTTACCAGCCACTAACGTACTGATATTGAAAAACTACAGTGTCTTTTCGGGTGAAAATGGACGTCACCTGTTCCTTGGAGTCGAAATACGTCTTTGCAGCGCCACCCAAGACTTATTTCAAAACACTCCATCATGTTTGCACCGAGTTCCAAGCAGAGGAAAATCTCCAACATTCACTTTACATCCTCCATCCATCCAATCACGAGATCAATTGTGAATCTTGTAATTAAAACGAAATTCATCAAGGAGGAGGATAATCGAAAAAAAATTACTGCGGAAGCTGGTAATCGGAAATTAAATCAGAAATTTATGGAAATTCTTAGCTGATCAGACAGCATCTGGGAGGAGAGAAACAGAGTTAACCTTTCAGTTCGATGTGCTTCCGTCAGAACTGTAAAAATCGTGTTGGCTGGTATCGCAAAACGGGCGTGTTCGAGATAAATTGCTCGGCCGATTTTCAGTTTCAATATTGGGCCGGAATTTCCGAAACCCAACGGTGCGTACGAGGTGTGTAAGCATCCGTAAGTGCCGAGCAATTTCCGGGTTTACGCACGGAAAGCGCATGCGCTAAAACTAGACACTTGCGATCTGTCAAGATTCAAGAATCTTCATGGCAGATCCTCTGCATCCCCGCGAAAAGGAGCTCCGCGGGTGGAGTGTTCCGCTACTTGGCCAACTTCACCCCGCTGAATGCCTGTGAAATTCTGGGCCTGCTTCAACCAGCATAAGAGTTTAAAAAATTGGAAAAATAAAATTGTGTCACTCTTTTATACATTAAAAAACCTGCCACATATGTAAGTTTATTAGTTAGCATCATTAAAACATGTTAAAAAATTTCAAAAAATTAAATTTTCGCTTAAAAGATTAAAAGGCACTTTAAATATGTAATATTTTTGGAATTTATTTAATGTGTTCGTGTATTTTAAGTGATCCCCATTCATCATTATGGGAGTTCCGTACATATGGAATTCCCATGAATATGAATGGGGAATCCCTTCTTTTATTGGTTGGGCCGGCCAACGTGATCCCAGTATCGCTTGGGAAACGTATGCGCTCCTGGGATGCCAGGGGCTCTGCCGGCGCGCACCCAGAGAGGCCCAGGATCGCGTACCTCCCGGGCCAACAGGTAAATGCGTAGATTTTTTACAGGTCGGACGCATCCGAGCGCGAGAAGCCTCACATCGCAAATTTGGGGCGAATAACTCAGCTCCATGCTCGCCTATCAAAGCAGGGAAACCGATTGCGTTGCACATTCGCATGGTTTCGTGATTTTAAGCGGTAAATTGCATTTAAATACCGCTGAAACATTTCAACTCACTAATTTAGATGTAATTTCTTTTTTTTTCAGATCGGCTACTGCTTGAAAAAACTTTAGGTAAATTATTAAATCATTGCCGTTGTCCGCTGCGAATATATAGAAACATAGACGATAGGAGCAGGAGTAGGCAATTCGGCCCCACGAGCCTGCTCCGCCATTCAATGCGATCATGGCTGATCATCCAAATTCAGTAACCTGTCCCTGCTTTCTCCCCAAATCCCTTGATCCCCTTTCGCCTTCAGAAATATATCTACCTCCTTCTTGAATATATTTAATGAATTGGACTCAACTGCCTTCTGTGGTGGAGAATTCCACAGGTTCACCAATCTCTGGGTGAATAAATTCCTCCTCATCTCAGTCCTAAATAGCTTACCCCTTATCCTTAGACTGTGACCCCTGGTTCTGGACTCCCCCGCCGTCGGGAACATCCTTCCTGCATCTAGTCTGTCTAGTCCTGTTAGAATTTTATAAGTTTCAATGAGATCCCCTCTCATTCTTCTAAACTCTAGCGAACACATAGAAACATAGAAACATAGAATCTAGGAGCAGGAGTAGGCCATTCGGCCCGTCGAGCCTGCTCCACCATTCAATACGATCATGGCTGATCATCCAAATCCAGTACCCTGTCCCTGCTTTAATCCCCACAGTACACATATCCCACCCTACCCCCGTAACCCCACGTATTTAATTCCCCCTAACATATCCCATCCTATCCCCATAACCCCACATATTTAATACCCCCCTAACACTAAGGGTCAATTTATCATAGCCAAATCAACCTAACCCGCACATTTTTGGACTGTGGGAGGAAACCGGAGCACCCGGAGGAAACCCACGCAGACACGGGGAGAATGTGCAAACTCCACACAGAGCCCAATCGACCCAATGTCTCTTCATACGTCATTCCTGCCATCCCAGTTATCAGTCTGGTGAATCTTTGCTGCAGGTCCTCCTTGGCAAGAAAATCTTTCCTCAGATAAGGCGACCAAAACTGCACACAATACTCAAGGTGTGGTCTCACCTTGAAAAAGGAAAGTCTGTAGGGATATGGTGAAAGAGCAGCGGAAGTGGGACTGATGGGATAGCGCTTCCAAAGAGCCGGCACTGTCACAACGTGCTCAATGACCTATTTCGGAGCTGTATGTCAACGTGCATTTATATTGATCCAGCTGCAGAGAGTTTAGCACACTGTACTTATGGAGAGCTACAATGTTGGGGGTGCAGTCTCTCGGATGAGATTATAAACTCTGTCCCTTTCAGGTGGATTTGAAATTTCCATCTATTTGATAAAAAAACGCCGACTCTTTTCAGTCCACCTGAGAGGATAGACGGGGCACTCTGTTTAAAATATCATCAGGAGACGGCAATTTAATCGGGAGAAGTGTGAGGTGATGGATTTCGGCGGATGGAACAGGGAGAGGCAACATACATCTAATGGCGCAGTTTTTAAGAGTGTGCAGGGACAGATGGACCTGGGCGTTAATGTGCGTTGGTCCCTGAAGGTGGCAGGACATATTGAGAGACTGGTTAGCAAAGCATATGGGATATTGGGCTTCATAAATAGAGGTATTGAGTACAAAAGTAGAGAAGTTATGCTAAACATGTTTAAAGCGCTGGTTAGGACACAACTGGAGTAATGCGTCCAGTTCTGGTGCGCACACTTTAGGAATGATGTGAAGGCCGTTGAGAGGGTGCAGAGGAGATTTACCAGAATGGTTCCGGGAATGGGAGATCTTAACTACAAGGACAGGTTGGAGAAGCTGGATTTGTTTTCATTAGAGCAAAGGAGGTTGGGGTGTGATTTGATCGAGGTGTACAAGATTATGATGGGTTTGGATAGGCTATACAGAGAAAGGCTGTTCCCACTAGTTGATGGTACAAGGACTAGGGGACACAGAGTTAAGGTTTTGGGCAAGAGATACAAGGGGGAAGTGAGAAAAGCTTTTTTTACGCAGCGAGTTATGAGGCCCTGGAACTCGCTGCCGACGGAAGTGGTGGAAGCGGAGACAATCAATATTTTCAATGGGAGACTGGATAGGCACTTGAGGGAAATAAACTTGCAGGGCTACGGGGTTAGGCGGGGGAGGGGAACTGACTCGATTGCTCTGCAAGTAAGTCGGCGCGGACTTGATGGGCCGAATGACCTCCTTCTGTGCCGTTATGACTCTATGACATCCGGCTGTGCAGCACTCTCTCATTATCGTGTTGGCCTCTATTCTGTGCTCTCGTCTCCAATGTCGGAGGTCTAACTAAGAGGCGAGAGTTGCCCATTTAGCCAAAGCTGCCGCAATGACTGGTTTTCATAGAGAGTCTGCCAAACTAAACTTGCAGAAGCTCTCGTGAACTGCAAGAAGCGGCCTTCACTTCCTGGTTGCTGAGCCCGTGTAAACGTGTGCTCATCCAAAATCCTGCTGTTTCTATCCTAACTCCCACCAAGTCTCGTGCACCCATCTCCCCTTGTTCGCTGACCTACATCCTATTACAGTCCAGCAATGCCTCGTTTTTATTAAATTAACTCCTTTGCATTCTGTTGTCTTCTTGGCCTCGGCCCTCCCGATCTCTGTAAAGTCCTCCAACAGTACCACCCTCCCAGACATCTGTACTCCTCCGTTTCTGCACTCTTACCCCATCGTTAGTTTCCTTAGCTCCACCATTGACGGCCCTGCGTTCAACTACCTCGGCCATTAGCTCTGGAATTCACTCTGTAGATGCTTCAAACTTTCCTTCTTACATAGACTTACATCACACAAGCAGGTCAACCGGCCCAATAGGTCAAAGGAGGCTTTTTTATGCTCAACACCATCCTCCACCCTCCCTTGTTCATCTAATACCATGAACTTAACGCTCCATTCCGTGCTCCACACCGTGTTTATCTAGCTTTTCCTGAAATGCATCTATGCTAGTCGCCTGAAATACTCTGTTGGGTAGCGAGTTCAGAATTCTATCCACTCTCTAGGTAAATAAGTTTCTTCTGAATTCCTAATTGTATTTATTAGTGACTATCTTATATCCATGTACCCTAGTTCTGGTCTACCCCGCAAGTGGAAACATAGTATCTACGTCAACCCTCTCAAAACCTTTCATAATCATAAAGAACTATATCAGGTCTCTCCTCAGTCTTCTATTTTCTACAAGAAAAGAGTAACATCCCGTTCAGTTTTGTTATAGCCTCTCAGTGCTGTTGTCAATCTGGTATATTTTCCTTGCACATTATCTTGTGCCTCTATTTCACTTTTATAACGTGGAGATCAGAATTGTTCAGAGCACTCCAAGTATAGTCTTAACAAGGTCCCATACAAGACTAACATAAAAACTCTGCTTGTCAATTCAATTACACAAGAAATGAACCGCAGTGCATTGTTCACTTTTATTGAACGTATTCCCCTGCTGTCACATTTTTGTTGATTTGTGCATCTGTTCCCCCAGATCTCTCAGCTCCTTTACGTCATTTATACTTTTAATTTCCAAGTAGTATATGACTTCATTATTTTCGGAACGAAATGCACCATCTCACACTTTCAATATTAACGTCGATTTGCAAATTAAACCCCCAGTCTGCAAAATTATTAATGGCCGGCATTTTCCGATCAAAGGCTTCCTGCGTGCGGAGGCCTCCGATTTGGAAAAAGTCTGCACCCTTGCCCGAGGGCTGCGGAGACCCGGCCTTTTCCCCTCCTGGGCCTCACCACGACGAAATGCGCAGCGCCCACATATCTGAGGGGCGCATGCGGTTCGCAAGCGTCCCTGGGATCACGTTGGCCATGAGGAACCAATGAGAGAAGGGAAGCCCCCTTCATACTTTTGACAGGTCTCTCAGCTTAGACACTTCAAAAGTATGAATGGAGATAACTCCAAAAACACATCAAAACATTGAATAATTTTTTTAAAACACGTTTTTAAAATGAGTTAAAATTACATTAAATTACATATTTTAAATAAAAGTTCAATTTTTTCTAAATATAAATACATTTCTTAACGTGGCTAAAATAAACTTACCTTTTTTAAAAGTATTTTTACTCTTTTTAACTCTTAAGCTGATAACAGCAAGCTTTTCACCTGCTTTTATCAGGCGTAAGATTTTTAAGTGATTTCAGCAGGCGAACGTTCTGCAGAAAGCGTAACTCTCCAATCGCAGAATCCCTACTCCAGGACAGGCGTGCAATTTGTCAAGAGCATTCTTCAAAGATTGGAAGTGCCGGTTTTCAGCGCATGCGTTTCGCATGCCTGAAACCGGTATTTGCGACGTCCCCAAGGGTGTGCACACACCTCGTGCACACCCGTAGGGACGGAAAATACGGCCATTGTCATCCTGCATTTTGTCACAGTCCCCGTATGTATTATGGCCAACTTTCAATTTTGTGTCTACCACAAATTTTGAAATTGTATTTTCGATTCCCGAGCTGAAAATGTTTTTGCAAATGAGGAACAGCCGTGGTCCCAGCCGCAATCCTTCTTTTGACAACACTTCCCAACTTTGGTCAGCCTTACTGATTAATTTTAACTCCTACTTTCTGTTTTCTGTCATCTCTCTATCCTAATTTTTAGACCCAGCATAAAAACGCGACCTTTGAACAAACTTTTGGTCACCTGATCTAATATCCCCTTATCTCGGTCATTTTCAGACTCTGATAAATTTTGCCATGTTGCCGTTTTAGTCCTGCATTCGCGGTCCTGCTAAATGCTGGGAATAAAATCATTCAACAATCAACTTATTCGAATAAGAATACTCCACTTTTAAAGAGGAGTGAATGTAATGATTAAAAGTGGAAATATTTCAGATCCAGTAATCGTTCCCGATTGAAGACTGAAGCATTTTCGTTTCGATTTCCAGAACTAGAACAGATGAAAGAAAGTCTAACAGAAGCAGGTGAGGGAAACAATCTAACGACTGAAATCGAATTACATTGAATTCACAATGCCGAAACTGGCCATTTGGTCCAACTGGTCTACGACAGGATTTATACTCCGCACGAGCCTGCTCCAATCCTAATTTATCCAAACCTTTCAACTTTACCTTATATTTCTTTCTCCCTCATCTACCTTTGGGCTAGAAATCGTGCTCTGAAGGGTACTTCTGGAGTACGCCACCGACCCGTGAAGCAATTACTAACATACATAGAGGCGGCCAGGCTGCGAAATCTTGCAGTCTTTTTTTAATATTTTTTATTGCCCATCCCTAGTTGCCCTTCAGAAGGTGGTGAGCCGCCTTCTTGAACCGCTGCAGTCCGTGTGGTGATGGTACTCCTACAGTGCTTTTAGGGAGAGAGTTCCAGGATTTTGACCCAGATACGATGAACGATTGGCGATATACTTCTAAGTCAGGATGGTGTGCGACTTGGAGGGGAACTTGGAGGTGGTGCTGTTCCCATGCACCTGCTGCCATTGTCCTTCTAGCTGGAAGAGGTCGCGGGTTTTGGAGGTGCTGCGGAAGAAGCCTTGGCGAGTTGCTGCAGTGCATCTTGTAGATGGTACACACTGCAGCCACGGTACGCCGGTGGTGGAGAGAGTGAATGTTTAAGGTGGTGGATGGGGCGCCAATCAAGCGGGATGCTTTGTCCTGGATAGTGTCGAGCTTCTTAAGTGTTGTTGGAGCTGCACTCATCCAGGCAAGGGAAGAGTATTCCATCTTACTCCTTACTTGTGCCTTGTAGATGGTGGACAGGCTTTGGGGAGTCAGGAGGTGAGAAACTCTCTGGCTTCGAGACAGAGGACAGCGAAATGGCCCACGGATCACAGCGATGCAGGTGGTGCGAAAGTGTACCTGGAATCACATGGGCCTGGTCCTCCAAGCATTAAGTTACTTTACATTTAAATCAGTTACGAAGATTATCCACTAATCATACGCAATAGCATCCCCAAATCCAGTATTTATCCCCAGCATCGAAGCTTTGACCAGGTTCGATCAGCTCCGATGGATGGATCACATCGTCCGCATGGCCGATAGGAGACTCCCGAAACAAGCGCTGTACTCGGAGCACCGATACATCAAGAAAGCCCCAGGTGGGCAGAGAAAATGCTTCAAGGGCACCCTCAAAGCATCCCTGAAAAGGTGCAACATGCCCACCGACACCTGGGAATCCCTGGACCAAGACCGCACAAAGTGGAGGAGAAGCATCCGGGGAAGCGCCGATCACCTCTAGTCTCTTCGCCGGGACCACCGGAAGCCAAGCGCAGGCAGTCCAAGCAGTGCACGTCAACCCAATCGCCCCACCCACCCGCCCTTTCAACCACCGTCTGCCCCACCTGTGGCAGAGACTGTAGGTCCAGCATTGGACACATCAGTCACCTGAGAACTCATTTTTAATGTGGAAGCAAGTCATCCTCGGTTCCGAGAGACTGCCGAAAAAGAAGAATATCACAAAGTTCAGAATTGGAATTTTATTCATACTAACCTTCATTCCCTCAACCTCACTAAAAATGTAATTTCTAACAATAATTTTATACAACGTTAACACTGTAATCCTGGCCAATATTTTCCAGAACTCAGTGTTTATACATAATTTAAGATATGAAAATCTTCCAAAAAAAGCCTTAGCTACCCTCGTACGCAGATGAAAACAGGCCCTGTGCCTGCTTGCATCAACCATAAGCCTTGCGTGTGCATTCGCTGGTCAGCCGGCGGGCAAAAAGCCCAACTCTGTGCCAGCGATTTCTTTTTCGTGGCCTCCGCGGATGGCCTGCCAATGCTTACTTTGACAGGTTGCAAATTCCGCATTTCACGCATGCGCAAGTGCATGTGGTTATCCTGAACTTGCAGGGCACTTCAAGGGGAAGACGACAGCGTACTTGAGAGTGCGCCGTCACACACACACACAGTTTCAGGGCCATTGATTTTTCCCTTGAATGCATCGAGGCTATTCATCTCAACTATTCCATGTGTCGCAAGTTCCATATTCGAACCACACTCTAAGTAAGTATTATTTCCCTGAATTCCTTATTGATTTTTATTAATTACAATCTTAGATTTTTTCTCTGGTTTTGGATTCCACCACAGGTGGCAATATCTTATATACATCTAACCGATCAATCTATTTGATAGCTTTAAAATCCTCCAGTCGGTCACCTCCCAGCTTTTCTTTTCTGTAGATAAGAGCCCGAGCCTGTTCAGTATATCCTGCAAGTTATAAACTCTCAGATCTGATATCAGCATTGTATTCCTTTTTGTGTACCATCACCCGTGCCTCTGTATCCATTGTTGCAATTATGGAGAGCAGAACTGTGTACGTTACTCCAAATTTGGCATAACCACGGCTATGTGCACGTTTACCATAACTTCTCTGCATTTAATTTCTCTTCCTCTAGAAAGGATCCCCAGTGCGTTGTTTCGGCAATGAGGAACTCATTGGTTGAATTAACTGTATCAGCGTTATCCACACGATAACCCAGCACAGATGTTGAAATGTTGGCATGGAATATATTCAGTCTCATTCATATGTTCTGTGTAGAAACTTTCTAAAGTAGTGACCCATTTACCAGATGGATCAGACACTTCGGATTGAATAAGCCAAGTTTCTTACGGAGTTGCAGCCGAACTCGTTGGCAGTCACACGGGGCAGACAGTAATGTGAATTGTCTCTAGATTTGAAGTATCATTTATATGATAAATTCTTATTATTTAGAAGACAAAGTGCAGAAGTACGAGAAAGGTAAAGGAGCCTAAAGATCACTTCCAATAACAGTAAGAACGGTCTTAAATATCTCCATATGTTTGTCATTTGTCGCTGCTTCATCAGATTTATAACAATGTGGCGGGGAATGTAAAATTAATGCCGGTTTCGGGTCGGCTAGGAAATTCAAAATAAGGCGAGGTTTAAAACGCCTGGATGGTTAGATCAAAATTACCCCTTTGGTGCTAAAAAGCATAATTAGCGATCACATATAAAATTGTGACATTTCAACGATTATTTCACGTAAATAACGAGAAGGAACAGGCCATTCAGCCCAACTAGTCAGTGCCAGAATTTTTTACTGCACCCGTGCCTTCTCGCAGCCTAATACATCCAAACATAACAGCATAAACTTCTGTTTCTTTCTCCTCCATGTACTTATCGCCTTAAAAGCATCTATGCTATTCGCCACAACTATTCCTTGTGGCAGCGATTAACACATTTTAACCACTCGCTGTGTAAAGAGGTTTTGCCTTCCCTTTTGGATTTTTTATTGAATATCATAGATATGCAGCCCATAGCTTTGCACTTCTCCACACATGCAAACATCTTCTCTATGTCTACCGGAGCAAACTTTCTCTTAATCATCAACACATCTATCAAGACGTTCCTCGGCTTTCTCTTTCCCAGACAAAAGAGCCGCAGCTCTCAGTCTTTCCTGATAGTTATCGCCTCAGTTTAGGTATCAATCTTTTAAATATTTATTGCAACATCCCCAACGCCACAAAAAAAATTCTTCTAATATGAAGACCAGCATGGTGCACGTTATTTGAAATGTGGCATAAGCAAGGTGCTGTTCACGTTTAACATAACGGATGCACAATATTTCATTGTCGTTTTTGACATTTTTAGAGCTGAAGGGAAACCTTGATGGAAAAGGTGAGCGGTGGAGGACAGCTGACAGTTCTATCATCAGATAGTGGCCAGTGCATGTCTGCCATTGATAATATATAATTAATTCAGTCTCTCACACAGCAGCGCCTCTGCTGGTAGCACTCTCGGCCTGAGTCAGAACTTTTGGGTTCGAGTTACACTCAAGAATCATAAGCCCACGATCCGTGCCGTTGCCAGTATTAAGGGAGTGGAGCACTGTTTGAGGAGCCGTCTTTCACATCTGATGTTAAACCGTCTGGCCTCTCACGGGGAACATAAACGATCCAACACCACTATTTCTAAAAAAAGAGCAGATTAGTCCTTCCCGGTGTCATCTCTCAATCAACTTCAATATAACAGATCATCTGGCCTTATCTCATTGCCGTTTGTGTGGCCCTGCTGTGTGGAAATTGGCTGTCGCTTTTCCCTATATTACAACACTGACTACACGTCACAGGTCATTGGTTGCAAGGTGCTTTGGGAAATCCTGAGGTTCTACAGGCGCTGCATAAGTGGAAGGTTTATTTTCCTTGTTAATGGTAGTTGAACGCTAACGCTTCCAATTTATCTTACAGATGGAACCTCATCCAAGTCTGCTACAGGTACAACGCTGCGAGGCCATTTATTCTTTGCAGAGCGTGTGTTTTCTGTGGCTGTATCAGGGAACTATTGATCATACAAGTAATCTCTGCAGGCCTTACTAAAATAATTGTCCATTACTGCCAAACTTCTAACCTTTTCATATACAATAGAGAGTAGAAAATCTAATAAATTGGGAGACACAGTAAGTATCGCAGATGGGAGGAGAAAGATACAATGGGATATTGACAGATTAATTGAGTGGCCAAATAGAGTTCAGTGAGAAATGCAGTGCCCTGAGACAATTCGATATTCAGGGGGATGGACAGGCGTTCCTGCAACAGCAACGGCGATGCCACATGGTGTGTTGCCTCCCTGCTGCCAGGGTAAAGGACATCATTGAGAGAGTGCAGAATATTTTGTAGCGGAAAGGGAAATAGGTGGAATGTCGTGATCAATTACATAGCACGGAAAAAGGGTGAGGTACTGCAGACTGAAATGCAGTAGCTCGGGAGGAAAGTAAAGAGCAGAACATAAGATCATAAATAGGAAAAATGGGTCATTTTCAGGTTGGCAAACTGTAACTACTGGGGTGCCACTGCGATCAGAGCTGCGGACTCAAAAATTTACAATCTATATTAATGACTTGGATGAACGGACCGGGTGTACTGTAGACAAATGTTCTAATGATACAAAGATAGGTGGGAAATAAAGTTGTGAGGAGGACACAAAGAGTCTGCAAAGGGATATAGATAGTTTAAGTGAGTGGGCAAATATTTGGCAGATGTAGTATAATGTGGGAAAATGTGAGGTTACCCACTTTGGCAGGAAGAATAAAAAAGCAAATTATTATGTAAATGGAGAGAGACTACAAAATGCTGCGGCACAGATGGATCTGGGTGTTCTCATTCTAACACATAAAGTTAGAATGCAGGTACAGTAAGTAATTAGGAAACCAAATGGAATATTGGCCCTTATTGCAACGGGGTTGGAGTATAAAATTAGGGAAGTCTTGCTACAACTGTACAGGGCGCTGGTGAGACCACATCTGAAGTACTGAGTGCAGTTTTGGTCCCCTTATTTATGAAGGGATATACTAGCATTCGTTGCAGTTCAGAGAATGTTCACTGGGTTGAATCCTGAGACGAAGGGTTCGTCTTATGAAGAAAGGTTGAGCACGTTGGGCCTGTACACATTGGAGTTTAGAAGAATGGGAGGATAACTTATTGAAACATATATGATTGTGAGGGGGCTTGACAGAGTAGATTCAAGGAGGATGTTTTCCCTCGAGGGAGAAGCTAGAACTAGGGGGCATAGTTTCAGAATACGGAGTCGCCTATTTAAGACAGAGATGAGGTGGAATTTCTTCATTCAGAGTTTCGTGAATCTTTGGAATTCTATACCCCAAATAGTTGTGAAGGCTGATTCATTTAATATATGTCATGCAGGCAGAGTCTCAGCAACTCGGGGAGAAATTAATGATAGTAATGTCTGGATGCCGAAAAAAATATCACCTGGTCCGGATGGAATGTATCCTAGCTTGCTCAAATAAGCAAAACATAGAAATAGCAGAATCATTGGTCCAAATCTTTCAGTCCTCTTTGGATACAAGGGTAGTGCCAGAGACCTTGGAAGATGACCTTGGACAAGGTGGACCATTTTCCATACCTCGGGATCCTACTGTGCACAAGGGCAGACGTCGATGACGAAGTCAAACACAGCCTTCAGTGTGCCAGTGCAGGCTTCGTTTGCATGAGGAAGAGAGTGTTTGAAGACCAGGACCTCAAACACAGCACCAAGCCCATGGTCTAAAGAGCAGTAGTGATACCCGCCCTCCTGTATGCTTCAGAGACATGGACAATGTACATCACTGAAGAGGTACCACCAACGCTGCCTCCGCAAGATTCTGCAAATCGATTAGCAGGATAGGCGCACCAACATCAGTGTTCTCGCTCAGGCCAACATACCCAGCATTGAAGCTTTGACCACGCTCGATCAGCTCCGATGGACGGGCCACATCGTCTGCATGCCCGATACGAGACTCCCAAAAGAAGTGCCCTACTCGGAGCTCCGACACGGTAAGAGAGCCTCAGGTTGGCAGAGGAAACGCTTCAAGGACACCCTCAAAGCCTCCAAGAAAAAGTGCAACATCCACACCGACATCTGCGAATCCCTGGACCAAGACCACACAACGTGGAGGAGAAGCGTCTGGGAAGGCGCCGAACAACTCGCGTCTCTTCGGCGGGGGCAAGCTGAAGCCAAGCGCAAACCGTGCAAGCAGCCGACGTCAACCCAAGCACCCCACCCACCCGCCCCTTCAAATGCCGTCTGTCCCACCTGTGGCAGAGACTGTAGGTCCTGCATTCGACTCATCAGTCACCTGAGAACTCATTTTGAGTGCGGAAGCAATTCATCCTCGGTTCCGAGGGACAGCCTAAGAAAAAAAGAAGAGTGCCAGAGGACTGGAGGGTTGCTCATTTTGTAGCACTTTTCAAGAAAGGGGAGAAGGATTAACCAGGGAACGACAGACCAGGCAGCCCAACATCGGTGGCGGGGAAGTTGCTGGAAATCATTATCAGGGAAAAAATTAACTTTAATTTGGAAAGGTAATTCAAGGAGGGTCAGTCTGGACCTTTAAAATGGCAAATGGTGTCTGACTATCTTGATTGAATTATTTAATGAGGTGACAGTGAAGGCTGATCCAGGTCGTGCAGTGAATGTTGGATGAATGGACCTTCGGAATGCATTGGGCAATGCGCAACACAGAAGCCATGTTAAGAAGCTGCGTGCGGAGGCTTCCGATCTTGAAAAAATCTACGAACTTCTCTGAGGGCTCCGGAGTTTCATATACTCCCACTCCTGGGTCTCTCCAAACTCGAAATGCGCAGGGCCTACATATCCCAGAGGCGCATGCAGTTCGCAAGCGCCACTGGAATCACGTGGGCCATGGGGTGCCAATAGGAGAAGGAAATTTACCTTCATACACTTGACAAATAGACCTGTCAAATACATGAATGGAGATCACCCCCAAAACACAGTAAAACATGAAATACATTTTAAAAACCAGCACATTTTTAAAATGAGTTGAAATTACAGTAAATTTAATATTTTAAAGAAAAAAATAATTTATTGAAAAAAAATTATTAAAGCTTTTTTACTGGGCTAAAAATAAACTTACCTTTTTAAAAGTCTTTTTAAATGATAAATTCGTGAAATTTTAAAAACTTTTCGCAACTCTTATGTGATAAAAGCAGGCTTAACGCCTGCTTTAACCAGTCGTAAGCTTTCTAAGAGTTGTAATCGGGCGGAGGTTCTCCAGATAGTAGAACTATCCGCGTGCTGAGGGCCTTCTCCAGGGCAGGCGTCCGATCTGTGAAGAGCATTCTTGACAGATCGGAAATACCGGTTTTCAGAGCATGCCTGAAAATGGCATTTCCGATGTCTGTACGAGTATGTACACATCTCGTACACACACGTAGGCATCGGAAAATACGGCCCATTGTATCCCGTTGAATTCAGGGGCATCTGGCGGTATGGATACGGAATTGACTGAGTGACAGGAACAGGGATTGCTATTTTTCAGAATGGGAGGAAGTTTTCAGTGGTATTCCCAGGAGAAAGAATTGTTCCATGATACTGAATATCAGGCGCTGAATATAACGGGCCCACGATCCGATACGGTCTGTGTTACGCCACCGGCCAAGACATATTTATAGTCCTCGGACTGATCAACGTCGACCCAACTGAAGCATAACTTCCTTTTCTTTTAATCCAGCCCCTATGATATACAGTCAAAATTATGTTTCACAATAATGTACTCTGATCTAATTAGTCAGAAAATACCATGCGTAAAACGGGAAGCAGATGATTTGACATCAACTTTCTACAAATCCCCATTGACATTTCCGTTCAGCAATCGGTCAGCAAGCGCCCGCTTCCGCCTGGTCCGTTTGGAATACCTAACCGGGGTGCATGAACAGTGAGACCTCGGGTATATGTGCAAAAATCGTTGAAGGTGGCAGGGCAGGTTGAGAACGTACTTAAAAAAGCTTATTGGATGCTGGGCTTCATTAATAGAGGTACAGAGTACAAAAACGTGGAAATTATGATGAACCTGTATAAAACACTGGTTCTGCCTCAACTGGAGTATTGTGTCCGATTCTGGGCACCACAGATTAAAGAGGTTGCAGAAAAGATTTGCAAGAATGGTTTCAGGGATGAGGGACACCAGTTACCATGATAGACTGGTGAAGCTGGGGTTGTTCTCCTTAGAGCAGATAAGATTGAGAGGAGATTTGATAGAGGTGTTCAAAATTATGAAGGGTCTGGACAGAGTAGATAGAGAGAAACTGTTCCCACTGGCAGAAGGCTCGGGAAACAGAGGGCACAGATTGAAGGCGATTGCCCGAAGAACCAACGGCGACTTGCGAACAAACTTCCTTACTCAGCGAGGCGTTAGGATTTGGAATGCACTGCCTGAAAGGGTGGCGGAGGCAGATTCAGTAGTGGCTTCCAAAAGGGAATTGGATAAGTACCAGAACAAAATGAATTTGCAGGGCTGCGGGGAAAGTTCGTGGAGTGGGACTAGCTGAAGTGCTCTTGCAGAGAGCCGGCACAGGCTCGACAGGCCGAATGTCCAACTTCTGTGCTGTAACCATTCTATGACTCTATGATTCTATATGCTTCCGATAAGAACATAAGAACATAAGAAATAGGAGCAGTAGCAGGCCATTCGGTCCTTCGAGCCTGCTCCACCATTCAATGAGAACATGGTTGATCTTTTGCCTCAACTCCATTCACCAGCCCTATCGTCATATCTCTTGATGCCTTTACTAGTCAGAAATCTATCGACTTCTGTTTCGAATATACCCAATGACTGTGCCTCCACTGCCCCCTAGGGTGGAGAATTTCAGAGATTCACCACCCTATGTGTGAAGAAATGTCTTCTCAACTCTGTCCTGAATGGCTTACCCTTTATCCTGAGGCTGTGGCCCGTGGTTCTGGACTCCCGAGCCAAGGGAAACATTCTCCCAGCATCCACCCTATCAAGCCCTGTAATGATTTTGTATGCTTCAATGAGACACCCACTCATTCTTCTGAATTCAAGAGAATACAGGCTTAGTTTACTCAATCTCTTCTCATACGACAGTCCCGCCATCCCAGGAATCAATCTCGTGAACCTTCGTTGCACTCCCTCTATGGCAAGTATATGCTTCCTTAGGGAAGGAGACCAAAATGGTACACAATACTCCAGGTGTGTTCTCTCCAAGGCCCTATATAATTGGAGTAAGGCTTCTTTATTCCCAGGATCCCTCAAGTCTGTTGGATATAATAGAGTTTGTGCAATTGCTTCTCAAGTTTAGAATCTGTAAGCTGAAGTCTGTGATACTTGTTGCACGGGTAAACGGCACAGAAACGTCACGCGTCCCCGACGTCACACACCTTGCCCGTAAAACAACAACAACTTGCACTTATATCGCGCGCCTTTAACGTAGTAAAATGTCCCAAGACACCTCACAAGATCGTAACCCGGAGAAGGTTACAGAGATAGGGAGGGACACTCTACCACTCACAGCAGGCCACGGGAGACCGCGAAGCCGAAGCATTAGGGGGTTTCTATGAGAGATTCAATGGAATCAAATACACTACTTAGTGTTGTATCATATCAAGCGTGACTTTTAATGCTTTGGGCGGGAAAGTGACTGCAGAATCGTAGGCATTGGAATTTTAGGTATGAGCGTTGCAATGTTTGTGTTCCCATCCAGCGACCTTTCAACTTTCCTCTCTTTTTTTTAAGCGCTAGATAACACTCTCCAAAGTGCAGGTAAGCGATAAGAAAAAACGACCGTGGCGAAGTCTTTCCTATCACATGATGGACAGGGTTACCCATCCACCCTTTCAATTTGATCACAGCTTCTATGCAGCTCAACTCCTTTTACCAACCTCTGCTCAATGTCACTTGATATGCGTAACAAACATAAACCCGTCTCAGACTTAAACGCTTCAATTCACCCCGAGTGCCCAAAGGCTATTGAGCGAGGGAGTTCCACATTTCCACTGCCCTTTGTCTGAAAAAGTGCTTCCTAACATCACCCCTGAATGGCCTTTCTCCAATTTTAGGATCATGCCAACATATTCTGGATTCGCGCAGATCTATTCAATTCATTTACAATTTGGAAAACCTCAATTAGAACACCTCTTAATCGTCGCAAAACAACACAAACCAATTTCGTACGTCCTGTCCACATAATTTGACACTTTCAGCCCCTTTATCATTCTTGTAATTCTGCAAAGCACACCTTCCAAAGCCAATAACTCCTTACTGTTTATATAGACATAGAAACATAGAAGAATAGGAGCAGAAGTAGGCCATTCGGCCCTCCGAGCCTGCTCCGCCATTCAATAATCTCATGGCTGGTCCTTTATCTCAATACCATATTCCCGCTCTCTCCCCATACCCCTTGATTCCTTTTGTGTCTACAAAACTATCTATCTCCTTTTTAAATATATTCAGTTACTTGGCCTCCAAAGCCTTCTGTGGTAGAGAATTTCACAGGTTCACCACCCTCTGAGTGAAGAAATGTCTCCTCATCTCAGTCCTCAATGTCCTACCCCGTATCCTGAGACTGTGAACACTCGCTCTAGAACCCCATCCAGGGGAACATCCTCCCTGCATCCAGTCTGTCTAGCCCTGTCAGAATGTTAAACGTTTCAATGAGATTCCCTCTCATTCTTCTAAACTCTAGTGCATGCAGGCCCAGTCAACTCAATCTCTCCTCATACGACGGTCCTGCCATCCAAGCAATCAGTCTGGTGAACGTTCGCTGCACTCTCTCGATGGCAAGTATATCCTTTCTTAGTTAAGGAGACATAGAAACATAGAAGAATAGGAGCATCACGGTGGCATAGTGGTTAGCTCTGTTGCCTCACAGCGCCAGGGACCCGGGTTCGAATCCGGCCTCGGGTGAGTGTCTATGTGGAGTTTGCACATTCTCCCCGTGTCTGCGTGGTTTTTCTCCGGGTGCTCCGGTTTCCTTCCAAAGATGCGCGGGTTATGTTGATTTGGCTATGATAAATTGGTATTTAGTGTTACGGGGATTAAATACGTGGGGTTACGGGAATAGGGTGGGATATGGGCCGAAATCCCATCAATTTCCGACTGCACAAATTTGAGCTAGATTTATGCTGCAGCCCATAACAATGAGACTCCAGTTCGCGTCTGAGCGGATACATGCTTATAAAAAAACCACATTTGTTTGAATTTTGCGTCACTGCATTTCCCTGGAGCACGGGGCTGCGCACAGCTCCGCAGCATTTGAAAGCAACTTTTTGATGGGGTATTCGCGCGATCTATTTGTAGATTTCATTCCGTAGTTGGCAGCACAATTTTCGCTTCCCTGTCTACCATAAATTCAGGGTAAATAAGGAACACGTTACAATATGTTCTATTACACTGCCGATTGCGCTCATTCATGGAAGATTTTACATTTGCAATTACGCAACTTACTTTTAGAGGAAACTTCAAGCCTAAGCTAACCAAAGCAATTGAAAGCCTATTTAGCGCCTCTCGTTAGCGCCTCCGTTGAGCGCTATCGGAGCGTAAATGACTTTTCATCTAGGCGCGGTGCCGCTAACGACTCCCGCTAACGACTCCCGGCTTCGCTGCTCAGGCAATGCCGACGTTATCACCGTGCGCAGCGCCCGGTTTCCCCCCCTCCTGCATAATTGGCATGTGTCCCCTCAATCTGCCCTGGGCGATGACATTTTTCATTTAAAATTAGTTTTAATAAGGTAAGTATATTTTTAGCTCAGTTAAAAATTTTAATTTTGTTTTCAAAATATTTAATTTAATGTAACATTAACTAATTTTAAAAACGTGATTTAAAAAAAATGATTTAATGTTTTGACGTGTTTTTTCAGTGTTCCCCATTCATACTTTTGACATGTCTAAGCTGCCAAAAGTATGAAGGGAGATTCCCTTCTCCCATTCGTTCCCCATGGCCCACGTCATCCAAGGGACACTTGCGAACCGCATGCATCCCTGGGATACGTGGGTGCTGCGCATTTTGCCGTGATGAGTCCCAGGTGCGGAAATGGCAGGCCTCTGGAGCCCTCAGGTAAGGGCGCATATTTTTTCCAGATTGTAGGCCTCGGCACGCAGGAAGCCTGCGATTGGAAAATTAAATTTTGTTTAAAATATTTAATTTAATGTAACTTTAACTAATTTGAAATACGTGATATAAAATAAATTATTTCATCTTTACCTGTGTTTTAAATGTGCGCCATTCATACTTTTGACAGATCTATGCATAGAGACCTGTGAATAGTGTCATTCCCTTCTTTGTTTGTTTCCCCATGGCCCATGTGATCCAAGGGACGATTGCGAACCACATGCGTCCACGGGATACCTGGGCCTCTGCGCATTTCGTAGTGGAGAGGTCAAGGGTGGGAAGTGTCGGGACCTGCGGAGCCAGCAGGTATGTGCGCAGATTTTCCAGATCGGAAGCCTCCGCACGCAGGAGGCCTCCGATCGGAAAATCCGGCCCAATATAGGGTGGAGTGTATAACAGGCTTTCCAAGCGATAACGCCGGTTTGGAAATAACGCCGAAGAAAATTTCTAAACCCTTAATTTGTTTGGGGGTTAAATTGGGCACGGGCAGGGAAGACAAAAACAAGCGGATTTGATTTCGGCACATCTTATAGAATATACTATGGAAGACAACGGAGCTAATTATCGGGCATTGTGCACAATGGGCAACGGAGGCAATACCGCTTGTTTTGCAACCATGCCCATATCCAAGATCACGCCAGCCGTCCGTACGATTGTGCCCTAAGAAAATCCGCGCTATATTTTGTCTCTTGGACAACAGGTGACTGCTTTTGCATCTTCTGTGTTGCAACTCAGCTATTTTGAACTAGCTTTTGTTGATTTTTTTAAGAGGTTGACAGACTTCTTCGCGATGCAGGTAAACAATAATTTTTCAAATGTTGCTGTAGAACATCTGTCTTTGGCAAGGGAGTGCGATTCAATTCTGCACCGTATTAGTAAACAAGCCAAGGCCTGAGGGAGGAGGAGTGCATCAAAAATTTCGGAGAAATATTGCCTTGAAGGTGTTAAACAGTCAATACTGCACCTAATTGTCAAATATAGAGAATGCAGTAAACAACATGAGGTCGTATTCTATTTAATCTGTTTGATACAAACTAACGGTATGGAGGAATCATGCCGAAATTTGCGTGGATAGGGATTTCTTTTATCTGCAGTTCAATATACTATATATCTACCTTCCTACCCATGCCTCCGAGAGGGCGCAGACTCGATTTACGAGAAAGGTTCCATTGATGAGGGACTTCAGTTACGTGGATAGACCGGAGAAGATGGTAGTGTTCTCCTTATAGCAGAGAAGGTTGAGAGCTGATTGGACAGAGGTGTTCAAAGTAATGAGTGGTCCAGACAGAGTAGATAGAGGGAAACGGTTCCCATTGTGGAAAGGTTGGAGAACCAGAGGACAGATATTTAAGATACAAAGGCGAAATGAGAAAAAACTAATTTACGCAGCGATTGGTTATGATCTGCAATGCAATGCCTGAAAGAGCAGTGGAGGCAGACTCAATCGTAGCTTTCAACCGGGATTTGGGTAAATACCTGAAGGAAAAAAAATAAGAGCTACGGGTTATTGGCGGGGGATTGCGACAAAATGAAGTGCACTTGCAGAGAGCCGGCATGGGCTCGACGGGACAATTGTCCTCCTTCTGTGCTTTAAACAGTCTACGATGCTATGATTTTACATACCTAGTTACCTATACACCTACTCTCATACGGACCTACTTATCTGTCCATCTATCTATCTATCTATCTATCTATCTATCTATCTATCTATCTATCTATCTATCTATCTATCTATCTATCTATCTATCTATCTATCTATCTATCTATCTATCTATCTATCTATCTATCTATCTATCTATCTATCTATCTATCTATCTATCTACCTCTCTCTCTCTATCTATCTGTTTGTCTGTCTGTCTGTCTATCTATATGTCTGTCTGTCTGTCTTTCTCTCTATGTATCTATCTGTCTGACTGGCTGCCTATCTATGTATCTACTTCTCTATCTCTCTATCTATCTATATGTCTATCTGTCTGTCTGTCTGTCTGTCTAACTATCTATTTATCTATCTATCTATCTGCCTGTCTGTCTGTCAATTTATATATCGATCTCTCTATAAGTCTGTCTATCTATCTGTCTGGCTGGCTCTCTATGTATGTATGTATCTATCTATCTATCTATCTATCTATCTATCTATCTATCTATCTATCTATCTATCTATCTATCTATCTATCTATCTATCTATCTATCTATCTAGCTATCTATCTATCTATCTATCTAATTATCTATCTATCTCTCTATCTGACTTTCTGCCTATCTTTGTATCTATCTATCTATCTATCTATCTATCTATCTATCTATCTATCTATCTATCTATCTATCTATTTATCTATCTATCTATCTATCTATCTATCAATCTATCTACCCATCTATCTATCCATCTGTTTGTGTTTCTATCTGGCTGTCAATCTATCTATCTATCCATCTATATATATATATATATATATATAGATATCTGCCTGTATCTATTTTAGTATCTATTTTACTATTTCTCTATCAAGGAACTGTTTAAACATCAGGAACGGTCGATCGATTGCTCTGCAACGATTGATTGCCTTTCAGCTAAGATATTGGAGCCGGATTGAAGGCAGCAGCTAAACATGAGAATATTAAAAAACAGTGAAATCAAAGAAAACGTAGGATGTTCATACTAATTACGATATGTATCGCACAGCAATGCAAGTCACTTTCCTCCTGATTATATTAATATTCAGTACTTTATGTTTTAGATTTTTTATGAATAGAATGCATTTTTCAAAGTAACACTGCAATATTTACCTTACCCAGTACTTCATGAAATGATGTAAATAAAACATTATTACATTCCTCGTGGAGAATTTTAAATTTGACTTGTCAATTATAATTTTTGATTTCAATATGCTTTGTTTAGTTAATTGTGTTTTACTGCAGCTAAATAAACATTCGTTGGCTTCAAAATCGGCATTCCTGATGTATGTACGGAAGGAGCAGTTGGGCCGAATGGCATGTTTGATTGCGATACATTCTATGTAGTTCACAACCCAAAGAAATTGAGTTCCTCTTCTGTTAGGTCTAATGCATGATGAAACGATTGTTATATTAATCAGTTTAATTCTTTTGCAGCGAAATCTGTACTTGAAAAAGAGATAGGTAAATCTATAATAATATGATATTTGCAAATGTTGGGTACTTAAGGAAAAAGAGGATATGATACGCCCAACAACTATCGACTGGTTAGATTCCCACCACACTTACGCAAATTACTGCATGTTGTACGGGAATACAAAGTGATTCAATAGATATAAAGCCAGGTAGCGGATAGACACGGTGAATACCATTGGCTTAGCAGTGTTGCACCACGGCCGATTGTATCTCCCTTTGGAGGTAAGTGTAAATGTGGGCCCTGAAGGAAAACGAGCGGAATCGAATCTTCACTCAGTTAAGTTCAATTGGCGACGATTATGATATCTCCCGCATTATGCAACTGCACAGAGATACAAATATCAGCAAAGGAGATGCAATTTGGCAGGCTGCAACATTGGCCACCGACCTGATCCCACCGGGCCCGTTAGCTTTTAATTACTCCATATTCAACAGCATTTTTTTATATATAGCGCCTTTAACGTAGTAAAACGTCGCAAGCGCTTCACAGGAGTATTATAAGAAAAAAAATGATGCTTAGCCTCAAAAGGAAAAATTAGGGCAGATTACCAAAAGCTTGATCGAAGAGGTAGGTTTCAAGAATCGTCTTAAAGGACGAGGGAGATGTGGAGAGGTGGAGATTTTTACACAGGTAATTGCACAGCTTAGGCCTAGGCAACAGAAGACACGACCAACAATGGTTGAGGGATTATAATCAGGGATGCTCAAGAATGCAGAATTAGAGAAGTGCAGATATCTCCGAATGATTGTAGGGCTGGAGGAGATTACAGAGTTAGGGAGGGGCAAGGCCTTGGAGGGATTTGAAAAGAAGGATGAGAATTTTGAAATCGATCTGTTACTTAACCGGGAGCCAATGTAGATCAGTGAGAAGAGTGGCGATGGGTGTACGGGACTTGTTGCGAGTTCGGACACGGGGCAGTCGAGTTTTGAATGACCTCACGTTTACGTCGGATAGAATGTGGGATGCCAACCAGGAGTGTGTTGAAATAGTTAAGTACAGAGGTAACGAAGGCATGGTTCGGAGTTTCAATGAGCAGGTCATTCCGATAGGTGTGATATATTTGCTTAAGTATAATGTGAAGAAACATTCGGATGAATACAAGACTTCCAGAAATATTTGACAAACAGCTGCATAAGAATATCATGAAGAACACTCTGATGATGTGACAAGCTTGAGAGCGGTGGAGAGTGATGGAGCTGTTATGGATAGAGAGCGATGGATCTGATGTGGATACAGATTGAAAGAGCTGACATGTGTAGAATGTGAAAGGGCTGATATGGATAGCGTGTTACTACGATCTCGAGAGCACATTGGCCCGTATTTTCTGATCGGAGTCTTCCTCCGTGCGGAGGCCTTCGCTCTGGAAAAAATCTACGAACTTACCTTTGGGCTCCCGAGCTGCGTATGCTTCAGGTCCTGGCCTCTCCAAACTCGAAATGCGCAGGGCCCACGTATGCATTTCGCAAGCGTACCTGGGATCACGTGGACCATGGGGAGACAATAGGAGGTTTGAATCTCCCTTAATAGAATTGACAGATGGAACTGTCAAATATATGAATGCAGATCACCCCAGAAACACAGTAAAATATTAAATATATTTTTAAAATCACATTTTAAAATGAGATTAAATTAAAATAAATTAAATATTTTAAACTTAAATTTAATATTTTGAAAAAAGTAATTAAAGATTTTTTACGGGGCGAAAAATAAACACCCGTAGGCTTAGCAAATACGGCCCAATACATTTACGCTAATGGTTGGGTCTCGTGGCAAAATCCACTGATGTTCGACATTTTCTTTTTAGAAATTGAAATTTTGACACGAAAACTAGCAGTGGCAGGTGAGAGCAATTATAATTTGACCTTCAAAATGTTATTATTTGAAGTAGATGTAAATAAACATAAGCACTGATATTGAAACATATCCGCCATTTTTCTCAAGTGTGGTCTAATACAAATGGATGGAAGTTTTGTAACAGTTTCTGAGTGCTTTGATTGAAACCCGAACTGCAGTATCGCATACAGCTCCATACAGCACAATTCACGGAGGATATATTGGCCTTGGAGAGGGAGCAGCACAATTCACCAGGATGATGCCGAGTCTTAAAGGGTTAAATTATGAGGACTGCGTGCGAAGCCCGGGCTTGTATTACCTGTAGAAGATCTAAGCGGTTATCTAATTTAGGATTTTAAGATGATTAAACGAGTTGTTAGAGGAGATAGAGGGAAACTGTTCCCTCAGGCGGGGGAACCCATAAAAATAGTAGCAGGACCTTTATATTACAGCTAAATCATTCAAGGTTAATGCCAGGTCTCAATTCTTGCCACCAAGACTACTTGGAACGCTAACCATAAAAAATGCTACTGAGACCAGACCAAATCAAATTTTCTCAATTGAGATTGATATCTTTATGTTAGGAAATGGTATTAAGGGTTACGGAACCAAGCTCGGTTAGGAGTCAGATCTGGCCAGATCGAATTAAATGTCGTAACATAAGATCTTAAGAAATTAGAGCTGGAGTCGGCCATTTGGCGTTTCGAGCCTGTTCCGCCATTCAATAAGATCTTGGCTGATCTTATACCTCATCTCCACTTTCATGCAGCATCCGCATATCTCTTGATTACCTTAATATTCCAAAATCTGTCCATCTCTGCCTTGAATATACTCAACGACCGAGCCTCCACAGCCCTCTGGCGTCGAGAATTCCAAATATTCATCACTCTCTGAGTGAAGGAAATTCTCCTCATCTCATTCCGAAATGGTCCACCCTTTATTCTGAGACTCTGAGCCCTCGTTCTAGACTCCCCAAGCAGTGGAAGCATCCTCACTGTATCTACACTGTCAAGCCCTGTAAGAATTGTATGGGCCTGAAATTCGCCTCTCCGGCTTGCCGCGGGGGTAAGGATTGCGGGCGCACTTACCTACCGCGCCTGCCGTTGACCTCTGGGCGCACGGGAACTTCAGCTCCTGGGCCTGCTCCAAGTGCCGGCACGCAGTGCTTGCGTGTCCCAGTGGCTTAGTTTGTGCGATGCGTCCCCTGGGATCACGTGGGCCATGGAGAACCAATGGCAGCAGACCAGCTTTCATTCATAGATTTGACAGGAAGACATGTCAAATCTATGCATTGAAATCGGCCCCAAAAGAACAGCTAAACTTAAAATATATTTTTTTTAAATCGTCACATTTATAAAATAACAATAAGTTAAATAAATTAAGTAATTTAAATAAAATTAAAATTTCTGAAAAAATTAAAATACCTTTTAAGAGTGCTCAAAATAAACTTACCTTTCTTTAAAGTATCTTACAAAGATAAACCTGTTGAAATTTTATTTTTAATTCTAATTAATTAACCACTTACCTTGTTGAGAACGGGTCCTGCGCCTCCTTTTTAAAAGCGCAGGATCTTCAATTCTCACCCTCCCGTAGAAAGCTGAAAAAAAACTAAGTTTGCTGCGTGCGCGCAGCTTCTACCGCGCACGCGGTTCACCTGTGAACCGCCGCCTTCACCAGACCGGAAGTTCCGGTTTCCCGCGCATGCGCAGTGCATGCAAGAAACCGGCACTTCAGGACGCCTTATGGGTGAGTACACAGTGTGTACTCACCCGGCAAGGGCCGAATTTTTGGCCTGCCTATACTTCGTCATATTGTCCGCCGTTGCTCATTTGCTAGCAATATCAACTCTACCTCATAAGGGTGTATGTTCAAACCCCAACTACAGGAAATTGAGTGCAAATTCTCGGCCACCACTCAAAGTGTCAGTAATGAGGTAGCGCTCAGTACGGAGGGAGCGTTTCGGAGGAGGATATGTGTATCCTCCTACATGAAACACAAAAAGTTAGCATGAAGCTACAGCAAGTAATTCGGAAGGCAAATGGAGTGTTGGCCTTTATTGCAAGGGGAATGGAGTATAAAAGTAGGGAAGTCCTGTTACAACTGTACAGGGCGTTGGTGAGACCACTCATGGAGAACTGCATACAGTTTTGTCTCCTTATTTAAGGAGGGATGTACTTGCATTGGAGGCAGGTCAGAGAAGGTTCACTAGGTGGATTCCTGAGATGAAAGGGCTGTCTTGCGAGGAAAGGTTGAGCAGGTTGGGCCTATATTCATTGGAATTCAGAAGAATGAGAGGCGATCTTCTTGTAAGATTCTAAGCGGGCTTGAAAGGGTAGATGCGGAGAGGATGTTACCCATCGTCGTGGAATCTAGAACTTAGGGGCAACATTTCAGGATATTGGGTCGCCCACTTAAGACGGAGATGAGAAGGAATTTCCTCTCTCAGAGAGTCGTGAATCTTTGGAATGCTCTACCCCAGAGAGCTGTGGAGGCTGAGCCAGTGAATATATTAAAGGTGGAGATAGACAGATATTTGAGCTACAGGGGAGTCAAGGCGTATGCGAAACAGGCAGGAAAGTGGAGTTCAGGCCATGATCAGATCAGCCATGTTCTTACTGAATGGCGGAAGAGGCTCGGGGGGCCGAATGGCTTACACCAGCTCCTATTTCTTATATTTGTGCGTTCTTTCAGGTGGACATAGGAACATCGGAGCAGTATTAGTCCAATTAGCCACTCGAGCCTGTTTTGCCAGTCACTGCGATCATGGCTGATCTGTGACCGAAATCCATATACACGCATTAGACCCATATCTCTTAATACCAGTGGTGAAAAAAAATCTATCAATCTAAGCTTTAAAATTAACAATTGATCTATTGTCATTTGCCATATGCGGAAGGGAGGCCCAAACATGTACCACCCTTATTGTGTAAAAGTGTTTCCTAATTTCAATCCTGTAAAGTTTGGTTCTCCTGTTAAGATTATGCCCCCATTCCTAGACTCCCCGACGAGGGAAAAAATTTTCGGCGGAATTCCCCTCGCTTGCGCCTCCGGTGGGAGAATCTAATGGGGCACAAATGGATTTTCGCCCCCTCTCCACAGGCGATAATAGCGCATGCTGCGTAATTCCGTGGGAGGTTAGTGGCGGCTCCTCCGGGTACCGCCCCTATATTCTGCGCCCGGAAATCATTACGTCATCTCCAGGCGCAGCGCCCCAGGATAAAAATTTGCACTTGTGGCCCACAGCAGCGCCGGGCGATGTTACCGGCTGCTGCAGGGGTCGCGAACAGTGAGACCGGCCGGCCGCTCGCGGGGCGCAACTCAAAGACGGGGTGGGCGACCGGCCCAAAAAAAGGCCGGGGTAAAAGATATATATATTTTCGACCTCCGGCCGCGCCGTCCGTACCGCAATACACTCACGCTCCCCGGTGTCCCAGAAATCGACAATGAAGCCTGCAGAACTCGCAGCGTCAGGCCTTTCATTTTAATGCAGGTAGGAGCACGTGCAAAGCAGCAGCGCCACACGTGGCCACGCGTGGCGCTGCTGAGCACATCGCCGCGGATTGGGACATTCCCCGCCTCTTGCGCTCCAAGCGGCAAGTGGAGCGCTTAATTTACAGCTCATCTTCCCTCTTGTTGTCAAAATTGGCAATTTAACAAATGTTTGAAAATGTAAACGCCTGACGCTAACTTCCCAAACATTTTTCACTTAGCTCCCCAAACGGCCCTCTGGAGAACTTCTCCGCTTTTATCTCTATTTTTCCTATCTATTCCCCTTAATATCTTGAAAACTGCGATCAAGTCACCTCTTAACCTTATAAATTACGGCTAATGCAACCCTAGTTTGTGTAATCTCTCCTCGTAATTTTACCCTTAAGTCTGGGTATCATTCTGGTAAACCTAGGAGGCACAGTCTGCAAGGCCAATATATCCTTCCTAAGGTGTGGTGGCCAGAACTGCTCACAGTACTCCAGGTGTGGTCTAAACAGGACGGTGAAAAGATGAAGCATCACTGCTGCCCCAAAGTACTCTTGTTCTCTAGATATAAAGACCAGCATTCCATTAGCTTTGTTTTATCCTCTGTACTTCTTCATGATGTATTAATGATCTATGTACCTGGAACACAAAGTATTTTTGGACCTCCACTGTTTCTAGCTTTTCGTCATTTTGAAAGTACTCTGTTCAATCCTATTTAGGTCCGAAGTGGATGATTTCGCAATTATCTACAATGAAATCCATGTGTCTCACTTTTGCTCAGTCACTTAATCCATTAATACCTCTTTGTAATTTTATGTTTCTATCAGCACTGTTGACAAAACCACCTACCTCTGTGTCGTCAGCAAACTTGGATATGTGGCTTTCTATCCAATTTTCTAAGTCGTTAATAAATACGGTGAACAGTTGAAGCCCCAGAACAGATCTTGCGGGACAGCACTAGTCACATCAGGCCAATTATTGTACATGCCCATTATCCCTACCCTCGCTCACCTGCCACTCACCTATTTCCTAATCTGATCAATAGTTTGCCTTCAATTCGATGAGATTCAACAGTAGCTAACAGTTTTATATGAGGGACTTCAACAAATTCATGCTGGAAGTCCTCATAATTATAGACTCCAGTAATTTCCCGACAGCAGATGTTATTCGCCCTGGTCTATAATTCCATTGATTCCCTCTCTCGCCCTTCTTAAAGAGATGGTAAACCGAGACCATGTCTGTCCTCTCATGTGCGCATTATAGCTCCGAGTCACTATTCGGCAGAAGAGCAGGGGAGTTGTCCCTGTGTTTCAATGTTACCAATGTTTGCCCCGCATCGAAAAAAACCGAATTATCTAGTCATTATGTGGGTGGGCGCTTGCTGTGCTCAAAATGGCTGCTGCATTTCCCACCTTACAACAACGACTACACGTCTGAAGTACTTCATTGGCTGTAAAGCGTTTTGAGATGTCCTGAGATCCTAAAAGGCGGGAAATAAATGGAAGATCTTGATTTCGTGTGCTAAGGAATAATCTTTTTCTATTTTTCAGAAGACAGGCTGAAATCGCTTCTGACAGGTAAATAAGAAGGACAAGTGAAAGCTTCTTAACAATAGAAAGAGGCTGAAATTAGCCTGAGCCAGTAGGGCTAAAATGACGGTGTCGCACCGGCCTCCTGTTCTACGTCACGCCGGATATTCAGTTCTGTGGACGTCGCCCAATTAACGTTACCGCACAAGAAGAATTTCGACCCTAAATAGTTGGAGACATTTGCCTCTTTCCATTGTACTATCGGAACTGTTCTAAATCTACAGAGAGAACGATCAAAAGTTGCAATTGTTCATGATTTTTATTTCTATAATTACTGTGATTATTGCTGCTCATGCTACGAAAAAATATTTTCAGGCGAAGGCTCAAGTGCTGGTGAGTAGGATTGAGCAACCGATGTTTGGATGATGTACTCCTGGGCATTTCCTGAAATGATTAATTCTCCTTTAACATCATAAGGTAGTCGATGATTGGTTCGGGATTACCCGTGTCAGGACATGGGAATTACCAACAGAGAGGGGGTCGGAATACAAAGGGAAGGAGATGATGCTTCAGAGGTACAGAGCCTTGGTCAGAATCCATCCAGAGTATTTCCTACAGTTCTGGGCAATGCACCTCAGCAAGGATGTATTGACCTTGCATGAGGTGCAGCGCAGATGCTTAGAGGATTATATTATGAGACAGTTTGCATAGACTTGGCTTGCATACCCCTGAAAATAAAAGAATAAGGAGGGAACTGTGTGAGGCAATGAACATCTTAAACGAATATGATAGGATAGACACTGAGAAATGATTTAATCTGGAGGGGGAATCAATTACAAGGGGGTAAAGTCCTAAAGTAGACACAGGCCATTCAGGATGAACATCAAGAAGATTTTTTTCAGACAAAACATGGCAAACATTTTGAAATCTCTTCCTCAAAATGCGGAGGATGCAGAGATAATTGAAGCTCTCAAGATGGAGATAAATCGTTTTGGTTCGGTAAGGATATCAAGCGATATGGCGCTGGGTAATTGGATTTGAGGTGCAGATCAGCCATGATATAATTGTGTGGTGGAGCAGGCCAGATGGGTTCAATGGGCTACACCTTATCCTAAAGTCTCAAAAGCTTTAAGCAGGTATAATCATTTCAAGGAATCTTGTAGCACATAAGGAGACCTTTCGGCCCATCTCGCCTCTGCCGAGCTACCAATTAACACCACCCTTTCCTCATTGCCCTGCTATGTTTGATTGTAAAGGTTATAAAATCCCTTTTGAAAGTTAATATTCAATCTGCTTTCACCACACTTTCAGGTCGTGCTTGAATGCTGGTTTGGATCGAACCTGAAGATATCATTGTGGTTGAATTTGGACAAGGGCAGGGATACAAAACCGGAGGGAGAGCGTCGGTCGCGCATCATACACCAGCGACTGATATTCTGTCCCGTTTCCTTCAAAGAACAATACAGCCCAGGAGGAGGTCATTCGGCCCATCGTGTCAGTGCCGGCTCTTAGAAGGAGCTTTCCAACAAGACCCACTCCCATGGTTTTAGCCCATATCCATGGATTTTGTCCCATTCTATTGAAAATGCCGGGCGCGGACTATTAACGGGCGTTAAAAGCGATTTCACCTCTTTGTTCAACGCCCTTGTCTAATTCCATGATTAGGCGGATATGCAAAACGGGAGTATGATCCGAACTCGCCGTGTTCCCGCCCTTTGAGTGACGTTAACTATTACACACAAACATTAAGCCGTCAAAGATATTGGAAAACTAATTATTCAATTTTAAATAAGATAGAATATCATTCTGGTTCTCTGTACCATTCTTATTTGCGTTAATAGTTCGCTTTATTGTTATCAGCTTTAGGATAATTCAATAATAATGTTTTATACATTATTGATTATAAGTCTTTATACAGCTATTGTTGAATCAATGTGAGACAGATGCCATTCTCAACTCCTCAGATAATGAAGCAGTGCGTGCCCGCATTCAGCAAGACCTGGGGAACATTCAGGTTTGAGCTGATAGGTGGCAGTTAACATGCGCGCCTCTATTTCCAAAAAGAGAGATAATAACCAACATCGCTTGACAATCAGTGGCATTACCATCAATTGAACATGTTTTTATGTCTCCACTTAGCCTTCACTGCTCCAAGGAGAACAATCATAGCTTCTCCATTCTATCCACTTAAATGAAATCCCAAGTACTCTTTGGCATTCTTGTGAATCTCCTCTGCAACCTATCCAATGCCTAGACATCCTTCCTAAAATGTAAGGCGCATAATTGCCCAAAATACAACGGTACAATCCGGGTCAGAAGTTTATAAAGCTTGAACAAATCTTCTTTGCTTTAGTACTGTATCTCGCTATTTATTAATCCAAGGATCGTGTATGTTTTTTTTACCGAGTTGTCGAATGTATACGATTAATATCGTACAAGTTGTTTGTTTTTTCAATTCGCGTCTTTCATATGTGTTGATTTGCTCGAAAGTTTTTGTGGTGAAAGTGCACTTTTACAGCTTGGCACAAACCGGGCATTAACCGAAAATTCCGTCCTATTTCGGCGCAATTGTCGTTTCTATCGCCCGAGGACCAAAACAACAATAAGCAGGAACTGCGTTTATATAGCGCCTCTAATGCAGTAAAACTTTCCAAGGCGATTCACAGGAGCGATTAACAAACAAGCTTTGAGATCATAAAGAGGCAAGAGAACACGGGACCAAGGAACCGATTAAAAGAAGAGCCAGAAATACTTGCATTTAAATAGCGCATTTCAGGTCAACCGGACGTCCCAAATCGCTTTACAGCCATTGAAGTGCTTTTTGAAGTGTATAACTGTTGTATTATAGGTAACGCGGCAGCCAATTTGCACACAGCAACCTCCCACAAGCAGCAATTTCATAATGACCAGAAAATCTGTATTTGCTATGTTGATTGAGGGATAAATATTGGCCAGGACACCGGGTATAACTCCACTGCTCTTCTTTAAAATAGTGCCATTGCATCTTTTATGTCCACCCGAGAGAGCAGACGCGGCCTCGTTTTAACCTTTCATCCAAAAGACGGTACCACCAACAGTGCAGTACCAAATAGGTCGGCCAATTTTGTATATTTTGCGTTGAGGCCTCTGGACGGGGACTCGAGCCACACAACCTTTTGTCTCAGTGGCGAGAGTGCTAGCAACTGAGCCTCTGTCTGAATCTTAAAGGAGGAGACAGAGGCAGAGAGGCAGTGAGGTTTAGGTAGGATTTCTAGGGTGCAAAAATTCCGTTCCCCACGGGTGTGTACGCGCTGTGTACTCACGCGTCGGGCCAACGGAAATTCCGGTTTTAGGCATGCACTTCGCATGCGCTGGTAATCGGCATTTCCAATCTGTCAAGAAAGCTCTTGACAGATCCTCCGACTGACCTGGAGCTGGGCTTCTGCGGGTGGAGAGTTCCGTTTTTTGGAGACCCTCCGCCTGCAGAAAAAACATACAATTCTTGCGCCTGGTAAAAGAAAAAAAAAATTCCGCTGATTTCTATGTAAAAATACTTTAAAGAAAGACAACTTTATTTTTAGCCCCGTTAAACATTTTAATTACTATTTTCAAAAAATAAAATTTTTGTTTAAAATACTTAATTTATTTTAATTTAAAGTCATTTTAAAAAAGTAATTTAAAAAAAAATGTATTTAAAATTTTACTATGTTTTGGGGGTGATCTCTATTCATATATTTGGCAGGTCTTCCTCTCAAATGTATGAAGGGAGATTAGCTTCTCTGATTGGCTCCCAATGGCCCACGTGATCCCAGGGAGTCTGCGTTCCGCATGCGCCCCTGGGATACGTGGGCCTTGCACAGGGGCAGTTTGGAGAGGCCCAGCAACGGAACTCTGCGCCTCCCGGGAGCACTCGCGTCCAGGCGCAGATATTTCCGGATGGCAGCTCTCCGCCCGCGGGAGGCCTGCGATCGGAATTTATGGACCAATATCTTAGGATCTAGACATTTGAAGGTAAGGCTGCCAACGGGGGAGTAAATATATCGGGAAAGGCCAGAATTCTTGAATTGCATAATCCTCGGAGGGACTTGGGCCGTAGGAGCCAACAGAATGTTGCGATGCCATGAAATGATTCGAACGCATGCTGCTGTGTCTCAGTTTTGAAAGCCAGACATGCTCTTATTAACATATTAAAAAGCTGTTTCCGCTGCCTTTCAGCACAATGGATTTAAATATCATGATTCATATATATAAGGAAACATTCACGTATGCTTAAAGAGGATGAAATTGGACTCGGGCGAATTCGAAAAACAGGTGAAATCGATCTTGCATACCATTATACCATACACCCCATATTCAGTTCTTCAGAAGTCAATTGAACTATATATTGCATCTGGGCAGCCCATAGTCAGCCCAAGGTACTGTAATAAAACCAATACTTCTGCTCCTCAAAGTTCCACACATTTCAATGTTATTTATGGAGAATGATGATAGAGCACATGATTTCAATACGGTCACAGTACTTCATCTGTATACTCCGAACCCAGCCATCCACTTCATCGGAAGATCTTATTCATTCCAGGCTCACAAGTAGGGTCAATTTAACTGAGGTCGAAGTTGTAAAACGGGTAACATCGCATTGTCCGCCCATTACAGCCCCGGCCCGATTTTTGCTTCTGTTGTCATCGATACAATTCAAAATCTGTTGTGCTTAAATTATTCCTCCGATCACAAGACTAGAACTTAATTACAAATTTGGGAAAAGCAGCCGCCCAATATTTACTCAGTTAGCGGGAAGTAATGGCAACGCCCAATTGTCTCTTAAATAACTTAAACCTTCAATTAATCTACAGATGAGAGATTGACACATGTTATAGCGATTGATTATGGTCGATTTGTGCATGGCACAATATCGTAGTAATGAGGGTAACTGCAACATATCCCTCATTAGCCAGTTCGTGTGAAGACAATATTAATGATATCAATCCTAAATTGACATTTTCAGTTGGAACCCAGGAACAATTGTCCTGGTTGTTCAATATTTTTAACGTACTATTCTGCAGTTACCTTTTTCAATCACCGTAACTATATAAATTAGGATTATAGAATCATAAAATGTTTACTGCACAGAAGGAGGCCATTCGGTCCGTCGAGCCCGTGCCCGCAAAAAACACAAGAACAAGAGTAGGTCAATAAACCCATCTAGCCCGCTTCTCCATTCCATCAGATCGTGGTTTATTTATGCATCGACTCCGCTTAACTGCCTCAGCGCCATATCCATTAACATCCTTTACCCAACCAAATCTATCAATCTCAGTTTTGAAAGGTGCAATATCCCCGTACCTTCCATAGCCTTTTGTGGGAGGGGGCGTGTTCCAACTTTCCACTACCCTTTGTGCTTAAAAATTTCCCTCCTAAATAACCTGGTTCTAATTTTAAGATCATGTCCCCTCATCCTTTCAATTCCCACATATGGAAATAGTTCATTGTATCAAACCCATCCAATCATTGTATCATCTTAAACACCTCAATCACATCACACCTCAGTTTTCAAACTCAGGGAATGCAACCCAAATTTACACAATCTCTCCCGATATTTTAAATCTCTAAACGCCAAGATGATTCTGCTGAATACGCACTGCACCTCCTCCAATCAATGGCCCGCATTTTCCGATGCCTACGTGTGTGTCCGAGCTGTGTACGCACACGTAGGGACATCGTAAATGCCAGCTTCAAGCATGCGAAGCGCATGCGGTGGAAACCGGTATTTTCTAACTGGTAAGAATGCTCTTGACAGATGATGCGCTTGCCCTACAGATGACCCGCTGTGGGCGGATAGTTCCGCTTTCTGGAGAACCTCTGCCTGCTGCAATCCCTTAAAAATCTAACGCCAGGTAATCTAACGCAGGTGTAAGGCAAGCTTTTACGAGCATAAGATTTGAAAAAAGTTTAAAATAAATGTTTTCACGTATTTATAATTTAAAAATAATTTTAAAAAAGTTAAATTCATTTTAGCCTCTTAAAAAAATATAATTACTTTTTTCAAAAAATGTTTTTTTTTAAAGTAGTTAATTTAATGTAATTTCAAAAATGTGATTTTTAAAAAGTAATATTTAATATATTAGTGTGCTTTTGGCGTGATCTCCATTCATATATTTGACAGGTCTATCTATCAAAAGTATGAAGAGAGATTCCCCTCTCCTATTGGCTGACCTGGCCCACCTCATCCCAGGGACGCATGCGCCCCTCAGATACATGGGACCTGCGCATTTCGACTTTGGAGAGGTCCAGGAGCGGAAGTGTCCGGACCTCGGGTGCCCTCAGGTATGTTCGTCGATTTTTTTCCGATCGGAGGCATCCGCACGCAGGAAGCCTCCTATCGGAAATTACGCGCCATTGCCTTCCTCCAGTTAAAATGACCGACCCATCCCTATTATTGTGCACCTTATAAAACAATGGCCGCCATCGTTCCAATCGCTATTATATTCTGATAGCTGCATATTTTCATTGTCGAATGTTCCCTTTTAAATCAATTGTTTCCACCATGTAATTATGCGATTTCACAAGCTCTAAATCCATGTCATATCTGGCACTTTGCTACTTGCCAAAATAGTTCCAGCAGTGTCTTGCAACTCTCCGATAAAAAATCCTGTCTTCCCGTTGCATAGAAGCTGACATTTCCGTTTTTCATTACAGCACAATTCTCATCCTCATTCGATTCAGGTAAAGTACTGTAGTAAACGAATCAGGGAGGGAAGACAAGCAGTATTTCTTACTGATATACCGTGTTATTCTAGGGCCCTGATCGCTAATGCATGAGAAGTAACTTGGCCACAGCCAACTGGGAGGAATTATAATGAGAAAACTTACAGACAATCACATGGAAGGATTCAAATACATATTTGATACAACACAGGGTCTGTATATGTTTCTAAAAGGAAAAAAAGTTGCAATTGTGCAGTTAATAAATTAATACACGAGACAAGATACAGTGTTATATTTGCACTTCTTTGCGAAGCGACAAGACCACTCACCTCTCAGTTCAACACTGAGCCGTTGAAATCGATGGGGGAGGGATGGCAGAAATCCTCTTCACATCACATGAATGTCAACATGTTCCTGCAAACCATATTGGCGTGGAAAATGCACGCTTCATTCATAATTAGGCTGCGGAACCGGGCCATGCGGAATTTATACAAGATCCAATTTTAACTTTGGGCGATGGCATAATGGGGGCTATATTGAACTGACCACCCGTTGTAAACTGTGTGTAACGAGCGTCGAGTCCAATAACGCTCCTTTTATAACATTGGATAATGCTGAAGTTAGGCCATTGTGTGTTTTCTCACCGGCACCGTCCTGGGTAATGTATCTATTCCATCATAACTTCTTTATTTTGAAGATCTTGACAAACTCCTTCAAGATTCAGGTAAACAATGAGTTTGAAGGGCTTTTGCAGAAACCGTTCGTGCATGTCAGTCAGGGATGCTCTCGCTATACTGAGCACATAAATCGAGGCTGAGACTCCCAGTGCAGTGCTGAGGGAGTGCTGCAAAGTCAAAGTTGGCGTCTTTCAGATGAGACGTTAAGACGTGCCTCCGTCAGCTCTCTGAGGTGGGCGTAAATGATCCTACGGCATTATTTAGAAGAATAGCAGGGGATTTATCCCCGGGTTTCTTGGAGTTTATTCATCCCTCATTCAACTTAACAAAAAACTGATGATCTGGTCATTATGAAAATGCTGTTGCCGGATCTCGCTTTGCGAAGATTGGCTGTGGCGTTTCCTACATTACATCAGTAACTGAACCTCGAAAATGTACTTCATTGGCTGTTAGCGCTTTGGGACGTACTCGGGACCTGAAAAGCGCTATATAATTGTAAGTCTTTCTTTTTTCCATGATACTGGCAAATGATCCTCCTCATTTCAGGCAGGAAGGAAGGGGAGGTGGGGTGGCTATGTTAATAAAGGAAGGAATCACTGCAATACAGAGTAATGATATTGGGTCAAAAAATCATGATAATGAAACAGTTTGGGTGGAGATAAGGAATAATAAGGGGAAAAAAACATTAGTGGGCGTAGTCTATAGGCCTCCGAACAGTTGCAACTCTATTGGACGGAGTATCAATCAGGAAATAGTTGAGGCATGTAATAAGGGAACATCTATAATTATGGGGGATTTTAACTATCATATTAATTGGACAAATCAAATGGGGCAGGGCTGCCTTGAGGATGAGTTCATTGAGTGTATTAGGGATGGGTTTCTTGAGCAGTATGTAACTGAACCGACCAGGGGGCAAGCAACCTTAGATCTGGTCCTGTGTAACGAGACAGGATTAATTAAAAATGTCCTAGTAAAGGATCCCCTTGGAATGAGTGACCATAACATGGTTGAATTCCATATTCAATTGGAGGGTGAGAAGGTTGGATCTCAAACAAGCGTGCTAAGCTTGAATAAAGGAGACTATGAAGGTATGCGAGCGGAATTGAGTAGAGTGGATTGGGAAAATAGATTAAAGGGTAAGACGACACATGATCAGTGGTGTACATTCAAGGAGTTATTTTACAACTTCCAAAAAAATTATATTCCACTGAAAAGAAAAGGGTGTAAAAGAAAGGACAGTCATCCGTGGCTAAGTAAAGAAATTAAGGATAGTATTCGACTAAAAACAAGGGCATATAAGGTAGCGAAATCTAGTGGGAGGACAGAGGATTGGGAAAACTTTAAAAGGCAGCAAAAAGTAACAAAAAGATTGATTAAGAAAGGGAAGATAGATTATGAAAGTAAATTAGCAAAAAATATAAAAACAGATAGTAAGAGTTTTTATAGTTATATAAAAAGAAAAAGGGTGGCTAAAGTAAATGTTGGTCCCTTAGAGGATGAGACCGGGAAATTAATGGTGGGAAATATGGAGATGGCAAAAACACTGAATGAATATTTTGTATCAGTCTTTACAGTAGAGGACACTAAGAATATCCCAACACTGGACAAACAGGGGGCTATAGGGGGAGAGGAGCTAAACACGATCAAAATCACTAAGGAAGTGGTACTCGGTAAAATAATGGGACTCAAGGCGGATAAATCACCTGGACCTGATGGCTTACATCCTAGAGTCTTGAAGGAAGTGGCGGTAGGGATTGTAGATGCATTGGTAATAATTTTTCAAAACTCCCTGGATTCCGCTAAGGTCCCGGCAGACTGGAAAACTGCTAATGTAACACCCTTATTTAAAAAGGGCAGTAGACAGAAGGCTGGTAACTATAGACCGGTTAGCCTAACATCTGTGGTAGGTAAAATTTTGGAGTCCATTATTAAGGAAACAGTAACAGGACATTTGGATAATCATAATTTAATAGGACAAAGTCAGCATGGTTTTACGAAGGGGAAGTCATGTTTGACAAATTTGCTGGAGTTCTTTGAGGAAGTAACATATAGAGTGGATAAAGGGGAACCAGTGGACGTAGTGTATTTAGACTTCCAAAAGGCATTTGACAAGGTGCCACACAAAAGATTATTGCTTAAGGTAAAAAATCACGGGATTGGGGGTAATATTCTGGCATGGATAGAGGATTGGCTATCTAACAGAAAGCAAAGAGTTGGGATAAATGGTTCATTCTCAGACTGGCAATCAGTAACTAGTGGTGTTCCACAGGGGTCAGTGCTGGGTCCCCAACTCTTCACAATCTATATTAACGATTTGGAGGAAGGGACCAAGGGTAACATATCAAAATTTGCAGATGATACAAAGATGGGAGGGAAAGTAGTGAGTGAGGAGGACATAAAAAACCTGCAAGGGGACATAGACAGGCTAAGTAAGTGGGCAGAGATTTGGCAGATGGAATACAACACTGGAAAGTGTGAGGTGATGCACTTTGGCAGGAAAAATCCTAGAGCAATTTATTATCTTAATGGCAAGAAACTGGAGAGTACTGAAGTGCAAAGGGATCTGGGGGTCCTGGTGCACGAAACTCAAAAGGTTAGTATGCAGGTGCAGCAAGTGATTAAGAAGGCAAATGGAATGTTGGCTTTCATTGCTAGGGGGATAGAATATAAAAATAGGGAGGTATTGCTTCAGTTGTACAAGGTATTGGTGAGACCGCACCTGGAATACTGCATACAGTTTTGGTGTCCTTACTTAAGGAAAGACATCCTTGCTCTCGAGGCAGTGCAAAAAAGGTTCACTCGGTTAATCCCGGGGATGAGGGGGTGGTCATATGAGGAGAGGTTGGGTAGATTGGGACTCTACTCATTGGAGTTCAGAAGAATGAGAGGCGATCTTATTGAAACATATAAGATTGTGAAGGGGTTGGATCGGGTGGATGCGGGGAGGATGTTCCCGATGACGGGTGAGACGAGAACTAGGGGACATAGTCTTAGAATAAGGGGCTGCTCTTTCAAAACTGAGATGAGGAGGAACTACTTCACTCAGAGGGTGGTAGGTCCATGGAATATGCTGCCACAAAAAGCTGTAGAAGCTACAACATTAATTAAATTTAAAACAGAAATAGACAGTTTCCTAGAAGTAAAGGGCATTAAGGGTTACGGGGAGCGGGCAGGAATTTGGACATGAGTCTAGGTTCGGATCGGTCATGGCCCTGTGGGTAGTGGAGCGGGCCCAGGGACTGTGTAGCCTGATTCTGCTCCTATTTCGTGTGTGCAATTCTGTTAGATGCAGGAGATGGTTCTGTGATAGATAGTAGATTGGCGGTTAGGATCAGATCAGCCATGATCTTATTGAATGGCGGAGCAGGCTCGAGGGGCCGATTGGCCTACTCCTGCTCCTATTTCTTATGTTCTTATGTTCTTATGTTCTTATGATTTCGAAGCGGTGTCAACGAATCGGATTGGACGCGTAATTCACATAAATTCAGTTATTAGCATGCATCATGGGGTAGAAATACGTCTTCGGAAACCGGGGCCATCGGATAGGCTGCCCGAATTACTGGCTGTTCGCTATTGAGTTCTGTTGACTCTAGGGAACTGATTATCGGGCGGGAGAGTATATCATGTGGAGGAAGGGCCTACATTTTCACCTTTGCACACGACATTGGATATTGTAAGTTTAAACTGCAAAAGGCCGTAATGTGCAGAGACTTCTTGAAGCTTCTAACAGGTCTTGCCCTTCAGAAAAGCACCCACTCGGTGGTCGAAAACCACACCATCGTCAACAACTTCACTGAAGCGTACGAGAGCATGAGCCTTACACTAAACATGCATAACACAAAAGTCCTCTCCCAACCTTCCAACGCCGGGAAGTACTGCCCTCCCATTATCAAAATCCACGACGAGGACTTCGACAACTTGGACCACATTCCATACCTCGGGAGCCTACTGTCAACAAGGGCAGATGTCGTTGACCAAGTCCAACAAGGGTTTCAGTGTGCAGTGCAGCCTTCGGTCGCCTGAGGAAGAGAGTGTTTGAAGACAAGGGCCTCAAACCCGGCACCAAGCTCATGGTCTACAGAACAGTAGTGATACCCGCGCTCCTGTATGTTTCTGAGACATGGACCATGTAATGCAGGCACCTCAACGCACTGGAGAGATACCACCAAAGCTGCCTCCTCAAGACCCTGCAAATCCATTGGCAGGATAGGCGCACCACCGTCAGTGTTCTCGCTCAGGCCAACATCCGCAGCTTCGAAGCTTTGACCACGCTCGACCAGCTCCGATGATGGGTCACATCGTCCTTATGCCCTATACGAGACTCCCAAAACAATCGCTCTACTCGGAGCTCCGACACGGCAAGAGAGCCCCAGGTGGGCAGAGGTAACGCTCCAAGGACACCCTCGGAGCCTCCTTGCAAAAGTGCTACATCCCCACCGACACCTGGGAAGCCCTGGCCCAAGACTGCACAAAATGGAGGAGAAGCATCCGGGAAGGCGCTGAACACCTCGACTCATTTCGCCGGGAGCAAGAGGAAGCCAACCGCAAGCAATGCAAGGAGCGCACTTCAACCCAAGCACCCCACCCAACCGTCCCTTCAACCACCGTCTGCCCCACATTTGACAGAGAATGTAGGTCCCGCATTGGACTCATCAGTCACCTGAGAACTCATTTTTTGTGTGAAAGCAAGTCATCCTCGGTCCTGAGGGACTGCCTAAGAAGAGAAGTTTCTCAAAAGTCAGATTGCAAAAATCAGGGATGAGCGAGTCAGAAATCATGGAGAGACACAACTGAAATACAGCAACTGGTTTAACACAGCCAAGAGGCTACAGGAGGTATCACGGACTAGTCCCAGACGATGGAAAGGCTGCACCTGGGTTCACTCGGTTTTGCGGGGCCCAGTTAACCATCCCTCGTTACTGAACCCAACGGAGTGGCCAAAATGGGACTTCTCTTGAGTTATTTCACACCCTATCAAAATGGGAGATCGTGGCAGATTCTTTACTACAATCGAATGAAGCCTCAAGAAGCTTCGCCTAGAGCACGGACGTCCAGGAACAAGAAGAAGGCATTCAAGAGCTACGTGAGATTTGAGCACTCTTGTGCCTTAAGGTTGAAATCCTTGGTTTGAAAGGTTGTATGTATTTATTGATTTGCTTGATGCTTTTGCAAACTATTTTAATGTTTCCTACAATTTTACATACATAATTAAGCTTAACTATTATTAATTAATATACAGAGCAATGTGACTTTATTTGACTGACTACACATTAGGTCCATGAATCACAGGGACATTTGAATCCTTACAGATTAATTGCCACCAGAACAACACCTGACGTTGTCAATTAAAAAAAAAGTTTAAAAAGAATCTCGGGTGATGGCGTAAACAGAGCGTTATCGGATCATCCGCACATTATACGCAGCACCTGATATACAGTGCCATGGCAGTAAGTGGAACTGAAAATCACGCACTGCGTATAAAGGGAGTCCGATCGGATGACGCCCGTTTAGGGACACCGCCGGAGATGAATTTTTCTGGACGGAGGCAGTTGTAAATCGGATGCAGCAATTGAAAATATATAGAGCAAGAGTTACCGGGGAGTGAGGAATGGATTCCGATAGTGGACCATCAGGCAAACCCCTTCGAACCATACGCAAATAGACACCGACCTATGTTAGAAGAAACACCGAAAGTTAAAAAAGGGCTAAAGCCTTATCGCTATTTAGCCTTCACTAAACAAAACGAAAAAGATAAGATAGAAAATAAATGGGATTGGAGGCGATATACTGGCATGGATGGAAAATTGTTTAACAGACAGGAAACAGAGAGGAGTAATAAATGGATCTTTTTCGGGATGGCAGGCATGACTAGTGGGGTACCGCAGGGATCAGTGCTTGGGCCACAGCTATTCACAATATTTATCAATGATTTGGATGAGGGAACCAAATGTAATATTTCCAAGTTTGCTGACCACACGAAACGAGGTGGTATTATGAGTTGTGACGAGGATGCATGACGCTTCAAGGGGCTTTAGACAAGTTTAGACAAGTGAGTGGGCAAATATATGGCAGATGCAGAATAACGTGGATAAATGTGAAGTTATCCACTTCGGTAGGAAAAACGGAAAGGCAGTGTATTATTTAAATGGTGATATATTGGGAAATGTTGATGTACAGAGCGATCTGGGTGTGCTTGTGCACCAGTCACTGAAAGCAAATATGCAGGTGCAGCAAGCAGTTAGGAAGACAAATGGTATGTTGGCCTTCATTGCAAGGGGATTTGAGTACAGGAGCAAGGATGTGTTATTACAGTTATAGAGGCCCTTGGTGAGACAACACCTCGATTAATGTGGGCAGTTTTGGTATCCTTACCTAAGAAATGATATTCTTGCCATAGAGGGAGTGTAGCGTAGGTTCATCAGACTGATTCCTGGGATGACATTACTGTCGTATGAGGAGAGATTTGGGTCGACTGGGCCTGCATTCACTAGAGTTTAGAAGAATGCGAGGAGATCGCAGTGTATCGTATAAAATTCTAGCAGGGCACGACAGTGTGGATGCAGGGAGGATGTTTCCCCTGGCTCGAGGGTGCAGAACGAGATGTCACAGTCTCAGGATATGGCGTGAGACATTTACGACTGATTTGAGGAAAAATTTCTTCATTCAGAGAGTGGTGAAACTGTGGAATTCTCTACCACAGAAGGCAGTGGAGGCAAAGTCACTGAATATATTTAAGAATTAGACAGATAGATTTCTAGACACAAAAGGCATCAAGGGGTATGGGGAGAGAGATGAGTCATGATCATATTGAATGGCGGTGTAGGCTGGAAATGCCGAATGGCCTACTCCTGCTCCTATTTTTCTATGTTTCTATGTTTCTAAATGGTTCGAAACAGAGGGATATAGGCCAAGAAATTAAACAGTGAGTGTTCACATGGGGTCAGGCTTCCCCGCGATATCTCACTCCGAGCCTACATTTTTCCTCCGGGCCCACACGAACTTTAGTTTCAAGGCCAGTCCCACATGCAGCCGTGCAGTGCTTGCGTTTCCCAGAGACGCAATTAGTTCGTGCGAGCTCTGGAATCACGTGATTCAGTTAGAGCCAATGGCAGCACATTATCTTTCATTCATAGTTTTGACGGCAAGAGCTGTCAAAGCTATGAATACTAAACACCCCCAAAAGAACAGCTAAACCTCAATTAAGTTTAAAAAAAAGCCATCACATTAATAAAATAAGTATAGTTAAATAAATTAACCACTTTAAACCAAAAATTAAACTTTTGAAAAAATTTAAAAACTTTTTAAAAGTTATAAAAATAAACTTACCTTTCTTTAAAGTCCCTAAAAAAGATAAACCTGTTGAATTTTTTTTTAAATAACCCTTGATTAACTACTTACCTTGTTAAAAGGGGGTCCTACGCCTGCTTTCTTTATGTGTGAAATCTTCAACACTTACCTGCGCGTTCAAAGCTGCAAAAATAACTATGTGCACTGCGTGCGTGCAGCCTGTAGCGCGCACGCGGTTCACTTAGGAACCGCCCCCTTTTGAATTCACGAAGAGCCGGCTCCCGCGCATGCGCAGTGCATGCAGGAAACCAGCAATTGGAGACCTAATACGCGAGAGTACACAGTGCATACTCTCAAGTATTAGGTCTAATTTTCGGGACTAATCTAAAGTGGGAACTGAAAGACATAAAGGAACAATTAGGGATGGCACTTAATAATGGAAAACTGGAGGTGCAGAATAGTGACGATGTATCCAGACTCCAGAAGGACATGTAGAGTAGGTTCAAAGCCATAAATAATTAAAATTGGGCATGTCAACAAGAAACATTAGAGCAATTGTTAAAGGCAGTATTGGAACGCGATGGTCTGAAAAGAGGCGTTTGAGTGCAGATGAGCGCCATAGGGGACCAGAAGCTTCTTAATTCTGTGGTAGACCTAATATGGGTGAATTAGAGAAAGATCTGCAAGTAAATCAAGGGATTAACTGCACCATAGAGGGTGATGATAATCAGTGATTGTCGTGATTTAATTAGAAATCAACGAGGCGCTGAGTGCCCCCTACTCCACCCCACATGACGCCATTGGAACTGTGCATAGGAAATTGTGACCAGCAGGTACTCTGTTCCCTATACCCCACAGCATCTGCGGGAAACGAACAAACAAGTACGCAAATTTGAGTGAATGCGAGATGCGGTAAAACACTTGATGGATTTAGAACCGGTTGCCGAGGTTCGGGAGATGGACGAAGCTGAAAAGTACAGTTTATTTTGAGGCACTCTGGGGCCGTACTTGTAGGGAGCGCTCCCTGTGGTTAAAAAACATGGCGGATGAACTTTGGGAGGGACCCAATAGTCGGAATTTACTATCACTTGATTTAACGTGGTGATTCCAGAATTTATCATTTGTAGGCCAGAAACCGGTAAGTATCCCGAGATATATGCCAACAATTTATGGCAATAATATGACAGAATGGCACTTATTATCTGATGCCTTCGGGTGTTTATGAGCTGTGTACTCACACGTAGGGACTCAGAAATGGCGGTTTCGGGCATGCGAAGCGCATGCGCTGAAACTGGCACTTCGATCTGTGAAGGATTCTCTTGACAAATCGTACGCCTGCCTCAGAGCTGGCCTTTGCGGGGGGAGAGTTCCTCATTCTGCAGTATTTCCGCCCGCTGAAAGCCCTTAGAAATCTTACACCTGGTAAAAGAAGGCATAAGGCCTGCTTTTACCAGCATAAGAGTTGAAAAAAATTAAAAAGAAAATTCCACTACCTTATTCTTTAAAAACATTTTTTAAAAAGGTAATTTTAGTTTTAGCCCATTAAAAAATGTTAATAATTTTTTTCAAAAAATTTAATTTATGTTTAAAATATTTAATTTATTGTAATTTGAAGTCATTTTAAAAACGTGATGGTTTATAAATTTATTTAATATTTTACTCTCTCTTTGGTGTGATCTCCATTCATATATTTGACAGGTCTATCTGTCAAAAGTATGAAGGTTGATTCCCTTCTCCTATTGCTTGGCCTGGTCCACGTGTTCCCAGGGAGGCTAACGAACTGCATGCGTCTCTGGGATACGTGGGCCCTGCGCATTTCGACTTCGGAGAGGCCCAGGAGCGGAAATGACCGGACATCGGGAGCCCTCAGGTATACTCCTAGATTTTTTTCCGAAAAGAGTCCTCCATATGCAGGAAGCATCCTATCGGAAATTACGGGCCTATATAATGAAAGAATATATCGGGCAGGATTCGAACGCGGTCAGCCGGAAGACCGTCCTGGCGAGGCTGGGTGACTGCGAACTTTGTTTATTTACGCATAGCAATAAATGTGATCGGCGTGGAGAGATCCTGACCCAGAAAACGCATTTCAGACGGACGTGATATTCCTGAGACATTTGGCCCTTAAATGGGAGAAAATGAGTAAAGCTTATCAAACAGTACTTCAACATGCAACTCTGAATCAATAAAAATGTGAACGCCCTCAATTAGTGCAACCCAGAATAAATAGCTGCGCTGATTAGAAATCTTACAATCAAGCTAAAATAGGACGTAATGCTCGACATTGTAGAGTAGCGCATTCCAGAATCCCCAAATTACCGCATGGAAGGAGGCAAAGCATTATCCCAGATTGGCAAGCAGAGAAAAATGTACAAAAGCTGCATTAATAGGGCTTGTACTGCCCTTCGCCCCTCCAATGTACGCGCAATTGATCAACACGGAGTTACGGATGACAAATTGCCTCCCCACCTTCACAAATCAAAGTGCAGCCACCCCTTACTAATTAAGCTCCTACATGCAGCAAACCCACATTACTGCCCTCCGACAGTGCAGCGCTCCCTCAGTACTGCCCCTCCGAGAGTGGAGCACTCACTCAGTTCTGCCTCCCGACATTGCAGCGCTCCCTTAGTTCTGCCCGGCCGACAGTGCAACGCTCGCTGAGTACCACCCCTCCGACAGTGCAACAAACTGTTAGTACCAGCACTCCGGCAGTGCAGCACTCCATCAGTGCTGCCCATTCAGCAGTTCGGCACATCCTCGGTACTGCCGCTCCAACAGTGCAGCACATCATCAGTACTGCCCCTCCGACAGTGCAGCACTCGCTCAGTACCGCTCCTCCAAATGTTCAGCACTCCATCCGTGCTGCCCCTCCAGCAGTGCAGCACTGTCTCAGTAATGCACTTCCGACAGTGCAGCGATCCCTCATTATTGCCCCGCCGACATTGCAGCGCTCCCTCAGTACTGCCCGTCCGACAGTGCAGCGCCGCCTCAGTACTGCCAATCCAACAGTTCAGTTCTTCCTCAGTACTGCTCCTGCAACAGTTCTGCACTCCATCAGTAATGCCCCTCCGTCAGTGCAGCGCTCCCTCTGAACTGCCCCTCTGAGAGTGCGGCAATACCCCAGTACTGCCCCTCCGACAGTGCAGCTCTCCCTCAGTACGGCCCCTTCGAAATTTCAGCGCTCCCTCAGTACTGCCCATTCGAAAGTGCAGCGTTCCCTCATTACTGCTACTCCTATAGTGCATCACTCCCTGAGAACTGCCCCTCCGAGAGTGCAACGCTACCTCAGTACTTCCACTCGGACAGTGCGCACACTAAAGCTGCCCGTCCAACAGTGCAGCACTACCACAGTACGGCCGGTCCGACAGTGCAGCACAACCTCAGTACTGCCCCTCCGACAGTAGAGCACTCCCTCAGTACTGCCACTACGACATGAAGCACGCCCTCAGTACTGCTCCTCCGAGAGTGCAGCACATGCTCAGTAATGCCCCGCGACATTGCAGCGCTCCCTCAGTGCTGCCCCTCCGACAGTGCAGCGCTCCCTCAGCACTGACCATCCAATATTCAGAACTCGCTCAGTATGGCCCATCCGACAGTGCAGCGCACCTTCTGTACTGCCTTTCAACAGTTCCGCCCACCATCATGACTGCCCCTCCAACAGAGCAGCACTCCCTCAGTACTGCCCCTCCCACAGTGCAGCACTCCCTATGTACTGCCCCTCAGACAGTGGAGCGCTCCCTCAATACTGCCCTTATATGTATTTGTTCCCGTTACGGTTTGACTTACTTGTTGAAACGTGTATAACCGCTGAGGTTAGGGGTCCAATGCGGTGTTACTATTAGTTTGACACGGGAGCTGCCAGACTGTCGTATCTGTGCGGGAACTGAGGGCCTTCCTTTCTCCGCCGGACAACCCTCGAGATTAAATGAGTTTACAGGGAACTCCCTCGCCGGTTATGAATCCAAGTCAATCCCTATCAAACTAAGATCTAGTGGACACGTGGGTATGCATCAAAAACAGGAAATAGGAATAGAAGCATTTGTTGTTGTCCCAGGTTACGGGCAGATATGAGTGATCTCTCTGAACTGCAAGGGAGCGAAATATTCTGTAATTTGTGCCGATGTACAACAAGTAATAAAAGAAAATGAGGCCGTGTTCGCCAAGCATATAAGTGATTGTGCTAGGATTAAATGAGATGCTGGGATTCGATGTGCACCAGCCTTAGAAAATGTTTTGATACCTCCGTGAAACAAACAAGTATATTAGAACGGAAATAGACTCGCCGCTCCAGAACGTTGCGCCCAATTAAGCAGGTTGAGACAGCGGATTATAAAGCATATGGAGGGAAAAAATCGCTACGTTAGCGCCTCCAGTTAGCGCCTCGCGGGGGGGGGGGGCTAGTGGGCGCTAATGAGGCGCTATGAACTTGGTGGGCGAGCGCGGTGATTTCAGCGCCGATCGCGAAATTAAGCAGTCGTTTTGCGGCGGCGCTAAACACTACCGCCATCATCTCCTGTGCCCGCTGATCGTGACGTCAGTCGAGCGTGCAACGCACCTGTAGCGCCTCGGACCAGATATTCAGTGGCGCTCCCTTCCTCAGCACCTGCCGCTAGGAACAACAGGTGGAGGGGAACGTTTTCAAGTCGGGAGGATCTGGAGGAGCGCTATTTAAAGGCGGACTCTTCCTGCCTTTTCTTGTCGGCAGCATTTTTGGTACACGCAGGTTGAGAGGGAGAGAGATGTCTGGAGAAATTAAATCCTGTCCTGATGAGTTTTGGTCCTCAGCACCACTTTTGAGGTTGCTAAGCACCGAGCTCTTTCTCTGGGACTAACCATTAGTGCTTCCAGCACAATTTCTTTGGAAGTCTCTGGAGGCCGAGATTCAAGGCTGCAATGAGTAGGGTGTGGCTGGCAAGCAAGATGGCTGCTCCCTTTGGACCGCGCAAGTCTCTCTTGCTTCCATGGTAACTGACATCGCCTGCGTTCGATAGCGTTCTGAGGTAGTGTCTCGCTCCCCGATCTTTGCGCCTTAAGAGAGGTGTGTAGCGCTTGATTTAGCGCTCAAATCACTTCCAGGGGCGATAGTGGGGTATTTTGCAGTCAGAGGCGATATTTAGCGACGGGCGCTGAACTTTGCATCCGGCCAATATTAGCGTCCCAAAATGGGCGAGACCCAAATGTTTCGCGTCATGGGACCCTGGGCTTCCTAAATAGTGGCATAGAGTACAAAAGCAAGGAAGTTATGATCAACCTGTATAAAACACTAGTTCGGCCTCAACTAGAGAATTGTGCCCAATTCTGGGCAATTCATATTAGGAAGGATGTGAAGCCCTGAGAGAGGGAGCAGAAAAGATTTACGAGATTGATTCCCGGGATGAGGGACTCAGTTACGTGGAGAGGCTGGAGAAGATGGGATTCTTCTCCTTAGAGCAGAGAAGTTTCAGAGGAGATTTGATAGAGATGTGCACAATCATGAGGGGTTTCAGACAGAGCAGATAGAGAGAAAGTGTTGCCATTGATGAAATGGTCGAGAACCAGAGGACACACAGATTTAAGGTGATTGGCAGAAGAAACAAAGGCGATGTGAGGGAAAAACTGGTTTACGCAGCGAGTCGTTAGGATCTGGAATGCACTGCCTGAGAGGGTGGAGGCAGACTCAAGCGTGGCTTAAGAAACGGATTTGGAATCGTACCTGAAGCTAAAAAATGCAGGGCTACGGGGATAGGGCAGTGGAGTAGGACTCGCAGAAGTGATCTTACAGAGAGCTGGCACGGACTCGATGGGCCGAATGACCTCCTTCTGTGCCGTAACCATTCTATAATTCTATGATTCTAATTGCAACCGGAACACACTCGCCTATTACGTCTGTAAAAAAAAAATCGCTCATGGTGAATGACTATCCATTAGCGACAACCAAATAAGGCGCCTGAGGTATTACTGTTACTATACCAAAATCCGAATTGTTCACAGCATTAACCAAAGTCTCAGAAACGATGGGCCGAAGCATCTCCTTTGTGTTATATCATTCTATGATTCTATGATATCAAAACATTTTAGGTCAATTCCCCTTAATCTGAAACACCAATAAAGTTTGACTTTCTATCCCAGGCCCAATAGTACACCTGGTGACGCGTACCGCAAGGATATCACAATTTCCCTTCTATTGTTAATCAACAGCTGGCTTAAGTCACAATTCAGTTTAACTAGCCCGAATGAATAATACAGTATGTGGATGGTTGACTGCTGCGTACCTCGGGTATGGAAAGCCTTGCGAAATTGTTGCAAGAACTGTTACGATTATTATCCAGGGAAGGGTTAAAAGGTTAACCGGAATGAGGCACAGGATAAAGTTACTTTTCTGGGTGTAAGGATTTGTAAAGCTGGGAAGGCCATTGACGACATCAATATATAAAACTGAACAAGAGCTACCCCGAACAACAACTGTTCAGGCATTAGGATTGTTGGGGGATTGCTGGAAATATATAGAATTTTCCACGTTAATTGCACCCCCAATGAGTTATTAAACGGTTTCTGGTTAGAAATGGACCCCGACCGTACGTAAACTTGAGGTCTTCCAAAACTCGGCTGTCCGTATCCTAACTCGCAGCAAGTCCCGTTCGCCCATCACCCCCTGTGCTCGCTGACCTACATTGGCTCCCGGTTAGGCAGGGCCTCGATTTCAAAATTCTCATTCTTGTTTTCAACTCCCTCCGTGGCCTAGGCCCTCCCTATCTCTGTAATCACCTTCAGCACCACAACCCCCCGAGATATCTGCGCTCCTCTAATTCTGCCCTCTTGATCATCCCTGATTATAATCGCTCAGCATTTGGTGGCCGTGTTGCCTAGGCCCTAAGCTCTGAAATGCCCTCCCTAAACCTTTCCCCCTCTCTACCTCTCTTTCCTCCTGTAAGACGCTCCTTACAACCTACGTTTTTGACCAAGCTTTTGGTCACCTGCCCTAATTGATCCTCATTTGGATCGGTGTCAATGTCTTTGTCTTAAAATACTCCTGTGAAGCGCCTTGGGACATTTTAGTACTTTAATAGCGTTGTATAAGTGCAAGTTGTTGTTTTTGTTGTTGACTGTAAGAAGGCAGTTAAAACGCTTAAGGTGGCCTTACAGGAAGCCCTTGTCCCAGCCCGAGCTAACACGGACATGCCATTCCGTCTAAATTCGGCTGCTTGTGAATAACGTATATATACAATCTTAACCCGAAGGATACATTTCAAACTGAATCCAATCGCGAGTTCATCCCGAGTCTTTAGCACAGTAGAAGTAAATTACTCCACGTGTGAACAAAGGCACATAGGAACAGAAACTGGAGTAGGCCATTCTGCCCCTCGATCCTGCTCTGCAATTCAATGAGATCATTGCTGATCTGCGACTTAACTCCAACTACCCACCTTTGGCTCATATCCCTTACTACCTTTGGGTTGTGATGTGGAGATGCCGGTATTGGACTCGGGTGGACAAACGTGAGAAGTCGCACAACACCAGGTTATAGTCCAACAGCTTTATTTGAAATCACACACTTTCGGAGCGCTGCTCCATCGTCAGGTGAAGTGAAGAGATGCATACAGACACAGCATATATAGTCAGAGAACACTTCCAGATTATTACAGCTAATCTTTCTAACTGCCCATTATCACACCTCGGCAGAGAGATAATCACGACAATCATAGGTGTGGATGGTGTCCAAACAGATCAGTCAGGAAAACTTTACATCAAATATTACAATCATTGATGTAATGTTTTCCTGACTGACCTGTTTGGACACCATCCACACCTTTGAGTGTCGTGATTATCTCTCTGCCGAGTGTGATAAAGGGCAGTTAGAAAGATTAACTGTAATCATCTGGCAGTGTTCTCTGACTATATATGCTGTGCCTGTATGCATCTCTTCACTTCACCTGACGAAGGAGCAGCGCTCTGAAAGCTTGTTATTTCAAGTAAAGCTGTTGGACTTTAACCTGGTGTCTGTGCGACTTCTCACATTTACCTTTGGGTTAACAAAGTACTATCAATCCTAGGTTTAAAATTAACAATTGATCTCGCATCAATTGCCATTTGCAGAAGAGACTTCCAAACTTTTACCACCCTTTGCGTGTAGAAGTGTTTCCTAGATTCACTCCTGAAAGGTCTGGCTCAATTTTTAGACTATTCCACCCAGTCCTAGAAATCCCAACCAGCAGAAAGAGTTTATCTCTATCTATCCTATCAGTTTCCCTATATCTTGAAAACTTCGATCATATTGCCGCTAAACCTTCTAAATTCTAGGGAGTACAACCCTAATTTGTGTAATCTCTCCTCGTAACTTAACCATTGAAGTCCGTGTATCATTCTGGTGAAACTACGCTGCATTTCCTGCAAGGCCAATATATCCTTCCTAAGGTGTGGTGCCCAGAGCTGCTCACAGTACCCCAGCTGTGGTCTGACCAGGGTTGTATATTGTTGTAGCAAAACTTCTACCCCCTTGCATTCTCGTCCTTAACCTTCTAAAATTATAGGGAATTCAACCTTGTGTGAAGAAACATTTCCTTTCGAACTTTGTGGCCATAACGCTTTGTAACAATAAGGCTGCTAAACAGGCTGAGTACCCAACACCATTGACAAGCTATTCGGCTCCTTGTATGTGTGCTAATCTATGACTGTATGGCGAAAAAAAATAGAACGTTCTAACAGACGATGGTAAGACATGGCCCTCCACCAACATTTAGAAAGTGATTTTGAAAAGATCACAGGAAGCACCCAGAGAAATATCAGCTTAAAAAAAAACAAGGTACATACTAAAAATTAGCCTCTATGGGATGGAGCTCAAAAAGCAGATGAATTGGCTAAGCAAGAGGAGAGCAGAGAATGGATGGATAGCTGGTAGTGATGTTATACTAATAGATATTAATCAGCCCTAAAAATATCCCGAACCAATTGATTTATAACAGTTACGAAATAGAGGAGACTGAAATAAAGGCTCTAAAAGTGTCCCTAGAAAAGAAAGAAAACCCAAGGGCAAATCAGCCCTATTAGAGGAGTAAGTTGGGGTCGTTTTGTACGATTGAAATGGAAGGTACTGTAGAACTAAAGCAATGCTCTTGTTTATCAGCCACATATAGCAAATACCGCAGGACGGCCCGGCTCACGGGAAACGTTAAAGAGTCTCCAGCAAGTCGCATGCTGGCCCAGGAAAGCGAGTGCGGGTAGACCGTTGCTGTCAAAACTTTTAAATTGTCTGCAACACATGTAGGAAATGAGTACTAAAAAGGCATATTGCGCCACCTATAGGTGAATTATATTGTGCACTTTTTCTCTCCTCTCGAGCACAGCAGGACGTATTGGTAATAGTTGACGCATTCTTAAAGTGGGTAGAAGCATGTCCGGCTCCAATGCTACAGCGCAGGCCACTGCTGAACTTGGTGAAGCACAGCTTCTCCAGATTTAGTCTTCCAAATGTCATCACCTTGTGTCAGGGAAAGCTTTTTACTGGAGGGGGCTGGGGTAATGCAAGCTGCCTTGCATCTGTTGAAAAACAAAAACAAGATTGCATAACTTCCATAATTCCACTGCTTTACTGGATTGATTCCTGAGATTAGAGGGTTTCCCTATGGGGAGAGATAGAGTAGAATGGGTCTATCCTCTCTGGAGTTCAGAAGAATGAGAGGTGATCTCAGTGAAACATAAACGATTTTGGGAGGGTTTGACAGGGTAGATGATGAGAGACTTTTTCCACATGCTGGAGAGTCTAAATTTCTGTGGTATAGTCTCATATAAGCGGTCTGCCATTTAGGACTGAGATGAGGAGGAATTTCTTCACTCAGAGGGTGCTGAATCTTTGCAATTCTCTACCCAGTGCGTTGCGAATGCTCAGTCGTTGAGTGTATTCAACGCAGAGATCGATAGATTTTTGTACTATATTGAATCAAGGGATACGGGGATATGACGAGAAATTGTTGATGTCGAAGATCAGCCATGATCTTATTGAATGGCGAGCAGGCTCGAGCGGCTTTATAACCTACTCGTGCTCCTATGTCCTTATGTTCATCAGACATAGCAGAAAAAGCGAATGGAACATTAATGACAATGCTAAACAAGTTGATTGGGTAACCCGGAAAGCATTGTGCCAATTGGTGCCTTTGGAAATAATGGCTATGAGATCACATTGTGGTACGTACCAACAAGGTGTCACCTCATGAGTTAATGACCGGGATAGTGATTAGATGTCCTGAACATTTGGTGGATCAGGTTCTGTCGGAAACTCAGTATCAGACTTTGGCTGGTATCGTAAGCAATTACATGACCTACTAAAACACATCTTTGGAACCTCTAATTTTGAACATTCTAAATAGGCCGACAAAATATATTTTGACAGGAAAGTTAGTGCCACAGAAAACATGACAATGGAATTCAATCCGGAGAAGTGTGAGGTAATGCATTTGGGGTGGGATAAAAAGGAAAGGGAATACACATTAAATGGTCGGAAACTGAGTAGTGTAGAGGAACAAAGGGACCTTGGAGTGCATGTCCACATATCCCTAAAGGTAGCAGGTCAGGTAGATAAGGTGATTAAGAAGGCATACGGAATGTTTGCCTTTATTAGCCGTGGCATAGAAGTTATGCTTCAACTTTATTACACACTAGTTAGGCCTCAGCTAGAGTACTCCTTGCAGTTCTGGTCAGCACATTACAGGAAAGATGTGCTTTTATGAGAGAGGGTACAGAGGATTTTACAAGGATGTAGCCGGGAGTAGACAATCTTAGCTATGAGGAAACACTGGATAGGCTGGGTTTGTTTTCCTTGGAACAGAGGAGACTGAAGGGAGACCATTTTGAGGTGTATAAATAATGAGCTGTCTAGATAAAGTGAATAGAAAGGAACTATTTCCCTTTGCAGTGGGGTCAAAAACCAGGGGGCACAGATTTAAAACAATTGGTGGAAGGCTTAGAGGGGATTTGAGGGGAAATGTCTTAACCCAGAGGGTTGTGGGGGCCTGGAACTCACTGCCTGAAAGGGTGGGAGAGTCAGAAACCCTAACCACATTTAAAAAGTACTTGGATGTGCACTTGGGATGCTCTAACCTGCAGGGCTACAGACGAAGAGCTGGGAAGTGGGATTAGGCTGGATAGCTCTTTGTTGGCCGGCACGGACACGATGGGCCGAAAAGGACTCGTTCCGTGCTGTAACCTGCTATGATTCTATGATTCTACAAACAAAGATGCCAACACGTAGGGCCATTCGCGACTCGCATTTCTGGACCGCATTCCATTACCGATAAATCTCTGTAGGAGCCTAGAAAAGTGAGGTAAAATATATGGTTCCATGTCAAGCAGTTAAAAGAACACAAGGGAGATATACGCTGTGTGGTCAGCCAGGTTGAGGAAGGGATTGCTCACATCTCTCCTATGCTATGCGACGAGGATGATGATAATAGATGCCACCCACTGGTTGCAAGACACAGGATACACCATTCCTAGGCAACGAATGCAAATGCCAGTCATTGGTGCACCCCCACAATATCTTACAATCAAGGATGGTCACGACACGTAAATGTCTGGTGCAGTTTGGATTGCGATGATGTAAAGGCGAGTTTTATGAGACGGAACAATAGATAGCAAAAACAAATGCAGATATTATATTACCGATAAGTAATCCCGATGAAATGCTTGAATTCTAGGTGCCGAATAAAAAGGGATGCAGGATATCAAAAACCATGTCAGGGTGCCCATTGAAGAAACAAAGTCCCGCGCAAATGATGATGTTAATCACGTTGATGTATCCAATTATTATCACCGGGATTTGGGGACCACCTCTTTTTGAAATACATTCATCTCTGTTGGCCGAATATGATCTATCTGCACGGCTTAAAGGCAAAGAGTCAATAACTGTCAAGAATGGCAATCCATTTGGATTTGTAATGCCGTGTCATTCCTAAACCGGAATACAACTGGTCATGCCCCACCAACGGACAAGAGGATGTCTCGAATGATCGGACGCTATGGGCTGGGCCGCAACTAGAACAGCGACCGACTAACTTTGCCACGAATCCTAATAATCACACGGCCCATCCGATCAGTGGGCCGAGAGACTCACTAATACTGCAATTCTCAAGAGAAACCGGACATGCTCTTGCAGTGTGCCATATATGGTGCTCCCTGGACCCTGCGGTTTGTCCGAACTAGTGTGTCAGCTCTATTTTTCCGACATCCGTGAATGGCATGTGGGAAGATATAACTGCCCTGGAGCACTAGAAGCAGAAGACCTGTCGACGTTAAACAAATATATGAGGATTCATTTACAGAAACAATATCACGCAGTTCGATCCGGTTGTGAAGAGGCTTTGCTTTCAGACGGACTGCTTAACGGAACTGTGGTTAAGGCTACTCATGAAGATGTGCCCACTAGTGGGAGACATGAGGCCCTCCCGGTTATTGTCGATTTACGCATACGCAACACCTCCGCAAGGCTTATGTTATATGCATTATGCTAACTGGGCTCACGCCGTATTAACTCATATATCAGCTGGATTTCACAAGCAGCCCGTAGTGAAACAGTAGGCTGGCGAGCAGATCACGTGCACACGGCGACCCAGATCGATCGCTGATTGGGTAGCCGGGGGAGCTGCTGCAGGAGCAGTCGCTCACAAATTGGGAACAGAAAATCAGTATTATCATCAGGGGACACCAACCAGAAAATTAAAGCAACTATTAACCAGGATAATTGAGGTCACCTTAGATCAGAACGACCAGGGGTAAGAGGGTCTAATTTCCTTAATGAGATTTTCGAAGCGTGTATGGCCTGATTTACCAGCGTAAGAGTTTTTAAAAACAGGAAAATAAAATGTCATCATTCATTTATAAATTAAAAACCCTGTCCAATAAGGTAAGTTTATTATTAGCCCCGTTAATACATATAATTATATTTCTGAAAAAAATAAAGTTTCGTTGAAAATATTTAATTATATGTTATTTTAATTAATTTTAAATATTTAATTAAAAACAATTATTTCATGTGCTCGTGTATTTTTTAACTGATCCCCATTCAAACTTATGGGGATTCCGTACGTAAGCTACTCCCATAAGAATGAAGGGGGACTTCCCTTCTTTTATTTGTTGGGCCGGTCCACGTGATCCCAGGGGCGCTTGCTTTCTTGGAGAGGCCCAGGATTACAAGAGTCCGTAACTTGTGGGCCACCAGGTAAATGTGTAGATTTTTTACCGGTCGCAGGTATCCGCCCGCGCGAAGCCTGTTTCGCAAATTTTGGGCTTTTGTTTTATTAATTGAGCTCCCGACTCTTCTGACCTACCTCGATTTACCGTACAGTATGTGGGGTCCTTTGAAGGAAATACCTTAACTGAATTTTATCAGCCCCGCCCTATTTAGTGTTTGGGTGATCAGTGGGTAGAAATGCGAAAGGAATTCGCCTCAGCATCATCAATCATGTGGATAGATCATCGCCATTATAACCTCCCACTCTGGCATGCGGGAAATATCCCACAGGCAGGGTACACATATTGCTTACTAAGCACATGAGAACTTCTTTTACAACATAACCGAGAAACCTTCATACATAGTGGCTAGAGGGTCCACTAAGATAAACCCATGAGTTTGAACTAGGGTCCCATCGCCGCTGTAACTGTGTTTGGTCACATGCATCGGCCGGATTTTCCGATCGGAGGCTTCCTACTTGCGGATGCCTCCGATCGGGATAAATCTACCAACTTACCTGCTGGCTCTGTAGGGCCCGACACTTCCGATCCTGGGCCTCTCCTGGTCCGCGGGCGCATAGGCCCAGGTATCCCAGGGGTGCATGCATTTTCCAAGTGTCCCTGGGATCATGTGCGCCATGAGGAGCCAATCAAAGAAGGGAATCCCCCTTCAAACTTTTGACAGGTCTCCACGCATAGATCTGTCAAAATTATGAATAGCGATCATTCAAATAACACACTAAACCATTTTTTTAATCTCACGTATTTAAAATAGTTAAAATTACATTCAATTAAATTTTATAAACAAATTTTATTTTTTGAAAAAATAATTAAATTTTTTACGGGTCTAAAAATAAACTTACTTTTTTTAAAGTATTTTAAAATTATAACTGAGTGAATTTTTTTTTACTTTTTTTTAACTCTTATGCTTGTAAAAGCGGCACTTACGCCTGCTTTTACCAGGCGTAAGATTTGTAAAGGTTTTCAGCGGGCGATGGTTGAGCAGAAAGTTGAACTCTCCTCCAGAAGAGGTCCTTCTCCCGCGCAATCGGATGATCTGTCAAGACAAATCTTCACAGCCCGGAAGTGCCGGTTTTAAGCATATGCGCTTCGCATGCCTGAAACAGGCACTTACTAGGCCTCTGTGGGTGCGCACACATAGAAACATAGAAACATGGATGATAGGAGCAGGAGTAGGCCATTCGGCCCCTCGAGCCTGCTCCGCCATTCGATGAGATCATGGCTGATCATCCAAACTCAGTACACTGTCTCTGCCTTCTCCCCATATCCCTTGATACTTTTAGCCTTAAGAAATTTATCTAACTCCTTCTTGAATATATTTACTGACTTGGCCTCAACTGCCTTCTGTGGTAGAGAATTCCACAGGTTCACCACTCTCTGGATGAAGATATTCCTCCTCATCTCTGTCCTGAATGGCTTACCACTTATCGTTAGACTGTGACCTCTTGTTCTGCACTCACCCGCCATCGGGAACATCCTTCCTGCATCCAGTCTGTCGAGCCATGTTAGAATGTTATAAGTTTCAATGAGATCTCCTCTCATTCTTCTAAACTCCAGCGAGTATAAGCCCATTCGACCCAATCTCTCCTCGTCCGTCATTCCTGCCATCCCAGGTATCAGTCTGGTGAGTCTTCGCTGCACAGCCTCCATGGCAAGAACATGGACCAGATAAGGCGACCAAAACTGCACACAATACCCAAGGTGTGGTCTCACCAAGTCCCTGTACAGCTGCAGCAAGACATCCCTCTTCCTGTACTCAAACCCTCTCGCTACGATGGCCAACATACCATTTGCCATCTTAACCGCCTGCTTACCTTCAGCGACTGGTGCACAAGGACACCCAGATCTCGTTGCACTTCCACTTCTCCAAATCTATTGCCGTTCAGATATTAATCTGCCTTTCTGTTTTTGCCACCAAAGTGGATAACCTCGCATTTATCCACATTATACTGCATCTGCCATGCTGTCTTAGAACAATAGCCTTAAAACAACAGTGCTGAGACGGTCAGAAATGCTCGAAAATTACAACTAAAATACAGCACTTGATCTCCCAAAGCCAAGAGGCTCCGCAGGATTCCATACGCTGGTTCCACACTGTGGAATGAATGCTCTGGTTTTGCAATGTATTGAGGGGGCCCAGACAACAGCTCATCATTCATGAACCCATTGGAGTTAACCAAAATGCGATTGCCTTGACACTGATTCACACCCCAACTGCCAAAAATCATGGAAAAATGGGATACTGTGGAGAAATTCTTCACTGCAGTTGAAAGGTGCCTTAAGAAGCTTCGGCTAGAGGACGTATATCGAGAAACAAGAAGAAGCAACTTCAAGAGCTAAGAGAGAATTGATCGCTCTTCTACCCTGATGCTGAGATCTTTGGTTCAAAAGGTTGTATGTATTTATTGAATGTCCTGATGCCCGTGTGAACTGTTTTTTTGTTGTCAGCAATGCTAAATCATTAAAGGTAACTTTCATAAATTAATACACACTGTAGTTTGAATTTATTTGACTGACTACTGTTCAAGATTACGAATCAATGTTTCAGTATCTGTACACGTTCAATATCGGCCATTTTCCACGATCGAGCAAGCCGAATTCCTACCCCACGAAAAAGCAATTTTATGCGCACACTCTTTGTCATTTGTGTCATTGCATCAGACCTGGAAATCACCTGCTGCTTTTTTCATTTTGGTTTATATTCAGAAATATAGGCAAATATGCAGAATGCCGTATCAGTGCTAATATATATTTGAACTGCCTGTCTGCTTACAGCCGAGGCACTGGTTGAAAAGGATAAAGGTAACACATCCATTGCAGCAGAAGCTAAATGGGTCTTCAGTAGTCGCGCAGAACAGGTTGGGGGTTATCATATCGGCTGTCCGTTATATTCCCCTCACCATATCAGCTTCGCTGAAAGTTAATCGACCTGGAACGTTAACTCTGTTTCTCTCTCCACTTATGCTGTCTGACCTACTGAGCATTTCCAGCAATTTCCTGTTCTACTGATTGAATATAGGGTGAGGCGCATTATGGGCGAATGATTTGACACCGCCTGTTTTGCGTTCTTGCCCATATCCAATTTCACCCACCTTTCCTTCATTGAACTCTAGTGATACCTTAAAACTCTGATGTGCTGACCTCCATTGGCTCCCGGTTAAGCAACGCCTCGACTTCAAAATTCTCATCCTTGTTTTCAAATCACTCCATGTCCTCGCCCCCCTGTTATCTTCTAAAGCCCCACAACACCCTGAAGATATCTGGCTTCTCAGAATAAGCGCTCTTGCACTTCCCTGATTATAATCGCTCAACCATGCTTGTCCGTGCCTTCAGCTGCCTAGGCCATAAGGTCTGGAATTCCCTGCCTAAACTTTTATGCCTCTCTAGCTCCTTTTTATCATTTAAGACACTCTTTCAAACCTACCTCTTCGACCAAGCCTTTGGTCATCTGCCTGAATTTATCGGTATGTGGCTCGGTTTCAAATTATTGGGCCAGAAATTCGGCTCTCCGGCTTCCTGCGGGTGCAAGCATCCCGCGCGTAATTACCTACCGTGCCTGCTGTTGTGCATCGGGCCCACGAGGACTTCGGGTCCTGGGCCTCCTCCAGCTGCCGGCGCACAGTGCTTGCGAATCCCAGGGGCGCAGTTAGTTCGAAGCGTCACCTGGGATCACGTGGGCCATGGAGAGCCAATCCTAGCAGGGCATTTTCATTCATAGATTTGACAGGAAGACCTGTCCCAAAACCACACTTAAACTTCAACCAAATTTTTAAAAAAAATCAAAGTTTTAAAATAAGTATAAGTTACATAAATTAACTACATTAAACAAAAATTTTAATTTTTGAAAAAATTAATTAAAATTTTTAGGTGCTAAAAATAAACCTACCATTCTTTAAAGTATGTAATAATGATAAACCTGTTGAAAAAATGTTTAAATTGTAATTAATTAACCACTTACCTTGTTCAAAACAGGCCTTGCGCCTCCTTTTCAAAAGTGCAGCTTCTCCACACTGAAACACCCGGAGAAACCTGAAAAAAATCCGAAGTTCGCTGCGTGCGTGCAGTCTGTACCGCGCACACGTTCGACTTCTCAACCCCACCCTTCAGGGGAACGGAAGTTCCGGTTTCCAGCGCATGCGCAGTGCATGCGGGAAACCGGCATTTCAGGTGGCCTTAGGGGTGTGTACACAGCGCGTGCTCACCCGACAAGAGCCGAATATTCCTGTGAAGCATCTGGAGACGTTTTTTTCCGTTAATGGCGCAATATTTTGATATATTGTTGATGCTGTTGTAACAATGGGAGTAATTGCATAAGGAGTTTCTTTGTGTTTCCCACTCTCAAATCCCATCAGTGATGTAATCCAATGGATTAAATGCTTCTACATAGTTAACTCAGGGTTGTTTCATGTTCGCCACTGTTGTTGCTTTCAACTTGTCTTTGGTTCAGTCGGTAGAACACGCGCCCCTCAATCAGAAATGGGTGGAATCCGATCTCCACTCCGTTGACTTGAGCCCATTTTCCAGACTGATGCTCCCATTGCAGCACTGAAGGAGTTTGAAACGTCTGCCCTCTCAGGTGAATGACGAATTGTTCATGGTAATATTACAACCTCTGGTTCACGGCATTGTTGATACTGCTTCCCTACATCAGCACAATGAATACAGGTGAAAAGGAAATAATTGGTTGTGCATGTTAAACGACTGAGGTCCCGAAATTCCCCATTTCAATGCAAGAATGAATACATGAATGTCACAATATAAAATATGTATATGCAAAGCAAAAAAAAACATTTTTCTTCCAGAACTAAAAAGGATAAGAGACAGTGTAAAAGACGTCGGTAAGAATCATCAATTTCTTTCAATTTATATTCTAGTAACAATTCCACATTGTTTTTAATCGCTCATGGGATGTGGGCGCCGCTGACAAGGCCAGCAATTATTGCTCATTCATAATTGAACTTGAGAAGGTGGTGGTTAGCCGCCTTCTTGCACAGCTGCAGCCCGTGAGGTGATGGTAAACCCACAGTGCTGTTAGGGAGGGAATTCCAGGATGTTGACCAATGAAGAAACGGCCCATATACTTCTAATACGAAAGCAAAATACTGCGGATGCTGGAAATCCGAAATAACAACAGAAAACGCTGGAAAAACTCAGCAGGCCAGGCAGCATCCGTGGAGAGAGAAAGAGAGTTAACGTTTCAGGTCGATGACCTTTCATCAGAACTGGGAAGAGCCGGAAATCAAATAGATTTAAGGCCAGGGTAAAGCTGGGCAAAGGGGGAGGGGATAAAGGAACAAAGGGGGAGATGAAGAGACATTAAAAGACATTACTTCTAAGTCAGGAAGGTATGTGACTTGGAGGTGAACTTGGAGGGGGTGGTGTTCCCATTCTCCTGCTGCCTTTGTCCGTCTAGCTGGTCGAGGTGGCGGATTTGGGAGGTGCGGCCGTAGACGCCTTGGCGAGTTGTTGCAGTGCATCATGTAGATGGTGCACACTGCAGCCTCGGTACGCCGGTGGTGGAGGGAGTGAATGTATAAGTTGGTGGATGGGAAGCCAATCAACCGGACTACTTTGTCCTGGATGGTGTCGCGATTCTTGAGTGTAATTGGAGCTGCACTCATCCAGGCAAGTGGAGAGTATTGTGCAGGATGCAACTTTGGTTACAGGAGGGGACGGAGGAGGGGAACTAACATGCTACCAGAGATCGGACACCCGAGAGGTCATGGGGCAAAAATTCACCTGGGACGGTAGCGCTCAACAGATACTATCGCATTGATTTCCCATTATAACCCTTGCCCATTATTCAGTCCTATTTAAGCTATCGACCGCCCAGTTGCTGTTCACGCCCAAAACTATCACTACACCAACAGTTGGAAGTTTGTTTTCCGATTGCAAATTGTTCTCATACTGTAGAGTGGATACACAAGGGTTGCAATTGTTCGTGAGACTTATGTATGTAATTCATATGATTATTATTGCTACTACTGCGAGTAATTATTGTTTGGACTTGGCCCAAAGGCTGAATATGAGGATCTGTAGAATTTAGGAACCGCTGTTCAAAACACGAGATTATGGATACTTCAGGAACAGATCTTTCCCCTTCAACATCAGAAGATGGTCAATAATTGATAAGGGATAAATGTTGATAGATCATCGTAAGTCGCAACAGGCAGACTTGTACTATTCATAGAATCTTACACTATCAGCTGTGGCTCAGTGGGTAGCACAATCGCCTCTGAGTCAGAAGTTTGCTGGTTCATAATCTCACTCCAGGGTCATAAAGCTGGGCTGACACTCCAGTGCAGTGCTGAGGGAGTGCTGCACTGCCAGAAGTGCCGTCTTTCGGATGAGAAGTTATACCGACGCCCTCTCTGGCTTTTCAGGTGGACGTAAAAGTTCCCACGGCACTTTATCGAAGAAGAGCAGGGGAGTTATCCCCGGTGTCCTGGCCAATATTGATCCCTCAAACAACATAATAAAAACAGATTATCAGGTCATTATCAAATTGCTGTTTGAGAGAGCTTGCTGTGCGCATTTTGGCTCCCGCGTTTCCCACGTTAAAACAGTGACTCCATTTCAAAAAAACTTCATTGGCTTTAAAGCGCTTTGAGATGTCCGGTGCTCGTGAAAGGCGCTATATAAATGCAAGTCTTTCTTTCCTTTTACAGAAAGAGTCAATTTTTTCCATGGTGCCTATGCCGGCACTTTCAGTGGGCTAGCCAAATGCGTCCCACTCCCCTGCTCTTTCTCCATAGCGCTATAAGTTTCACCTATCTAATTCCTTTTTGAGATTTAATTTTGAATCTGGTCCTACCACATTTTCAGGCAGGACATTGTAAATAAAATATTTTCTCCCCCTCCAGATATTTTTCCAAATATTTTAATTTCTCTGTCATTGATTGTAAAAGAGAAGCGGGCAAATTAGTAAAAGAACAGTGTTAAGGTGGAAAACAATGAGTTCCCTAAAGCAATATACACGAAAAATGGGGATGAGTGGAGGTGCTTATTTTTTTTCACGGGGCGATGAAAACGGCTCTAACTATTCGGCCGCATTTTTGCATCGCACGTTTCCTGTTCCAGAATGTATCCCGGCAAAGAAGATATTATTATATATTTTTTTCTCAACGTGCATCACCTCAATATTCGTAGTTGAGTTTCTAATTCAAAGAGAGGAAATTGCCAGTGTTTTCCACTGCCGATTGTGAAATCGATATTTGACCTATATTATCCTATTAATTAACTTTCCTTGTTTGTTTTTACTGACCTAATTTTGCTTTGGCCGGATTTCGAGTGTAATTTTGTCCTGACCCTCCAGGGAGCGACATGATCGATCGAGTCAATTTATACCTACCGATTTAGATTGTTTTTAAGACTATGCAAAGTGACTTCAATTACGCCGTCCGATTCACAAATCACTAAATGTTGCCATGCGGATTAGCAAAGTCATAAAAATCGCAAACACGGTACTGAAGTTCATTTCTAGAGGAATATAAATGAAAAGCAGACAGGTTAAACTAGCATAGAACTCTGTTTGGAGCGTCCTTTAAGTGCTGTGCACTGTTCTAGTCTCAATATTACAAAAAGTATATAGAGGCTGTGGAGAAAATACAAAAAATATTTACAAGGATGATGATTGAACTAAGCGGTGATAACTACCAGGAAAGCCTGACTGGTTGAGGGTCTTGTCTTTGTATAAGGGAAGGCTGATGAGCGACCTATGAAGGGATTTTGATTGGTGAGACATAGAGAAGAGGTTTCTACTTGTGTGGGCAGCTGAAACCAGACTCCATGAATATGAGATAGTCACTAATAAATCCAATAAGGAATTCAGGAGAAACATAATTACCCAGAGAGTGTTTAGAAGGTGGAACGTCCCACCACAAGCTGTAGTTGAAGCCCAACAGCACGGATGCATTTAACTGGAAGCCAGATAAGTACATGAGGGGGAAAGGAATTGCAAGCTGATAGGGTTAGATTAATTCGAATGAGAGGAGGCTCATGTGGACTATAAACACCAGCACAGACCAGTTGGGCGAATTGCCTTTTTCTGAGCTGCATGTTGCACTTCATTCTATGATTGCATTGCAAAATATAAAAGCTGCCAATAATGACAAAAGGTGGTGGAACTAGATATCAGGCGCAAAGGCCGCCGATCCGATAGCGCCCGTTCTGCACAGCGAATTTGCACCCGCAAGGATTTTATTTCCTGCAATAACTTACAGTAGTAGCGACTCAAGACTAATTGTTTTGCATTTCAGGACTGGAAAAATTAAAACAAACTCTCAAAGACACAGGTAAGGAGAATCTGTTGGCTATTCATAATGATTTTAGAATTTATTTTTAATTTGCTTATGGGATCTGGGCTTCGCTGAATGGCCAGCCTTTATTGCCCGCCTGCTTGACCCGCTGCCTCACTCCCACAGTGATGTTTCGTGGCGGTTAGTTACTGCTGAGTTGCATGCTAGGTCATTTCAGAGGGCAGTTAAGAATCAATCACCTTGTCACATATAAGCCAGACCTGTTAAGGACGGCAGATTTTCATCTCTAAAGGACATTAGTGAAACATATGGGTTTTTACGACAATCCGATCGTTTCATGGCCACCATTACTGATACTAGCTTTTTATTCCCGATTTATTTAATTGACTGAATTTAAATTCCCCGTGGTGGGATTTGAACTAATGTCTCTGGATCATTATGTCCAGGTTTAGATTAGAACTGCTAGCTCAGATTACATTACCACTACGCAACCGTTCTGCTAAAATTTATATCCTGCTAGTATCACCTTCCTTACGGCAGTCTGCCATGTAATTTTAAGAACATAAGAACATAAGAAATAGGAGCAGGAGTATGCCACTTGGCCCCTCGATCCTGCGCCGTCATTCAACAAGATCATGGCTGATCTTGGGCTCAAAGCCACTTCCCCGCCCGCTCCCCATAACACCTCACTCCCTTATCTTGCAAAAATGTGTCTATCTCCACGTTAAATGTATTTAATGACCCAGCCTCCACAGCTCTCTGGGGCAGAGAATTCCACAAATTTACGACCCTCTGAGAGAAGAAATTCCTCCTCATCTGAATTTTAAAATGGCGACCCTTTATTCTGAGACTGTGCCCCCGAGTTCTAGATTTCCCCACGAGGGGAATCATCCTCTCTGCATCTACCCTGTCGAGCCGCCTCAGTATCTTATATGTTTCGATAAGATCGCCTCTCATTCTTCTAAATTCCAATGAGTATAGGCCCAGGCCTGCTCAACCTTTCCTCATAAGTCAACCCCCTCATCTCAGAAATCAACCGTGTGAATCGTCCCTGAACTGCCTCCAATTCAAGTATATCCTTCCTTAAATAAGTACTGTACGGATGAGACAAATATTCATCTTAATTAGCCTCAATTAGATTTATGTTCTCAGTATAGAACCGTACTCATCAATGGCAATGGGATGCTAAGTTAGGCGAGTGCGTACAAATGGTGCCCGATCGAACTCGCCCTGTTCCTGCCCAGCGAGTTAGCTTGCAATTATCCGTAGCAATTCCATCAGCTGCACACATCAGGCAACAAATCATGTCATCTTAAATCTGATAGAAATTCACTGTGATATTCTGCTCTCTGCTTAATTGCGTTAGTTTATTGTTTTCTGATCTTTAGCACTGATATTGGAATTTTACTGCATTATACATTATGGATTTTTGATATCTTCAGAGGAAAAGCTGATGCAGTGTGAGAAAGGTAAAACGACACCAACTGTTTCTTATATATATGTGAGAAGTCGCACAAAACCAGGTTATAGTCCAACAGCTGTATTTGAAATCACAAGCTTTCGTAGCGCTGCTCCTTCGTCAGGTGAAGTGAAGATATGCATATAGGCACAGCATATATAGTCAGAGAACACCGCCAGATGATTACATTTAATCTTTCCAACTGCCCTTTATCACACGTCGGCAGAGAGATAATCACTGCATTCAAAAGTGTGGATGGTGTCCAAAAAGGTCAGTTAGGAAAACATTACATCAAAGACAATGTGGCAGATGCTGGGATCTGCATGGAAAACAAAAACATTTTTTTTGCTGGAAATCACAGCAGGTCCGGCCGCATCTGTGTAGAGAGAACAAGCCAATGACGACTCGAGTCTGGATGACTCTACGTCAGGTGGGGTGACATGTAGCGTGACATGAACCAAGATCCCGTTTGAGGCTCTCCTCATGGGTGCGGAACTTGGTTATCAGTAACTGCTCGACGATTTTGCGTTGTCGTGTGTCTCGAAGACCGCCTTGGAGAACGCTTACATGAAGATCGGAGGCTGAATGTCCTTGACTGCTGAAGTGTTCCCCGACTGGGAGGGGACACTCCTGCCTGGCAATTGTTGCGTAGTATCCGTTCATACGTTGTCGCAGTGTCTGCATGGTCTTATACATATGATTCATGTTATTTGTAAAGGTTCATGTAATAGTCGGCCATCCTTTCCTTTTTTCTATTGGTTGTCTTCACAAGTTATTCGTGAAAGTACCAGTGTTTACTTCCTTCCCCACCAATTCAATGGCCCACAATTTCCGATCGGAGACTTCCCTCGGGCGGATGCCTCCGCGCTGTAAAACATCGACACATTTACCTGGTGGTCCGGGAAATGAGGAGAATAGCGATCCTGGGCCTCTCCGGGTCCGCGCCGGCAGAGGTCCCCAGATCCCAGGGGCGCTTGCGGTTCGCAAGCGCTCCTTGGGATCGCGTAAACCGACACAAGCAATAAAAGAAGGGAATCTCCATTCCTGCTGCAGCGAGTTCCCTTTGTACAGAATCTCCATAATGATGAATGAGGATCATTTAAAAAATACATGAACTCATGAAATAAAAATAATACATACATATTTAACATTAATAAAAATGCAAGCAGATTAAATACATTAAGCGAATATTTAATTTTTTGGAAAAAGTAATTTCCGATATGAGGCATCGTTCGTGCGTAGAACTGTCAAAAGTATGAATGGGGATCACTGAAAAATGACACTACAACATTAAATAGATTTTTATAAAATCACGTTTTCAAAATGAGTGAAAATTACATTAAATTAAATACTTTAAATACAAATGTTATTTTTGGAAAAAAATCATTAGATTTTTACAGGGCTAAAAATAAACTTTCTTTTTTTAAAAGTATTTTAAAATTATAAATGATTGAAAAAATCATTTTTTTTACTTTTTTAAACTCTTATGCTGGTAAAAGTAGGCCGTGCGCCTACTTTTCACAGGCGTAAGATTTTTAATGGATTTCAGCAGGGCGGAGGTTCGGCAGCAAACGGAACTCTCCACCCGCAGAGAGTATTCTTGACAGATCGGAAGTGCCGATTTTCAGTGCATGCGCTTCGCATGCCTGATACCGGCACTTGCGAGGTCCCTACGGGTCTGTTCACAGCTCGTACACACCTATAGGGATCGGAAATTAGGGGTCCAAATGTTTGAACAGGGCTAAAAAATACTTACCTTGTTGGACAGCCATTTTAATGTATAACAAAGAGTCATGAATTTTATTTTTCAATTCATTTTTAAATTTTAAGCTGGTAAAAGCAGGCCCTAACGCCTGCTTATACCAGGCTTAAGAATTTCACAGGCTTTCAGCGGGCGGAATATGGACAAATAACCCAACTCTCCACCCGCAGAGGTCCCTCACCTGGGGATGCAGAGGATCTGTCAATAAAATGCTTGACAGATCGCACATTCCGGGTTTTAGCTCATGTGCTTCGCATGCCTAAACCCAGAAATTGCGCGACCCCTACGGACGCGTATGAACCTCGTAAGAGTCGCAAAATATGGTTCATTTTCCGATGCTTTGGCTCCAACTCTCCGAAAACACTTGCAATCTTGGCCAATTGTGAATGTTCAACTCTACGTTTTCCTTTTCAGATAGATTCATATCTTCATTTGATTCAGGTAAATTCGTGAGGGAACATAATTAGGATGGGGAGACGAACAGCATTTAATATTAAGATGATAGCAAAATATCCTCTACATTGGGGAGACCAAACGCAGATTGGGTGACCGCTTTGCAGAACACCTCCGTTCAGTCCGTAAGGGGGACCCCGAGCTCCCGCTGGCCTGCCACTTTAATTCTCCGTTCCACTCCCACTCTGAACTCACCGTCCTCGGCCTATTACACTGTTCCACGGAAGCGCAGCGTAAGCTCGAGGAACATGCTGAGTTTTTCCAGCGTTTTCTGTTGTTAATTAGCATTTAATATTAATATACCGTGTGTATTCAAGTGCACTGATCTTGATATCATTGAGAGAGGTTATTTTCAAGCAGTTGTTTCGGACAGATGTGGGATGCCAACAATTGTAGGCCATTCACTGGACACTCTAGCCACCATGTATGAAGGTTTCTCGGTGATGTTGTAACAGAAGTAACAGAAGTTCCCATGTGCTTAGTAAGCAATATGTGGGATGTTTCCCGCATGCCAGAGTGGGAATTTATAATGGCGATGATCTATCCACACGATTGATGGTGCTGAGGGGAATTCTTTTCGCATTTCTCCCCACTGATCACCCAAACACTAAATAGGGCGGGGCTAATAAAATTCAGTCAAGGTATTTCCTTCAAAACACCCCACAGTCTCTACGGTAAATAGTGGTAGTCCGGAATCATCGAGAGCTCAATTAATAATACAAAAGCCCAAAATTTGCGAACGCAGGCTTCGCGCGGGTGGATACCTCTGACCGGTAAAAAATCTACACATTTACCTGATGGTGGTGAGCCGCCTTCTGAAATCGCTGCAGTCCGTGTGGAAAAGGTACTCCCACAGTGCTGTTAGGTAGGGTGTTACATGATTTTGCCCCAGCGACGATGAATGATCGGCGATATACTTCCAAGTCAGGGTAGTGTGTGACCTGGAGGGAAACCTGGAGGTGGTGGTGTACCCATCCGTCTGCTGCCGTTGTCCTTCTAGGTGGAAGAGATCGCGTGTTTGGGTGGTGCAGCCGAAGACTACTGGACAGTTGCTGCAGTGCATCTTGTAGATGGTACACACTGCAGCCATGATACGCCGGTGGTGGAGGGAGTGAATGTTTAAGGTGGTGGACGGGGTGACGATCGAGCGGGCTGCTTTGTCCTGGATGGTGTCGAGCTTCTGGGGTGTTGTTGGAGCTGCACTCATTCAGGCAAGTGGAGAATTATTCCATCACACTCCTTACTTCTGCCTTGTAGATGGTAGAAAAGCTTTGGGGTGTCAGGAGGTGAGACACTCGCCGCAGAATATCTAGCCTCTGACCTGCCCTTGTTTCCACAGTATTTACGTGTCTGCACAAGTTAAGTTTCTAGTCAATGGTGACGCCCAGGATGTAGATAGTTGGGGATTCGGTGATGGAAATGCCAGTGAATATCAAGGGGCATTGTTTAGACTCTCGCTTGTTGGAGATAGCCATTGCCTGGCACTTCAGTGGGTCGATTGTTACCTGCCACTTATCAGCCCAAGCCTGAAAGTTGGCCAGGTGTTGTTGCATGCGGGCATGGACTGCTTCATGATCTGAGGAGTTGTGAATGGCACTGAACAAGTTGCAGTCATCAGAGAACATCCCCATTTTTCGATGATATGTTGGAGAGAAGGTCATTGATGCAGCAGCTGAAGATTGTTGGGGCTAGGACACTGCACCAGTTTTGTACCAGTGTTCAAAGTTAAAATAACCCCCATTGTGTTTTGACTCTCCAACATATTGATGCGTAATGTATGCATTCCCTAATTAATGACTTCGCAACTTGATTCTCTTTCATTTTAAAGATCTTGACAAACTTCTGCAAGACACAGGTATGCAAAAATGATGAAGGACTTCCACAGTCACGTGTAATACATTTCTGTCCAGGGATTGGCTCAGTGCACTCGTGAACGGTCTCATTATGACGGCGACGGAGGTCAGAATTTCAGATCTCAAGAGGCCTTCAAATAAAACAAAATCTTTGCAATCTGTAGGTCAGAAATTCGACCCTCTATCGCACTATGTATGTGGGATCCTATCGATCACACGTTAGACCCGTCATCCGATATTTAATCCCATTAAATTCATAGAATCATAGACTGATTATTGCACAGTAGGTAACCATTAGGCACATCGACCCCGTTCTGGCTGTCTGCAAGAACACGTCAGCAAGTGGCACCTACCCCCGCCTTTCCCCGTCGCCCTGCATTTTGTTTCCTTCTGGTACTTATCCAATTCCATTTTGAAAGTCACGATTAGTCTGCCTCCACCACCCTTGCAGGCAGTGCATTCCAACTCGCTGCGTAAAATAATTGTTCCTCATGTCGCCTTTGGTTCTTTTACTAATCTCCTTAAACCTGTGTCCTCCGGTTCTCGACCCTTCCGCCAATGGGAACAGTTTCTCTCTAACTACTCCGACTAGACCCCTCTTGATATTGAACACCCCTATCAGATCTCCTCTCAACCTTCTCTGCTGTCAGGGGAGCAACCCCAGCTTCAATAGACAAGAGTATCAGGCAGGGTGTATAATAGATTGTCTATGTGATTTGGCCCCTATTGTACATTTAGTGCCAAGCCGAACTTGCCTTGAGTGCATTAAATGTCAGCCACATATTGTAGACCGAGGTCATATGTAGGGAGAGCTGGTGGGTTCCCTGCCTCAAAGAAAATAGTGGTTTTTCATCATAATTCAGCAAATTTAAAGGTTAATGTTCTGTGGCCAACAAACAAATTAAGAAATTCGATATATACAGATCACCAGTTTACATGGCGATATTTCAACTCATGCCGTCTGTTTTGCCAGGCTACTCCCATAACCAATTCAATGGAACTGCAATAAGGCTTAGTAGGCGCCCAATGAGGTCCTAAAGACTGTTGAAAATGTATCAAATGAGAGGCAATGAATTCAATAAAAAGCCATGGGTATTCAGGGTAACCAATGAGAAGAGGTAAACAAAATGCGGAATTAGGATGAATATTTACTATTACTTCCGGGTGGAATAGGGTTGCAATGGGGGGTAATTTTATCCCTGGGCGAGGTTGTGAAATTATCTGTATATCGAATTACTGAAGTGTTATACAGAGCACACAATCTCCCTTTCCATTGCAGTTATTTGAATTGAATGTCGGGAAGGGTGCAAAAAGGGCATCTAATTCGGTATCGTCTGTTTTGAACCATTGCCCAAAGTTAGGATTCTCCTTGATAGACATTGATGGAAACCAAAATGGGGTGGTTTTCATTCCCCTATCACCGGTTTTTCGCCAGGTAGTAAAGTGCTTCAGGTATCAAATTTGGGGTACAACATCGAATATCGGACGGGACACCAAACAAGCGGAATCGCTTTTGGCGTCCAATATACGGCACACCGGATATTCAGTTGAACTCCAAAGGACTCAATAACGGATAAGCCATATAATTACTGTCTAAGACGATACCACTGGATTTGCTCCCCCCTCCCCCCCCCCCCCCCATGTACAACTCCCACCGTAATATGCTTGTTGTTTCTTGTCCTCGGGAGTAAATGTTACTGCTTTGATCAATTCATGTTCCTCCAATTTGCAATTCCCTTATTCTTATGCATAACAAACAAGCACTCGGGTTTATTTCTAGCGAGATAGAATTGAAAAATAGTGAAATTATGCTAAACCTGTATCCCACCTTAGTTAGGCCAAACTTAGAGCACCGAGTGCATTTCTGACACCATATTATTAATTTTTAGAGAGGCACTGGAGAGGGTGCAGAGAAGATTTCCAAGGACGAAACCAGTAATGCGAGCGTATAACTATCAGGAAAGGATAAACAGGCTGGATCTCTCTTCCCCTTGAAAAAAGCTGAGGTTTTGAAATAATTGAGGTCTCTAAAATTGTGAAAGATTTTGATAGAGTGTGGATAGAGAGAGAATATTTCCACTTGCAGGGAAGGGCATAACTAGACGTCATCAATATACGATAGTCACCAAGAAAACCAATCGGGAATTCAGGAGAAACTTCATTACTCAGAGAGTGCTGAGAAGGTGGAACTCGCTCCCACAGGAGCTGGTTGAAGCGAATAGCCTCGACGCATTTAAAGGGAGGCAGAACAAACATATGAGGGAGAAGGAAATAGAGGGTTATGCTGTCAGATTGAGATAAGGAAAGACGGGAGGAGGTTTGAGAGGAGCATAAACGCCAGCATGGACTGGTTGCGTCGAATGGCCGGTTTCTCTGCCATATATCTTCTGTAACGTAATCCTGTGTAAACCTGCGCCATTAAAGTGCTTTCATTAACCGAGGAATGCCGCTCCATGGTTGATCAATCGCACATTTTCCAATCAGCATGTGCACGCGCTTTTTGCCGGCAAATGCAAAACTGCGTCTTAAGTCACACTGCTCAATATATCATTTGTTTTATATTCCACAAAATATGCAAGTGCACAAAATGATGTTTCAATGCTAATACTTTTGTAATGCCCGTCTGCTTACAGCCAGGGCACTGGTTGAAAAGGATAAAGGTAAATAGTTCATTTTAACAGAAACGATATGGAATGTGATATTGTACCGACGTAGAAATTCGGCTCGGGCGGGGATGCAAAACGGGCGTTAGCGGATCGGCCACCCGTTATGTGAAGCACCTGATACTGAATATCAGGCGTTGCGTATAACCAGCGGCCTGTGGTCTACCGCCCGTTTTGCGCCAGCGTCAGAGGCAAATTTCGAAACCATTTTATTTATATAGCGCTTTTAACGTAGTAAAACGTTCCAAAGTTCATCACAGGAGCATATAAAAGATAAAAAAAAGACACAACGACAAATAAGGAGATTTTGGGGCAGCTGACCAATAGCTTGGTCAAGGGATAGTTCTTACGGAGTGTCCTAAAGGAGGAGAAAGAAGCAGAGAGGCAGAGACATTTAGGGAGGGATTGCGGAGCATAGGGACTTGTCACGGAAGGCATGGCCACCATTGGTTAAGCAATGAGCATCGAGGATGCTCAAGATACATGAATTGGAGGAGTGCAGCTATATCAGAGGGCTGTAGGGTGGAATAAGGTTACAGGATTACCGTGGGCGATTCATAGAATGATTTAACACAAGGATGAGCAGCTTAAGATCGAGGCTTTACAAACCTGGAGCCAGTGTAGGTCAGCGAGCAAAAGGGGTGATAGGTGAATGGGACTTGGTGTGAGTTAGGACACGGGGCAGCAGAGTTTTGTATGACCTGAAGTTTTCAGAGTGTTAGAAAGCGGCCGTCCTGCAAGATGTGCATTGGAACAGTGAAGTCTAGAGGCAACAGGGGTAGTACTTCATCTACCCGGTAACGCAAAACGGCCTGCATTGAAGCGGCCGCCTATTATTATCCCCGCCCAATATTTACCTCTGTTCACGGTACTAGGACGGAATATTAATTTTGCTAAGAGATCCCGCCCAATTGGATTGGACCGGCGCATCGAGAGCCCGTCTCCCACGTCGCTCATTTTATTTTCCACTAACTTCAAAGACAAGAAAATGCCACCTTTACTTTGTTTTAGCTCGATTTCACACTCAAAGCCGAGATAAAGTGGATGGATTTTGACACAGCCTGGGACGTATAACAGCGGAAATCACTTATTAAGCCAGTAATAGGAAATGCCCGATATCCACTTCTATTGATTTCATAGGGGAGCGGAATAGACCATGAGTCGGATGCGCAGGAAATCGATGCGATTTTGCTGCCCGTCTCTAGAACTGAATATCGGGCAGGGCTAAATACAGGCCATCCAAAGTGACGCCATCTTTGTTGCTTACCCGTCCATATCCTATATCATCCAAATTAATAAGCCGAAGTTTGCGACCCCCACAGGTGCGCACGAGGATCTCACGCGCCCGTAAGGGCAGTGAAATTTCCGACTTTAAGCATGCGAAGTGCACAGCGTTAAAACCAGGAAATTGCGATCTGTCAACAGACTATCCCGATCCACATGGCCACCGTGGATGGAGAGACTGTGAAATTCCTATGCATAGTAAAAAGCAGGCGTAAGGCCTGGTATTAGAAACATAGAAACATAGAAGATAGGAGCAGGAGTAGGTCATTCGGCCGCTCTAGCCTGCTACACCATTCAATGCGATCATGGCTGATCATCCAAATTCAGAACCCTGTCCCTGCTTTCTCCCCATATCCCTTGATCCCTTTAGCCTTAAGAAATATATCCAACTCCTTCTTGAATATAATTAATGAATTGACATCTGCTGCCTTCTGTGGTAGAGAATTCCACAGGTTCACCACTCTCTGGGTGAATAAATTCCTCCTAATTTCTGTCCTTAATGGCTTACCCCTTATCCTTAGACTGTGATCCCTGGTCTGGATTCCCCGACCATCGGGAACATCCTTCCTGCATCTAGTCTGTCCAGTCCTTTCAGAATTTTATATGTTTCAATGAGATCCCCTCTCATACTTCTAAACTCCAGCGAGTATAAGCCCAATCGACCCAATCTCTCCTCATACGTCATTCCTGCCATCCCAGGTATCAGCCTGGTTAATCTTCGCTGAACTCCTTCCATGGCAAGAACCTCCTTCCTCAGGTAAGGCGACCAAAACTGCTCACAATACTCAAGATTTGGTCTCACCAAGGCCCTGTACAACTGCAGCAAGACATCCTTGTTCCTCTCCTCGAATCCTCTCGCTTTGAAGGCCAACATACCATTTGCCTTCTTAACCGCCTGCTGCACCTGCATGCTTACCTTCAGCGACTGGTGGACAAGGACACCCAGGTCTCGTTGCACTAACCCTTCTCCCAATCTATTGCTATTCAGATAATAATCTGCCTTCCTGTTTTTGACACCAAAGTGGATAACCTCGCATTTATCCACGTAATATTGCATCTGCCACGCTTCTGCCCAATCACCCAACCTGCCAAATCATCCTGGAGTTTCTCGGCATCCTCCTCACAGCACACACTCCCCCCCAACTTTGTGTCCTCTGCAAACTTGGAGATATTACATCTAGTTCCCTTGTCCAGATCATTAATATATATTGTGAATTTTGGCAGCTTATGAGTTTTAGGAAACAGAAAAATCAAATTGTATCACTCATTTATACGTTAAATGACCTGTCAGTAAGTTTATTTTTAGCCCTGTTAAAACATATAGGGGTAAAAATTCAGTTGGTTGCGCCTCCCGTTAGCGCCTTAAGAGGGCGCTAATGGGGCGCAAAGCCGCTACCGCCCGGGCGCAGCGATGTTTGCGCCACTCGGGAGCTTAACTAGACATTGTGCGGCGGCGCCAAACTTTACCGCTGCGACCACCTGCGCGCGCAGATTGTGACGTCATTCCATGGTGCAACGCCCTTGTGGTGCCCTGGAGCGGAAATTGAGTGGCGCCCCCTGACTTACCGCCTGGCGCATCCAACGACCGGAAGACTGGAACGCTATCAATCGCTGTGGGGCTGGGGGGGGTGCTATTTAAAGGAGGCCTATTCCTGTCTTTTTCTGTGGTTGACATTTTTGCACCACTCGTTATGAGAGAGATAGAGAGAGATTCGTAGAGAGAGAAAGAGAGACTTCTGCATTGACTCAACGCTTTGTGAGGTAGTTTTGCCTACTGATCCTAACTTCGCTAGTACTTTGGTTGCTGTCCTTCATTACTTTGCTTGCAAAGAGACTATGGGGGCTGCACTGGTTGGGGGCGTCGTCCTGCTCCAGCTGAATCGGAGGACACAGAGACGCAGAGAGAGAGTGGCAATGATGGCCAGACGGAGGAGAGCCAACAGGCGTATGTACAGGAGAGCTTACCCTCCCAGGGTATATCGTGAACAGCTCTCCTACATTCATATGTCTGAGGAGCTGTGTTTGCGAAGGCTGCAATTCAGCAAGGAGGTGGTCACTGAGCTCTGCCACCTGCTGCAGCCAGATATGCAGCCTCAACTGAGGTCCAGGACGTCTCTGTCGGTGGCAGTGAAGGTCACAGTGGCTCTCAACTTCTACGCTACTGGCTCATTTCAAGCTGCTGCTGGGGACCTCGCCAATATCTCCCAGTTCGCGGTGCATTGCTGCATCCGGCAGGTCACAAATTCCCTCTTTAAAAGGAGACGAGAGTTCATCTCTTTCCCCATGACCCCAGACAAGCAGCGTGACCGCGTTCTGGGCTTTGCGAGGGTAGCGGGCTTCCCCATGGTGCAGGGCGCCATTGACTGCACGCATGTGGCTTTGCGTGCTCCACATGAGAATGCCGAGGATTTCCAGAACAGAAAGGGGTTCCATTCCTTGAATGTTCAGTTGGTCTGTGACCACAGACAGCTGATACTCGCTGTCAATGCCCACTATCCTGGCAGCTGCCACGATGCTTTTATCCTGTGCCAGACTACTGTGGCAGAACTTTTCGAGGCACTGCATCAGCCAGTTGGTTGGCTTCTCGGGGACAAGGGGTATCCATTGAGCACCTGTCTGATGACACCGCTCCGTACGCCCAACACCCCTGCTGAGCTGCGGTACAATGAGAGCCATCAAGCTACCAGGAACATCATTGAGCGCACAATCGGTGTGCTGAAGCAACGGTTCCGCTGTCTCGACCATGCTGGAGGAGGCCTGCAGTACTCGCCTGAGCGAGTATCCAACTTCGTAGTTGTGTGCTGCATGTTGCATAACATGGCAATCGTCAGGTCCCAGCCAATGCCACCAGGCCTTGGAGCACCACCAGAGGAGTAGGAGGAAGAGGAGTAAGAGGACGAGGATGGATGATCGTCAGCAGCACCAAGGCGGGAGGGCGGCCCACAATGGTGAAACTGCAAGGGCCGTCCGTCAACAGCTAATAGCAAGCCGCTTCTAGGGCCCCTGCTGTGGAAATGGCTTCTGCCATTGCTAACAACATCAATGAACCCAGCACGTAGGCGTCTCTGGCATACTCTCCCTCTGGGGAGAAGGCCCCCGTTCTTCCCTACCCCCATGGCGTTGCTGCAGCCCGCTGGGTCCTGGAGCTTCACCCTCATCCGACCCTTCCCCCCTGCTCCCCTCCAGGGAAGGCGTGTTCCCAGTGTGGGCATGGGCTTCCTCGGGAGAGGGTGGCACTTATGCTCCGGCTTCCTCTTCCTCCTCGGCTGCAGCTTCACTCCCAGTGGCAGCTTCAGGGCCCGTCTCCTCAGCTGGTGAATCACCATCTGATAGCAGGGAGGTACAAGAGTGGCTTTAGCGTGAAGACAGGGTGGCAGTAAGGGAGGAATAAGTGCAGCGAGTTAGCAAGTTGGATTGAAAGTGTCAAAGGCTGGTGTTGTGAGGGACAAGTGGAAGGACAGAGGACAAAAAGGTGATGACCTTACCATTGCTGTCCAGAACGGGGTCGGCGTCTCCAGTGGCGACGGGACCGATCACCTGGCTTGCCACAATCCTGTGGACGCCCTCCTCAAGATCGCTGAAGGGTTGCAGCCGAGGCCGCCCTCCACCTGTCCATTGCTGCTGTCTCCGATTATGCGCCAGCTTGGCCTGTAAGAAAAAGGACAGCATCTGAGTAAATATACAGCCATGGTCTTGCCTGATGTGCCTCCCATAGGTGAATAGCCCTTACTGTATGCAGCCATGGTCTTTCCTAATGTGCCTCCCATAGGTGAATAGCCCTTACTGTATGCAAAGTGTGGAATGTGTGTGTGTGTTTCATGAAAGGGCCATAGGTGTTGGATGAGTGTTGTGCATTGGGGTTTTAAGACCCTCTGGCCATAGAGTGAGGTTGAGATGGAGGGATGGAGAGGTATTGAGAAAAAGCCGCTCACCCTGACGACCCGAGTGTGGTCGTTGAACTTTTTGCGGCATTGAACATGGGTCCTGGGCACCATGCTCCTGGAGGAGACGCTCTGAGCCACCTCCCTCCACACTCTTCTGTACTCTCGTGGCAAAGGCCTCCTGCCACTCTCAGGGAAGAGTATGCATCTTCTGCGCTCCACCGCGCCAACCAGAGCATCCAAGGCCCGCTCGGTGAAGCGATGAGCTCGTTCTCTCACCCTCTCCATCCTTGGCAGCAAAATGAATTCACAGGTCTCTCCAGGCCGAGATTCAAGGCTGCAATGAGCAGGGTGTGGCTGGGGAGCAAGTTGCCCCCCCCCCCCCCCGCTTTAAGAAGTGGCCGGCGCCAGTGTGTCTGTGTTCACTCGCTAACTGGCAGCACCTGCGCTGCGCTCGTGCTCTGAGTTAGCGCCTCACTGCTCGGCCTTTGCGCCTTAAGACAGGTGTGCAGCGCCTGATTTAGCGCTCCACTCACATCCCGGGGCGGTAAAAGTGAAGTTTCCAGTCAGTGGCGATAATTAGCGCCAGGCGCTAATATTTGCGTCCAGACGATATTTGCGCCCAAAATGGGGCGCGACCTAATTTTTCCCCCATAATTTTTTTACAAACAATTAAAATTTTGTTTAGAATATTTATTTAAATTGCATTTTCAATATGTATTTTTAAAATTTATTGCATGTGTTCGTGTATTTTTTAAGTGAACCCCATTCATACTTATGGGGATTATTGATGTACACAGCTCCCGTAAGTATGAATGTGGATTCCCTTCGTTTACTGTTTGGGCCTGCCCACGTGATCCCAGGAGGACTTGCGAAACGTGTGCACCACTGCGATACGTCGGCTTCTGCCCGTGCGAATGAGCAGATGCCCAGGATGACAACCTCCATACCACCCGGATCACCAGTTAAACTCATGATGGGGTAAAAATTCACTTGGTTGCGCCTCCCGTTAGCGCCTTAAGAGGGCGCTAATGGGGCGCAAAGCCGCTAACGCCCGGGCGCAGCGATGTTTGCGCCGCTCGAGAACTTAACTTGAGATTGTGCGGCGGCGCTAAAACTTACCGCTGCGACCACCTGCGCGCGCAGATTGTGACGTCATTCCATGGTGCAACGCCCTTGTGGCGCCCCGTAGCGGAATTTGAGTGGCGCCCCCTGCCTTACCGCCTGGCGCTTCCAACGACCAGAAGACTGGAACGCTATCAATCGCTGTGGGGCTGGGGGGGACGCTATTTATAGGGGGCCTCTTCCTGTCTTTTATTGTTGGTGGCATTTTTGAACTATGCATTCTGAGAGAGAGAGGGAGAGACTTCTGGAGAGATTCAACGTTGTGTGAAGGAGTTTTGGGTACTGAGCAGCACTTTGCAGGTTCATTTTGATTTGCCATTCCTTGTATCGATTTAGCAGAGACTGTGGGAGCTGCACTCTGAGCTCTTTGCCTGGTACGCTCCATTGTTCTTTCCAGCACATTTGATGTGCAAGTCTCTCCAGGCCGAGATTCAAGGCAGCAATGAACAGGATGTGGATGGAAAGCAAGATTAACCATCCCCTTTAAGAACTGGCCCGTGCCATTGTGTGTGTGTTCCATTGCTGACTGACATTACATGAGCTTCGCCAGCGCTCCGAGTTAGCGCCTCACTGCTCGGCCTTTGCGCCTTAAGAGAGGTGTGCAGCGCCTGCTTTAGCGCTCCACTCACCTCCCGGGGCGGTAAAAGTGAAGTTTCCTGTCAGTGCCGAAAATTAGCGCCAGGCGCTAATATTTGCGTCCGGACGATATTTGCGCCCCAAATGGGGCGCGACCTAATTTCTACCCCATGGACTTTTTTCATGTCGGAAGCCTCTGACTGTAGGTTTGGGCCAATATATTAGATAAAGCATAAAGCATTAAAATAATTTACGCAACCCTGAGGGTTGAATCCGTTCTGCGATACATTCTGCAATTTTTTCCATTTGACATCCTCACCGGTGCTGTAAACCCCTTAATCTGGAATTGATGCAGGATTAAAGTGTCCAAATCCACCCATTTTATCTCGTCAAGCTTAATATTCAGTCCCATTGACGTGACCCTGAACATTTACCTCAGTTTTGTTTTCTCTCCGAAACTGATGTGCTTTCCTCTTGGCCGTGGCTCAGTGGGTAGCAGACTCGACTGCTGAGAAAAAAGGATATCGGATATTAAACCAAATCCAGGGATGGAGCACAAAAACAAAAAGGTAATTCCGAGTGCAGGGCTGAAGGGGGAGCTGCACTGCCGGAGGGGCAGTATTGAAGGAGCGCTGCTCTGTTGGATGGGCAGTGCTGAGGGAGTGCTGCACTGTCAGAGGGCAGTACTAAGGGAGCGCCGCACATTTGGAGGGGCACTATTGAAGGTGAACCGCACTGTCGGAGTTGCAGTACTGAGGGAGTGCTGCAGTCTCGGACGGGCAGTACTGAGGGAGCGCTGCACTGTAAGAGGGTCAGTGTTGAGGAGGCGCTGCACTGCCGGATGGGCAGTACTGATGGAGCGCTGCGCCGTCGGAGTGGTTATAATTATGGAGCGCTGCACTGTCGGAGGGGCAGCTCTGAGGGCATGCAGCACTGTCAGAGTTTCAATGCTGAAGGAGTGCTACACTGTCGGAGGAGCAGTTCTAAGGGGAGCTGCACTTTTCGAAGGGAGGTGCTGAGGGAGTGCTGCACTCTCAGATGGGCAGTACTGAGGGAGTGCCGCACATTCGGATCGGCAGTACTGAGGAAGCGCTGCACTATCGGAGGGTCAATACTGAAGGAGTACAGGACCGATGGAGGACCAGTACTGAGGGGTGCTGCACTGTTGGAGCGCTGTACTGAATGACTGCTGTACTGTCGGAGGGTCAGTACTGAGACAAACTGCACTGACGGAGTGTCAGAACTGAGGGAGCACTGCACTGTCAGTGAGGCAGTAATGAGGGAGCGCTGGACAGTCGGAGGGGCGGTATTGAGGGAGCGCTGTAGTTTCGGGGGGCAATACTGAGGGAGCACTGCACTGTCAGTGGGGCAGTAATGAGGGAGCGCTGGACAGTATGAGTGGCGGTATTGAGGGAACGCCGCACTTTCGGAGGGGCAGTACTGAGGGAGCGCTGCACTGTCGGATGGGCAGTACTGAAGCGGGGCTGCTCTGTTGGAGGGGCGGTACTGAAGTTGCGCTGCACTGTCGGAGTGCAGTAGTGATGGAGCGCTGCACTGTTGGAGGGGCAGTAATGAAGGAGCGCTGCACGGTCGGAGGGCAGTACTGAGGGAGCACTGCAATTTCGGATGGGCAGTACTGAGGGAGCACCGCACTTTCGGAGGGGCAGTACTGAGAGAGCGCTGCATTGTCGGATGGGCAGTACTGAGGGAGCGCTGCGCTGTCGGAGTGGTTGTACTGAGGGAGAGCTGCGCTGTCGGAGGGACAGTTCTGAGTACATGCAGAACTGTCAGAGGGTCAATATTGAAGTAGTGCTGCACTGTCGGAGGAACAATACTGAGGGGGTGCTGCACTTTTCGAGGGCAGTACTGAAGGACTGCTGCACTCAAGGAGGGTCAATACTGAGTTAAACCGCATTTTCGGTTAGTCAGAACTGAGGGAGTCCTGCACTATCAGAGTTGCAGTCAAGAGGGATCGCTGGACAGTCTGAGCGGCGTTACTGAGGGAGTGCCGCACTTTCGGAACGGCAGCACTGAGGGAGCGCTGCGCTGTCGGTGCAGTAGTATTGAGGGAGTGCTGCCCTTTCTGAGGGATAGTACTGAGGGAGCGCTGCACTGCCGGAGGGGCACTATTGAGGGAGCGATGCGATGTCGGAGGGCCAGTACAGAGGGAGAATGCACTGTCAGAGGTGCTGTACTCAGGGAGCGCTGCGATGTCGCAGTGGTAGTACTGAGGAAGCGCTGCACTTTCGTAGGGGCAGCACTGAGCCAGCGCTGAAATCTCGGAGTGTTAATAATGAAGGAGCGCTGTACTGTCAGGGGATCAATACTGAGGGAGCGCTGCACTTTCGGAGGGGCAGTACTAAGGGAGTTTTGCCCTCCCGGTGGGGCAATATCGAGGCAGCGCTGGACTGTGGGAGGGGTACAACTGAGGGGACACCGCATTGTCGGACGGGCAGTACTGACGGAGCGCTGCACTGTTGGATGGTCAGTACAGGCAGAGCACTGCACTGTCGGATGGTCATTACTGAAGGAGTGCTGCAGTCTCGGTGGCGCAGTACTGAATGAGCGCTGGTCTGTTGGAGGGGCAGTACTGAAGGAGCACTGCACTGTCGGAGGGGCAGTACTGAGGGAGCGCTGCACTGTCGCAGGGACAGTACTGAGGGAGCGCTGCACTGTCGGAGGGCGGTACTGAAGGAGCGCTGCACTGTCGGAGGGGCAGTACTGAGTGAGCGCTGCACTGTCGCAGGGACAGTACTGAGGGAACGCTGCACTGTCGGATGGGCGGTACTGAAGGAGCGCTGCACTGTCGGAGGGGAGTACTGAAGGAGCGCCGCACTGTCGGAGGGGCAGTACTGAGGGAGCGCTGCACTGTTGGAGGGGCAGTACTGAGCGAGCGCAGCACTGTCGCAAGGACAGTACTGAGGGAGCGCTGTACTGTCAGAGGGGCAGTACTGAGGGAGCGCTGCACTGTCTGAGGGGCAGTACTGAGGGTGTGCTGCACTCTCGGAGGGGCAGTACTGAGGGAGCACTGCACTGTCTGAGGGGCAGTACTGAGGGAGCGCCGCACTGTCGGAGGGGCAGTACTGATGGTGCGCTGCAATCTCGGAGGGGCAGTACTGAGGGAGCACTGCACTGTCTGAGGGGCAGTACTGAGGGAGCGCCGCACTGTCGGAGGGGCAGTACTGAGGGAGCACCGCAATGTCGTAGGGGCAGTACTCAGGGAACACCGCACTGTTGGAAGTTTGGTACTGAAGGAGCGCTGCACTGTCTGAGGGGCAGTACTGAGGGAGTGTAAGACTTTAAGTAAGATCAGTTCTAATTGAAATTATTTTGCACAGAATTAACCTACTGAGAAGAGCAATCATAAACTAACGCAAATTATATTTGCATAGAAACTAGGCAACATTTTCAGGTTTTCTTACAGAAATACAAAGAATAAGAGACAACGTAAAAGCGGAAGGTAATAAACGTCAACTTCCTTCCAGTTACATTGGATTGACAATTGGTTACAGACCCCGCTCTTGCAGAGCAGCTTTGGACGCAGGAGGGTACAGAGGAGGGTAAATAATATGATACCAATGATCGGCCAACCGGCAGATCAGGAGATAGAAATTAATCAAGGACATTATTGCATGAGGCCTGTTATCGCATTGTCCGCCGGTTAAACGCCCCACCCGGTATAACAGTATCAACCCGAAGCTTTGTAAGCAGCGGCCGATGCAATGCCTCCCAAGTCGAATTTCTGCCCGTTCCAACCCCAACTGGAGTGATAAGGACGAACGCTAAGTTTGACATAACGGAGGTTGTCAAGTTTTTTGATCGGCGCCAATGATCTGTACCTGGAAGAAAGTGTGTGGAACATCCAGAGGCCGAGAAATTCGTCTCGGACGCTGGCGCAAAACGGGCGGTAGCGCTCGGCCGCCCAATGGAACTGAATATCTGGCGCTGCCTATAATGGGCGGCCAATCCAATACCGTCCATTTTAATCGAGTGCCCGGGACAAAGTTTCGAGGCCAAAATCTTCCCACTATTTCAAGATCACTTAAAATAAATTAGAAGTCGCACAACACCAGGTTATAGTCCAACAGATTAATTTAATTTTACAAGCTTTCGGAGCTGTTCACTCCTTCCTCAGGTATGTTAGCAGTGAGAGAATCTCCCAGAATTCACAATTTAAACACAGACAAAATCTATTCAAATCTTTCCCTACATCAAAGACACACTAATAGCACAGCCAAGACAATGAGACGTGTCCCAGGGGGTCCAACGTGTCAAACCACCTGCTGGCTGCATAGCCTGTCAATTTGTGTTGGTTCTTGTGTTAGTCTATTTAAAAAAAAACACCTGGGAAGACCGGCCATGATGTCAAGTCATGATCTGTATCGTGACATGAACCCGATATCGCGATTGAGGCCATCCTCATGAGTGCGGAACTTGGCTATCAGTTTCTGCTCTATGATTTTGCGCTGTCGTGTATCCCGAAGGCCGCCTTGGAGAACGCTTACCCGCAGATCCGAGGCTGAATGCGCCTGGCTGCTGAAGTGTTCCCCGACTGGGAGGCAACCCTCCTGCCTGGCGATTGTTGCGCAGTGTCCTTTCATACACTGACACTGAGACAACGTATGAACGGACACTGCGCAACAATCGCCAGGCAGGAGGGTTGCCTCCCAGTCGGGGAACACTTCAGCAGCCAGGTGCATTCAGCCTCGGATCTGCGGGTAAGCGTTCTCCAAGGCGGCCTTCGGGATACACGACAGCGCAAAATCATAGAGCAGAAACTGATAGCCAAGTTCCGCACTCATGAGGATGGCCTCAATCGCGATATCGGGTTCATGTCACGATACAGAACGTGACTTGACATCATGGCCGGTCTTCCCAGGTGTTTTTTTTTAAAGACTTACACAAGAACCAACACAAATTGACAGGATATGCAGCCAGCAGGTGGTTTGACACGTTGGACCCCCTGGGACACATCTCATTGTCTTGGCTGCGCTCTTAGTGTGTCTTTGATGTAGGGAAAGATTTGAATAGATTTTGTCTGTGTTTAAATTGTGAATTCTGGGAGATTCTCTCACTGCTAACCTACCTGAGGAAGGAGCGAACAGCTCCGAAAGCTTGTAAAATTAAATAAATCTGTTGGACTATAACCTGGTGTTGTGCGACTTCTCATTTTTGTCCACCCCAGTCCAACGCCGGCATCTCCACATCATAAAATAAATTAGGAACATGAGTGAACGATTCAGCCTCTCGAGCCTGATCGGCTTTTCAATCTGATCCTGGTTAATCTGTATCTTAGGTCCGTCTACCTGCCTTACGTTCAAAACCTTGAATAATCTTGACGAACAAAAGGAATTTCGATCAGAGTTTTGCAATTTTCAATTGAGCTAACCGCAAAACTTTGTTGACTTGAGAACTCCAGATTCTACTTATCTAAGTGCAAAACAAAATGGTGACTGAAATTAAGCCTCAACGGCCTAGTTCTAATTTTAAAGTTACGTCCACTTGTTTAGCGCATCAGGTGCATGGGAACAACATCGGTATAAGTTCCACATCCAATTCACGTCTTGAACATAGATCGCCGTTCCTTCATCGCCGCTGGGTCAAAAATCCTGGAACTCCCCACGTGGCAGCACTGTTAAGAAGCATATTCACCACACGGCGTGCAGCGGTTCAAGAATGAAGCACAATTTTTCGAGTGTACTCTGGAATTCTTCCCCAAAGTATGACAGGTTAATGATGTTTGTTTATTTGTTTATTTCTGGAAAATAATCTAGACGCTAAAATTACAGGTGAGCTTTAGAAAAAATAATTACTGTGCCCAACACATGTTGGTATGTTGTTTAGGAGGTTTCCCTAACGTAAACGGTGGACAGTGAAGTCAGTATCCAATAAGAACATAAGAACATAAGAAGTCGGAGCAGGCGTAGGCCATACGACCCTTCGGGCCTGCTCCGCCATTCAATAGGATCATGGCTGATCCGAACCTAGACTCACGTCCACTTCCCTGCACGCTCCATATAACCCTTAATTCCCTTATAAGCTAGGAAACTGTCTATCTCCGTTTTAAATTTATTTAATGTCGCATCTTCCACAGCTCTGTGAGGTAGCAAATTCCATAGATTTACTACCCTCTGAGTGAAGAAGTTTCTCCTCATCTCAGTTTTGAAACGGCAGCCTCTTATTCTAAGATTTGAAGTTTTGAAACGGCAGCCCCCTAGTTCCAATCTCTCCCATCAGTGGAAACATCCTCCCCGCATCCACCCGACCAAGCCCTCTGACAATCTTATATGTTTCGATAAGATCGCCTCTCATTCTTCTGTATTTCAATGAGTAGAGGCCCAACCTACTCAACCTTTCCTCATAAGTCAACCCCCTCATCTTCGGAATCAACCGAGTGAACCTTCTCTGAACTGCCTCTAGAGCAAGTATATATTTTCTTAAATTTGGAAACCAAAACTGCACGCAGTACTCCAGGTTTGGCTTCACCAGTACCCTGTATAGCTGAAGCAAGACTTCCCTGCTTTTATACACTGTTGCGGTCTCTCCACTAACTACCGTTCAGTAAACTAAGGATTGGCATGGGACACATCTTCCACTCGGTCTATGTACTCGGCAATTGCAGGACCAAATACAGTGGTGAGTCTGAACTCCTCGCTGGTTATAAAGCTTGATCATCACCGTTCTGTAAATGTGGGCTCATCAGGCATGAAAAATCATCAGAAATAGCTGCGCCCTTCACAAGTCATATACAAGTCATGTTGACTCCTGCATTAGCGGTAAATGGTTAGCGCTTCTTGCATGGCTGTCCATGATAAGCATGGCTGGGGTAAGTAGAATCAAAGATTCATAGAACGGATATAACACAGAAGGAGGCCATTCGGCCCGTCGATCCCGTGCCGGCTCTTCGCAAGAGTACTTCAGCCAGCACCACTCCCCAGCCCTTTCCTCGTAGCCCTGCAGTTACTTTCATTCAGGTACTAATCCAATTTCCTTCTGAAAACCACGATTGAGTCTACCTCCACCATCTTTTCAGGCAGTGTATTCCAGATCATAAACACTCGCTGAGTAAAAAAGAGTTGTTTCCTCATGTCGCCTTTGGTTCTTTTGCCCATCACCTTAAATCTCTGTCCTTTGGTTCGCGACCCTTCTCTATGTCTACTCGGTCTCGACCGTTCATGATGTTGTACAGCTCTATCAAATCTCCGCTCAACCTTCTCTGTTCTAAGGATTAAAACCGCACTTAACCCAGGGCTTCGGCCACTCAGCCCCGCATGATCTGCCGAAATTGCGCTGATCGCGTGTACATTTAACATTGGGTAATGGTGTTATACCGATGATTACGAACTTTCCCCCATTATAATCCCTGCCCGAAATACCCATTCATTGTCTTCCATGGCGAAGTGAATGGGCAAAAACATGGCAAATGGAATATAATGTGGAGAAATTTGAAGTTATCAACTTCGGTAAGAAAATTGGCAAAAGCAGAGCGTTTTTTACATGGTAAGAGATTCGGAAATGTTGGTGTTCAGAGAGACCTGGGTGACTTGTAAACGAATCACTAAAAGTTAACATGCAGGTACAGCAAGCATTTAGGAAAACAAATGGTATGTTGGCCTTTATTACAAGAGGATTTGAGTGTAAGAGTAAATATGTCTTACTGCAATTATATAGGCCCTGGTGAGCTCACACGTGGAGTATTGTGTACAGTTTTGCTCTCCTCACTTGGGGAAGGATGTACTTGCCACAGAAGGTTCACCAGTCTGGTTCCTGGGTTGGGTGAATTGTCCGATATGGACAGATTGAGTAAACTAGGCCAATATTCTCTGGAGTTGAGAAGAATGAGAGTTGATCTCATTGAAACATACACAATTCTTACAGGGATTAGCAGGGTAGATGAAGGGAGGATGTTGCCCCTGGCTGGGGAGTCTAGAACCAGGGGTCACAGTCTCAGAATAATGGGTCGGTCATTTAGGAATGAGATGAGGAGAAATGTCGTCACTCAGAGGGTGGTGAAGTTTTAGAATTGTCTATCCAGAGGTCTGTGGAGGTTCAGTCGTTGACTATATTTAAGACAGAGTTCGATAGATTTTTGAATATTCAGGGATCAAGGGAAATGGTGATAGTGCAGGAAACTGTCGATAAGTTAAAAGATCAGCTATGATCTTATTGAAAGGCGGAGTAGTCTGGAAGGGCCAAGTGGCCAACTTGTGTTCCTATCTCTTATGTTCTTACAACGAACATACATCAGTAATGGAAAGGAACATCGGGCGGGCTGTATTACTGGCGGCCAATCAGAAGTTTACCCACAGTCAAAATTACTCAGCATGCAGCGGCGGAACCGTTGCGAAAATCTGTGACATATTTGAATTTGTTATAAATTATCGGTTTTGATAGAGTCGACAGAGAAGAACTACTTCCACTGGCATGAGAGTCGGTAGCCAGAGAGCACAGACTTAAGCTAATTCGCAAACGAACCAGAGTGGTGGGGAGGAGAATTTCGTTTTAATGCCGAGGTTTGTTATGATCTGGAATGCATTCTCTGAAAGGGTGATGGATGCAGATTCAATGGTAAATTTGAAAATGGATCTGGATAAATAATTGAAAGGGGGAAATAGACAGGGCAATGTACAAAGAGCAGGGTAGTGAGAACAAGAGGCTATCTCTTTCAAAGGGACGATAGAGGCAAGCTGGGCCGAATGGGTTTCTTCCGTGTTTTATGAATCGATGATAAATTATCTTTTCGGCGAGGAACATAGCAGGGGAGACATCATTCCACTTCACTCTATTCCATTTGCTATAATCTATCACCACTGTATTTAACTTAAGACTGTAAGTGGCACAATTAATATATCCCATCTTAATATATCCAAATATGTTATTTTTACCAGCGCTAAAACATGTCGGGAAGACTACATGACCCAGACTTTCTACGAAGATTGCATCACGATATCTCACCCAAAATTAATTATAGATATTCCATCATTGATAATGTTTAGCGAACAAGTCACTGCATATTGTGCCAGAAATTCGGCTCCCTGGCTTCCCGCGGGTGCAAGGATCCCGCGCGCACCTACCTACCGCGCCTGCCGTTAACCTTTGGTCCCATAGGGACTTCAGCTCCTGGGCCTCCTGCAGCTGACGGCGCGCAATGCTTGTGTATCCCAGGGGCGTAGTTATTGCGATGTGTCCCCTGGGATCACGTGTGCCATGTAGAGCCAATGGCAGCAGACCATCTTTCATTCATAGAATTGACAGGAAGAACAGTCAAATCTATGAATTGAAATCTGCCTCAAAACAACACCTAAACTTCAAATAAATTGAAAAAATAAATCATATTTTTAAAATAACTAAGTTAAATAAATTAACTACTTTAAACAAAAATTCTAATTTTTGAAAAAATTTAATACATTTTAACAGTGCTAAAAATAAACTTCCCTTTCTTTAAAGTATCTAAAAAAGATAAACCTGTTGAAGTTTTTTTTACATTGTAATTAATTAACATTTACCTTGTTAAAAACGTGGTTTGCGCCTCCTTTTTAAAAGCACAGCTTCTCCATACTTAACTTCCCGAGTAACCTGAAAAAAAAACGGAGTTCGCTGCGTGCGCGCAGCCTCTCCCACGCACGCGGTTCACCTCTGAACCCCTCCCTTCAGGGGAACGGAAGTTGAGGTTTCACTCGCATGCGCAGTGCATGCAGGAAACCGGCACTTCAGATGGCCTTACGGGTGAGTACACAGCGCGTACTCATCCGACAGGTGCCGAATTTCCGACACAATAGATTGGGCACGAAACACTGTGGAATCCTTACTCCTTTGTTTGTAAAAGTGTTTTGCTTTACTATGATTATCATTATTAATTAGGTGTTATGATTATTCTATGTCAATATTATTAAGCTTTATCATCTATTAAAATGTTTAGAGGAAATGCAACGGCAGTGTGAGAAAGGTAAAGAATAACCTAAATGTTTCTCATTACTGTGAAGCCGTTAAAATTTGCTGAACCTATTTTATTAGCTCCAATTGCATATAATTTACAGCAAAGAAATAGATCATCCGTCCCAACTGGACTATGCCTCCTGCCACCCAGCTTTATCTCGCTCTTCTAACAACATATCCTTTTGTTTATTCCTCCCTTATCTAACTTCCACTGAAATGCACCTCTACTGATTGCCTCAGCTATTTATTATGGTAGCGAGTTCCACATTCTAACCTGTTTCAGGCTGAAGACGTCTCTCATGAATTCCCTATTTGAGTCATTATAAATTTATAGGAAAAGACGTTTTTTGAAAAATGTCAGGAAGAGTACATTTTGGTAAAAAGGCAGCGTGAAGAGAGTGCAGGGAGGGATATAAAATAAAAAAGATATAAGCGCAAAGAGAGAGTACGAGAATAGACTGACAAACTGGGGAAGCAAAACATATTTTATTAGCATATCAAAATAATAGTATGGTCAAAGGAATTGTGGGGGCGATTAGTGACAAAAAAGGTAATATTGTAGAGGAGGCATTAGGAATGACTGATGTACTAATGAATTCTTTACATCGGTCTTCACAAATCAAGAGGGTAAGGTTAATTTGCATTAGAGGAGGGGCTTAGAGTTGTTTAATAGGAAAAAAAATAGATAGACGGCGGAGAATATTAATTTGGCATCACTCAACGTTTAGAATTCATCTGGTCCGGATGTGACGCATACTATATTTCTGAGAAGCTAGGATGAAGACAACAGATGCTCTAAACACTACCTTTCATTCCTCCTTGGATATGGGAGTGTTGCCAGAGGTCTGGAGAATTGCAAAAGTTATAACTCTGTTCAAAAAAAGGGGAGCGGGAAAATGCAGATAACGACTTGCCAACAGGCTCATGTCAGTTGTGGGAAAACTACGAGCGACCACTTTCAAGTAAACAATTAATTCTCATCTGGATAAGCGTGGGTTAATAAGCGCCAGTTAACTTGGCTTTGTCAAAAGCAAATCGTGTCTCAATAAGCTGATTGATTTATTTGATGAAGTAACAGAGAGGGTGAGGAAGGGAATGCAGTCGAGTTTGTATATAAGAATATCTAAAAAGCATTTGATTAAGTACTAAATAACACTCTTATTCGGAAAATATAAGCCCATGGTATTAATGAGACGGAGTTACCTTAGATACTTATTTGGCTATGAGATAGGAGCCAAAGAGCAGGGGTGAACTAATCTATTTTCTAACTGGAGAAAGGTATGCAGTGGGGTCGACCAGTGGTCGGTATAGGATTATTTATTTTCTTCTAACACATAAATGACCCGGAATTGCGTGTAGAGAGTACAATTTCGAATTTTGCGGGTGATAAAAGAGAATTGGCAACATAATTAATAGTGAGCAGGACAGTAGCAGACTATAGAAAATCACAAAATGATTATGCATGGTCAACACGGGCTATATCTTTTTACGAAATGAGAAATTGTGTTTTACACATTAAGTAGTTATTTAGCGTGTAAATAGAAGGATAGGTAAGCAGAATCCGTGGATGTATTGTATTTGGACTTTCAGAAAGCATTTTTTACAGTGCCATACACGAGTTCCTTACACAAGATTAGGCAACTTGCATTGGGGGTAATAAATTAGCATGTATTGAGGATTGGTTAACGGACATAAATCAGAGATTATGAATAAACGGGTCATTTTCTGGATGGCAGGTAGTAACTAAAGGAGTGTCACAAGGAAAAGTTATTGGGCCTCACATACTTACAGTCTATGTCAATGAATTAGATGAGAGGACCGGGTCCAATATATTCGATTTGATGACGATACAAAGCTAGGTGGAAAAGAAAGCTGTGAGGATGTCTCAAAGATGCTGCAAAGCGATATAGAACGGTTAAGTGATTGGACAAGAAGGTCGCAGATGGAGTATAATGTGTAGAATTTTCAAAATATCCAGATGGTCGGAAGAATGGAAAAGCTTTATAATTTTTAAAAGGTGATGGAACAGCAAATTTGTTATTCAGAGCTACCTGGGTGTCATGGTACACATATCACTGATAGTTAACATGCAGGCGCAGCAAGCAATTAGGAAGGCAGAATGCATGAGAGGTGGCCTCATTGAAGCGATTAATATTCTTAGAGGGCTCAGCAGGGTAGACGCCGAGAGGCTTTATCCCTTGGCTACAGACCGTAGAACTCGGGGACATAGTCTCGGGATAGTGGTCGGCCATTTAGAGCTGAGATAAGGAGGAATTTCTTCACTAAAACCCTTTTGAATCTTTGAAATTCTCTGCCCCAGAGGGCCGTGGATGCTCAGTCGATGAATGTATTCAAAACTAAGAGCTATAGATTTTTGAGCACTAAGGAAGTCATGTACTATGGGGATAGAGCCGGAAATTGAAGTTGATACAAAAGTATAGCCATCATCTTATTGAATGGCCGAGCACTTTCGATTGGCCTTATCGCCTGTTCCTGCTAATATATCTATTATTCTTATTTTCCGAGGGCTCATAGTCTCAAAATTAGAGCCAGACCGTGCAGGAGTCAAATTAGGAAACACTTCTACACACAAAGGGTGGTAGAAGTTTGGAACTCTCTTTCCCAAACGGAAATTAAAGCTAAAAATCTGAGATTGATAGATTTTTATTAACCAAAGTTATTCAGGTATTTGGGGAAAAGGCGGGTATATGGAGTTAGGTAACAGATCAGGCTTGATCTCAACGATTGGCGGAACCGCCTCGAGGGGCTAAATGGCTTCCTCCTGTCCCTATTTCATCTCCGACCAATGTTTAATTTCCACCCCTGTATCTCGTCTATGCAACGATTCCGTTCGTCATTGTTACATCGAGCAATGAATGTCTGATACATTGGTTCGTGAAATTGGACATGGGCCAGGACTTAAAACAGGCGGCGTCGTTTTTGGGCACATTTTCCTGGAAACGGTCGATATTCCATTGTATTCTTAATTGGAACTGAATATCGGCTAGGCGTTTGATGGACAACTAGGTCGATCCCATGCGTGTTACATCGCGTCCTCGTCCAATTTTGCCTAGCATGGTATTGAGTAAGTGCCATGGAATAAAGAAACTAACGATACTTTACCACAATCTCCAAGGAAACGATCAAAATCGTGCCAAACTTCGTGAAATCCGGCAAGGAAGTTGATGTGCACCGACTTAATGCTTGAGTATTCGCGGTCTGTTACGCTGTTTCAAAAACCCATTGGTCCAAAGCATTCTTTGCAATGCGGCATGACAAATTCAGATGTAATTCTGGTGAATTTGCGCTGCACCCCTGCCAGGACCAATATACCCTTCATGAGAAGCGATGCCTAGAAATGAATGCAGCACATGAGATGGTGTCTACCAAATCTTTCATAAACTGTAGCATATCTTCCATCCATATGCTTGCATACGAATTCTCAGTATGTTCCCCCGGCTTTCCTCGTCCCAGCTCTCATCACTGATGTAAGCCAATTCATTTAGAAACATTTAAATGTGGAAAAGCATTGACAAAGTTGTCTGAGGCTGGACTTGACTCATGATCTGACATTGCTTTCCTCTTGGCGCCTGGCCTTGACCGAACGGTTGATCTCCGAACCTGTAATAAGCACTTCGTGCAGATAAGCCCCACTCCAGATTACTGAGCATATTATACAGGTTGTCACTCGCAGTGCAGTGCTGGACGAGTTCGGCACTGTTGGTGGTGTCATCTTTCGGATGTCTTGTTCAATCGAGGCCCTTTCCGGTTATTACTGAACCAGGTGGATTCACAGCTCTGCCACAGTTGCTATCAATCTCGCCCCTGCCTCAGAAGGTTGTGGATCTAAGTCCCTGAGCAGAGATGGAAACACATAATCTAGGTTGACACTCCAATGCATTACCACAGGAGGACTGCACAGTCGCAGGTGCCGCCTTTGAAGAATGTGGGTTTAAACCGAAGCCCTCTCTTCCGTCTAAGATGGTGGTCAAACATCAGCCGGTAGTATTCCAAAAACAGCCGGGTAATTACTCCATACGTCGCGGCCAATATTATTAACTGAACTAAAATCACGACAGGAAGGATTCATCAGGCCATTCCTGTGCATCCCCATTCTTCACCTTGCACCATTGACAATTCAAAAGAAATTATACGTTGTGTATGTGAAGCAATTTGGGGCGTGCTGAGGTCATAAAAAGCGCTTCATCAAAGCACGTTTCTTCGAATCGCTCGACCCTCAGGGACGAATCAATAAATATTGCAATGTATGTACTGGAACTTCTGCACGTTTTTAGCCCAGTCATCAGCGCAATCTGGGCCGAGTCGACTGAAATAGCACGTAAACTTGAAGGAATATACACAGTGAATTACTTGCGCCCAATATCATTTCAGTGCAATTCGCAAAGAAATAAAAAAAAATGATGTTCGTTTTCAGAGATAACTACGCTAACAGAAAATCTCAGACGGGCAGGTACGATTCACATGGGAGTGATATGTTTTTATTGATCATGGTATGTTTTTCTCACTCAGTCTGCGGGATATGGAAATCACTAGCAAGATCCAGCAGTTATTGAAAAAGTCTGGTTAACCCCTTGAGAAGGTGGTGCTGGGCCAGCTTTTTGAACCGCTGCAGTCCGTGAGGTGAAGATCCTACCACAATACTGTTATATAGGGTGTTCCAGGATTTTGAGCGAACGCCGATGGCGGACCAGCGATATACTTCCAAGTGAGGATAGTGTCTGACTTCGAGTTGATGGTGTTCCCGTGCCCCTGCTGCCCTTGTCCATGGAGGTGGGGGCGTTCAGTAGATGCTGTCGAAACAGTCTTATCGAGTTTTCTTAGGATATATGGCAGAGAAACATGCCATTTGTCCCAGTAAGTCCATATCGGTGTTTATGCTCCACACGAGCCCTCTCCCGTCCTTCCTCATTTAAATCTACCAGTATAACCCTCTATCCCCTTCTCCCTCATATGCTCGTCTCGCCTCCCCTTAAATGCATGTATACTATTCGCATCAACCACTCCCTGTGGTAGCGAGTTCCACATTCTCACCACTCCTTGGGCAAATAAGTTTCTTCTGAATTCCCTGTTGGATTTCTTGCTGATTATCTTCTATTGATGGCCTCCAGTTATGCTTTTCCCCACAAGTGGAAACATTTTCTCTGTATCCACTCTATCAAATGTTTTCATAATTTTAAAGACCTCTATTCGGTCACCCCTCAGCCTTCCTTTTTCAAGTGAAAAGAGGCCCAGCCTGTTCATCCTTTCCAGATATGCATGTCGTGTGTAATTCTTGTAAATCTTCTCTGCACCTACTGCAGTGCCTCCATATCATTTTTATAATATGGCGAGCAAAACTGCACGCTGCACTCCAAGTGTGGTCTAACCAAGGTTCGATACAGGTTTAGCATAACTTAACTACTTTTCAATTCTATCTCTCTAGCAATAAACCCAAGAGCGTGATTTGCTATTTTATGCCCTTGCTAACCTGTGCCGAAAATTTTAGTGATTTGTGTATTTGAACTCCCAGCTCCTTTGTTACTCCGCCCCACCTCGACTCGCACTCTCCATGTAAAAGTGATGTCACTATTCTTCCTACCAAAATATAATACCTTACATTTGTCATAGTTGAAATTCATTTGCCAATTTTATAACCTTTCTGCAAGTTTATTGATATCTCCCAGTAACTTGTTGCCGTCCTCCTCAGCATTGATTATCCCGCCCAATTTGGTGTCATCCGCAAATTTAGAAATTGTGTTTTTGATTCCCAAATCTAAATCATAATTGTGAACATCAGTGGTCCCAGCACTGATCGTTGGCGTACACCACCACCCACCTTCTGCCATTGTGAATGTCTACCCATTCCTCCTACTCTATGCTTCCTGCCCTGATGCCGGCCAGCAATCCATTCTAGCCAGTCTGCAATCCGTTCTACAGTGCATCTTGCAGATGACACACACTGCAGCCGCGATGCGCCGGGTGGTGGAACTAGAGGATGTTTAAGTGGTGTCTGGGTTGCCGATCAAGTGGACTGCGTTTTGATCGATTGAGTACAGATTCTTGAGTGTTGTTGGAGCTGAACGCATCCAGGCTATTGGAAGAATTACGTCATATTGCAGACTTGTGATTTGTAAGTGGTGGAAATGATTTGAGTTGTCAGGAGGTGAGCCATTCGCCACTTAATACCCAGTCTCTGATTGGCTCTGGTACCCGCAGCTTTTAAGTGATTGGTACAGTTGAGTTTGTGAGTATATCATGGTCGCTTGTGCTGCAGTTGGATTCAGAGAAAGAGGAACTAACATGACATCACTGATTGACCAAGGTGTTAAACAGGTGATAGCGGATCAGCCGGGCGTAATACGTCCCTCCCGCTTTAGGCTGCCGTAATTATGTCGGATGTGGGGTAGAAAATCGATAGTTAGGACGGTGAACGGGATGTTGCTCACAAGTCATTTCCAGCTTACTACTAACCGATTCTAGAAAAAGGCATGATTGCCAACCTTGGGTAAATGTGGTATCATCAACGATGTATTGATTTAATTTTCTCTTCAATAACGAACAGTGGCGTTTCATTGAACACATCGCAACTAATGAACAAAGAGGTTGCCCCCTCTCTTCTCAACGATCCATGTCGTTGGCTCAATCGGTTTATCTTCTCTTTTTTTCCTCAGAGGACCAACTGAGAGCAAGTCAAGAGGGTAAACAACTAAAGTTTTAATTGAAAACGCGGGAGATAAAACTGTATCATTGCATTGACTTCCTGCTAAAAAAAAATTAACAGATTTTAGAGCATATAGCAGAATCATTAAGATCATCGAAACGCAGGACGATTCTGTACATATAATAAAAACTAACTTTTATATGGCGCCTTTAATGTAGTGAAACGCGCTTCAGTTGAAATTTAGCAAAACAATTTTGACACGGCGCCACATGCAAAAAGATATTAGGACAGGTGATGAAACGCTTGCCCCAAGCGATAGGTTTTAAGGAGCATCTTAATGGAGGAAAGCGAGTTAGAGAGGCGGACAGGTTTAGGTGGAGAATTCCAGAGATTAGGCAATATACGGCTGAGGACATTCCTCCAAAATCGAGGCATTTTTTGGCCAAGAGTCTAAGTAGGTCTGTGGGCACTGAGCTAAGTTATGGAATCTGTCATGGGAATAAGATATCCTGTAGCAGAGAAGGAGGCCATTCTGCCATCGATCCTGTACCGGCTCTTATGAAAGAGATGTCCAATGAGTCCCATTCCGTTGGTCTTTACACATAGGCCTCTATTGTTTTCCGTTTCAAGAACATATCCCATCCCTTTTGAAAATTACTATTGAATCTGTGTCTACCGCCCTTTCAGGCAGTGCATTCCAGATCTCAAGAACTCGCTCCGTAATAAAAATGATCTAATTTCGCCTCTGGTTCTTTTGTAAATTATCTTAAATCTGCACCCTTTGGTTACCATCCCTCCGGCCAGCTGAAACAGTTTCTCCTTATTTACTCTACCTAAACTGTGAATTTGAACAACACTATCAAATCACCTCTTAACATGCTCTACTTTAATGAGAACAACCTCACCTTCTCCAGTGTCTCCGCGTAAATTGAGCCCCTCGCCATGGTATCATTCTAGAAAATCTTTTCTGCACACTCTCCAAGATCTTGGAATTCTTCCTAAAGTGTGATGCCCAGAAATGAAAACAACGCTCATGCTCAGGCCTAACCAGTGCGTTATAATGGTTTACCATGAATTCCTTGCTTTTGTACTCGATGCTTCTCTTAATAAAGCCAAGGTTCAAAAGTGATTTTATCATTTTTCTCAAGTTTACAGGCCACCTTTACATATTTTTGAATTTGCACTCAATTTTTGAATTGCACTATTTAGTTCAGATTGCCTATCATCACTTTTCCTATCAAAATGTGTCACTTCGTAATTCTCTGCGTTAAATTTCATCTGCCACATTTCTGTCCCATTCACCACTCTGTCTATGTCTTCCTGAAGTCGGTAACCATCCTCCTATTGAAAGGCCGGCAGAACGGGAAGAAAAGTGGCAGATGGAATTTAATACAAAGAAGTGTGAGGTGATGTATTTTGGCAGAAGTAACAGGGAGAGGCAATATATACTTAACTGCACAGTTTCAAAGACTGTGCAGGGACAGAGGGACCTGGCAGCTAATGTGCATAGGTCACTGAAGGTGGCAGGACATGTTCAGAGAATGGTAGGCAAAGCATATGTGATCTTGGGCTTCATAAAAAGCGGTATTGAGTACAAAGGTGGAGAAGTTATGCTGAAATTTTATAAAGCAATGGTTTGTCCACAACTGCGGTATTGCTTCCTGTTCTGGTCGCCACACTTTAGAAAGGATGTGAAGGCCTTGAGAGGGTGCAGAGGAGATTTACAGAATGGTTCCGGGAATGGGGCATCTTAGCTAAAAGGACAGATTGGAGAAGCTGGATTTGCTTTCATTAGAGCAAAGGAGGTTGAGCGGTGATTTGAAAGATGTGGACAAGATTATGACGGGTTTGGATAGGCTAGACGGGGAAACATAAGAAAGTAAGAACATAAGAAATAAGAAAATGAGTAGGCCATACAGCCCCTCGAGCCTGCTCTGCCATTCAATACGATCATGGCGGATCATCGACCTCAACTCCACTTTCCCGCCCGATCTCCATATCATTTGTTTCCAATAGATTCCAAAAATCTATCTATCTCAACCTTGAATATAATCAAATACTCAGCATTCGCAGCCCTCTGAGGCAGAGAATTCCAAAGATTCACAACCCTCTGAGTGAAGAAATTCATCCTCATCTCAGTCTTAAATGGCCTTCCCCTTAATCTGAGAATCTGCCCCCTATTTCTCTACACTCCAGCCATGGGAAACAACCTCTCAGCATCTGCCCTGTCACTCCCATTCAGAATCTTGTATGTTTCAATGAGATCTCCTCTCATTCTACTAAACCCCAGAAAGTATATCTCAATCTGCACAATCTCTCATCGTAGGACAACCCTCTCATCCCAGAAATCTAGTTAGTGATCCTTCGTTGCACCTCCTCCATGGTCAGAAAAGTCTTCTTGTTCCCACGAGTTACTAGTACAAGGAATAGGGGATACAGATTTAAGGTTTTTGGCAAAAGATACAGGGGGTATGTGAGGAAAAACTTTTTTACGCAGCAAGTGGCGAGGAGCTGGAATTCGCTGCCGACGGAAGCTTTGGAAGCGGAGACACTCAACGTTTTCAAGGGGAGACTGGATAGGTACTTGAGGGAAATCAACTTCCATTGCTACGGGGATAGAGCGAGGGAATGGGATTGACTGGATTGCTCTACAGAGAGCCGGCGAGGACACGATTGGCCGAATGTCCTTCTTCTGTGCCATATTACTATATGCCACATCTGTCACATCTGACCCTTTGTGACCCCACCTCATTATCTTTGATGTAATGTTTTCCTGACTCACCTGTTTGGACACCATCCACACCTTTGATTGCCGTGATTATCTCTCTGCCGAGGTGTGATAAAGGACAGTTAGAAAGATTAACTGTAATCATCTGGCAGTGTTCTCTGACTATATATGCTGTGCCTATATGCATCTCTTCACTTCACCTGACGAAGGAGCAGCGCTCCGACAGCTTGTGATTTCAAATAAATCTGTTGGACTGGAGCCTTTTGTTGTGCGACTACTCACATTTGTATTACTGTATGACTCCTCACTGTTTACTGCATATCAGTGTTTTCTTTCCTCTGAAAATGTTTACATTCTGTCCTGTATGCACAACTCGAAGTGACTAATATTTCAAAAATAGCTGTGGTCCTAAGCACTGTTTACTTCCTTATAGCCTGAAAGACAATGCTTCACCAGTGCTCTCTGCTTCTTGTCCCATGACCAATTTCGTATCCACAATGCCAATGTCCCTGTAATCCCACGGGCTTTAATTTTACTGACAAGTCTGTGATGTGGCACTTTAGCAAGCACATTTTGGAATTGAATATAATCAACATCAATCGCACCACCCTCATCTAACCTCTCCGTTACTTCATCAAATAGCTCAATCAAGTGCGGGAAACACAATTTTCCTTTCAGAAATCTACTCTGACTTCCATTTATAGCCCGTAGTTTTTCAAGTGCCAATTAATTTGGTCGTTGATTATTTGCTCTTAATGCCGCCCTGCAGTTACCCAATTTATCCCACTCCCCTTTTTTGAACAGAAATATAACATTTCCAATGCTCCGACGCTATGGTACCATCGCCATATCTGAGGAGGATTGGAAGATTGTTGCTGGACTCTCCGCAATTTCCACCTTTACTTCCCTCAATAAACGAGTTTGCAATCCTTATAAATCGGGTGATTCTTCTACTTTGAGTACTGACAAACGTTTAAGATATCCTCTTTATCCATTATTATCCTTTCCAATATCGCTACTACCTCCTCCTTTAATGATATATTGGCAGCATCCTCTTCTCTAGCGATGACAGATGGAAGGTACTCATGAATTACCTCAGCCATGCCCTTTGCCTCCACAACAGGTTCTTAAGTTGTGGTCCCGAATCAACGCCATCCTCCATTTGGTTACCTTTTAACACGAAAGAGGACAATCCCTGCCTCCATAGCCTCTCCAAAAAACTTAAGTCCCTCATCCCCGGTAGCATTTTATTGAATCTCCACTGCAGCCACTCCGAGGCCTTGACAACCTTCCTAAAGTGCGGTGCCCAGAATTAAACACAATACACCACTTGAGGCCTAACAGGAGCTTTATAAAGCTTCTGCATATCTCCCTTGCTTTGGTACTTCATGCTTCTATTCATAAAGCAAGGAGTCAGTATGTTTTTTGAAACAGCATTCTCATCTTGCCCTGTCAATTTCTAAGGTTTGTGTATGTGCAACTAAGAATTATATGTTGATGCACTTCATGAAAATTTTAGCATCTTCCACTATAGCATAACCAGGTTCTGATAATGTAATCCTCTGAGCTCCGGTATAATTCTAAAGGTCCACATGGAGGCAACCTTCCAACCATATCTCGGCAGTTGTGCCAATTCTCCGAGCGGCCGGGGAAATGGAGAAACGCCCTTTAACATACCCTTTTAACGAGATCTATCCACGTTAAATGGTAGGACACTGAGTAGTGCAGAAGAACAAAGGGATCTTGGAGTGCATGTCCACAGATCCCTGAAGGTAGAAGGCCAGGTAGATAAGGTGGTTAATAAGGCATACGCAATGCCTGCCTTTATTAGCCGTGGCATAGAATACAAGAGCAGGGGGGTTATGCTTCAACCATATAAAACATTAGTTAGGCCTCAGCTAGATTACTGCGTGCAGTTCTGGTACCACATTACAGGAAAGATGTGATTGCACTAGAGAGGGTACAGAGGAGATTTACAAGGATGTTGCTGGGAGTAGAGAATCTTAGCTATGAGGAAAGACTGGATAGGCTGTGTCTGTTTTCCTTGGGACAGAGGAGGCTGAGGGGAGAACCTATTGAGGTGTATAAAATTATGACGGGCATAGATAAAGTGGATAGAAAGGATCTATTTCCCTTCGCCGATGGGGTCAAAAACCAGGAGGCACAGATATAAAGTAATTGGTGGAAGGTTTATAGGGGATTTGAGGGGAACTATCTTCACCCAGAGGGTTGTGGGGGTCTGGAACTCAATGGCTGAAAGGGTGGTAGAGGCAGGAATCCTAACCACATTTAAAAAAGTACTTGGATGTGCACTTGGGATGCTCTAACCTGCAGGGCTACAGACCAGGAGCTGGGAAGTGGGATTCGGCTGGACAGCTCTTTTTTGGCAGGCGCGGACACGATGGGCCGAAATGGCATCCTTCCGTGCTGTAACTTTCTATGATTCTATGATTGGACCCCCTGCTACATTCAGCAGGAGCTGTACGAAGCAAAAAAAAACGTTTCGAGATGAAGAAGCCGAATTTAAATGAAAAGTCAAACGAAAACGTGCTATTTCCCCGAAACGGAAAGACATTTGAAAAGAGACGCCCTATTTTGGAGATAAATCAGGAAACACCTCTACACCGAAATATCTGTGATGCGGAGATGCCGGTGTTGGACTGGGGTGGACAAAAGTGAGAAGTCGCAAAACACCAGGTTATAGTACAACAGTTTTATTTGAAATCACAAGCTTTCGGAGCTACTGCTCCTTCGTCAGATGAAGTGAAGAAATACAAATCGGCAGAGCATATATAGACAGAGAACAATGCCTGTGCAGAGTACAATGTCAGACGACTACAGTTAATCTTTCTGACTGCCTTTTATCACACCTCGGCAGAGAGACCTGATTGAGATAAAAGACAGTCAGAAAGATTAACTGTAGTCGTCTGACATTGTACTCTGCACAGGCATTGTTCTCTGTCTATATATGCTTTGCCGATTTGTATTTCTTCACTTCACCTGAAGAAGGAGCAGCAGCACCGAAAGCTTGTGATTTCACATAAAACTGTTGGACTATAACCTGGTGTTGTGCGACTTCTCACTTTTATCCGAAATATCTGGAATCATCTCACCCAAATGATTGTGGATGCTGGTGTCAATTGGATCTTTCAAAGCTGAGGTTGATATTGTTGATATAACGCATGATTGCCTCTTTCCAACCTTTCAGATACACAAGATTCACTTAAAGACAGCGGTAGGACATTTCCTGAGAAGATCACTCCGTTAGGTCACTGGCGACATTTGTTGTAATAAGAGACATGTTCCTTTTTTTGATCCATTCCTGTGAGGTGATCGTCGCTTTCAAGGCCTGCCATTATTGCCCACCCCTACTTGCCATTGTGAAGGACGTGCTGGTAGGCCTTCTGCTTGAACCGCTACAGTCCGTGTGGTGAAGGTGATCACAGAAAGAATGGAGAATGGGAGTCGTTTTAAAAGATCGTGTAATTAATAGCATGATAAATCAGGCTGGGTTTACAGGGCGACCTGGGGGGTACGGTAGCATCGTGGTGATGTTAACGGACTAGTAATCCAGAATTCTGGATTAATGATCCGGAGCCGAGAGTTCAAATCTTATCTCAGGCAGCTGGGGGAATTTCAATTCAATTAATCAAATTAATTTGGAATTTAAAAGTTCGTATCAGTAGTGGTGACTGTGAAACTACCGGATTGTCTTAAAAACCCATCTGGTTCACTAATGTCCTTTAGGGAAGGAAATCTGACGCCCTGACGTGGTCTGGCCGACACGTGATTCCAGACTCACAGCAATGTGGTTGACTCTTAACTGCCCTCTTTTGTTGAAGGCAGCTTACCACCACCTTCTCAAGGGCAAACAGGTCGGGCAATAAATGCCGGCCTTACCAGCGACACCCACCTCCCATGTACAAGTTTAAAAAAAAATATCGCTCGATTTAAACGACAACCAAAAGTTAAAATTAACCCATTTTCTGTTCATTTATCTGAAGCGTTCGGAATCTTACCATGCGCAAATTATCTGCCGAATTTACACTATATTAATGACCTGGACTTAGGTATAATGGGCATAATTTCAAAGTTTCTCAGCCGAAAAATGAACTCGGAAATGTAATAAACAGTGAGGAGGAGAGTAACAGATTTCAGGAGGAAATAGATACTGGTGACATGGGCAGACACATTATAGTTGAAATGTAGCGCAGAGGAGAGTGAATTGATACATTTTGGAATGCAGAATGAGGAGAGGCAATAAAAACTATAAAGTTAAAATTTAAAGGGATGCAGGAACAGAAATACCTGGGTTGTATGCACACAAATCTTTGAAGGCAAGAAGAGGAGATGGCCATGCCGTTTAAAATTGCATCTATGGGTTCATTAATAGAATGGAAATGTAAGGAAATGATGCTGAATCTTCATAAAAACTGGTTAGGCCTCAGCTGTAGTATTATGTTCAATTTGGGGCACCACACTTTAAAAGGAAGAAAAGGTCTTAGAGAGGGTGCAGCATTGATTTAACTGGAATAGTACCAGGAGATTTGGGACTTAAGTTGTGTAGAGATACTATAGAAGATGGATTTCTTGCATTAGAGATGAGAGGATTAAGAGGAGATGTTACAAATGACATATGTTTTATTCGTTTATGGGATGTGGGCGTCGCTGACAAGGCCAGAATTTATCGCCCATAACTAATTGCCCGTGAGAAGGTGGTGGTGAGCAGCATTCTTGAACCGCTGCAGTCCGTGTGGTGAAGGAACTCCCGCAGTGCTGTTAGATAGGGAGTTCAAGGATAACGAACCAGCGACGATGAAGGATCGGCGATATACTTCTAAGTAGTGATGGTTTGTGACTTTGAGGGGAACTTGGAGTTGGTCGTGTTCCCATGCGTCTGCTGCCCTTGTCCTTCTAGGTGGAAGAGGTCGCGGGTTTGGGAGGTGCTGCCGAAGAAGCCTTGGCTAGTTGCTGCAGTTCATGTTGTAGATGGCACACACTGCAGCCAGGGGACGCCGGTGGTGGAGGGAGTGAATGTTTAAGGTGGTGGGGGGGGGGGCGGTGCCAATCAAGCGGGTTGCTTTGTCCTGGATGGTGTTGAGCTTCTTGAGTGTTGTTGGAGCTGCACTCATCCCGGCAATTGGAGGGAATTACAACACATTCCTTACTTGTGCCTTGCAGATGGCGGAAAGGCTTTGGAGAGTCAGGTCGTGAGACACTCGCCGTAGAATACCTAGCCTCTGACCTGTTCTTGTTGCCACAATATGTATGTGGCTGGTCCAGTTAAGTTTCTGGTTCAATGATGAACCCCAGGATGTTGATAGTGGGGGAATCGTTAATGGTAAGACCGTTGAATGTCATGGTGCAGTGGTTAGAATCTCGCTTGTTAGAGATAGTCATTGCCTGGCACTTCTGTGGCGCGAATGTTACCTGCCAGTTATCAGCCCAAGCCTGAACGTTGGCCAGGTCTTGCTGCATGCGGGCATGGACTGCTTAATTTTCTGAGGAGTTGTGAATGTATGGCTTTGATAGAGTAAATAAGGTGATATTTCACCAGTGGATGTTGTTTCAATAACCAAAGTATATAGATTTAAGGTGATCGCTAATGAGCTAGACGCAACATGAGGAAAAACAAAATATGCAGCAAATTGAGACAACTCCCGTGTCACAGTTTTCCTTCCATCGCATCATTTTGAACAATTCGACAATTTGCCTTTTCGACCGTTTTGATGTAATGGCGCTGACATTTCCGATGGATGTAAATGTGTTCAAATCGATGCTATGTAAAACTTGATCCAGCCAGACAGCTACGCCGTCCATCGGCTGTTTCTGCCAACCTTAGGCTGAGCTTCAGCACTGAATGAAGCTATTCCACCCATCGTGACTGGGCCAGCTCTTTGAAAGAGCAATCCAAATAAGGATAGGTTAAATCGGGAACTCCGACGAATGTTGACTGATTCCACAGGGAGATATTCATACGCTGTTCAGAAGATATGAGAGGGACGTGAAATTCGTCATGAGTGTGGACAGAGGCAGTCTCGAATTTGCTAACCTTTACTGAACACGCACGATATTCATTTATTATGAAGAAAATGGAACAGATTATATGGCGGGGCATATAACAAGGGACTCTTTTGCACCCAATCCCAATATCACCCAGGGGACATGTGAGGCATTTTGGCAATGACCAAATTAAAATATGCAAAAAAGACATAGCCCTGTACGACACACCTTGCAATATGTGAGACAGTGGCTGAACAATATTGTGTTGTTTCGCTTTAAAGAAATAGACAATCTAAGAAGAAAACTGAACATTGCAGGTGAGCCAATAGATTTCAACCTGAACAATATGCGTGATATCTCGCTGCAAGTTCACTTTCCATTGAAGACAAATTGCACGTGTGAATCATGGAAAGGAACATCGTCCCGGGTGTTCAGTGGGCGGCCACTGTACTAGCGCCTATTATGGCCCTCCACCAAAGCAGCATTGCACCCCTAGCCTCTCAATTTTCGCCCTGCTTAAAAATATCCTCTCATTAATGTCAAACGGAAGCTCGAAATCTTATTGGGAGCATTCACGTAGAATGACATAGAATATACAGCACAGTAGACGGCCATTCGGCCCATACGGATTTTCATGCTCCGCACTATCCTCCACCCACACTAATTCATCCTACCCTATCAGGATATCGTCCTATTCCTTTCTCCCTCATGCGTTTATCTAGCTTCCCCTAAAACGCATCTATGCTCTTCGTCACATCCACTCCATGTGGTTGCAAGTCCCACATTCTACCCACCATCTCGATAAAGAAGTTTCGCTTTAATTGCTTACTGGATTCATTAGCGACTATCTTATCTTTATGGCCCCAAGTTTTCTACTCCCCACAATTGGAAACATCTTCTCAACTTCTACCCTATCAAACCCCTTCACAAATTTCAGTTCCTCTATCTGGCCTTATTTAATTCGCAGGCCCTATATGGTATTTCCTGTTTCCACTTTCAATTCTATTATAATAAAGAAACTGAAGATGCTGGAAATACTCAGCAGGTCAGGCCGTATCTGTTTGGAGCGAAACAGAGTTAAACTTTCAGGTCGATGACCTTCCGTCAGAATATGAAATCTATGATGTTATCTGCCATCTTCTCTTTCTCTATATCTTTCATGTTCACAATTAGAATAAGATGAATCTCTTGTCGATCCCTTTAAACTAAACATTTCTTAAAAGTTGTTGGGAGGGCAGACACACAAACGAACATGGAATGCTGGCATATTAGCAGAAGTGATCAGTGTTTCATTTCAAATTCTTAACACATCTGATAAAGCATGTGTGTCCTGAAGCGTCGCCATTTCGTGCTAAGTAGAAAGCAGAATAATTACAATGCGGCAAGCATTTTGACATAGAGGTAGCACGCAGTTCTTCCTGATTAGCAAGAATAATTGGCATATTTATATAATGGTTCGCATTTCTTCCACACATATTTTTTGTGTAGATTACAATCTCAATTCAAGGAGGGTGAAAATGCATCTTAGCCGGTCGACTAAACAGTAACCACCGCATCGGCCAGCCTGTTGTAAGCCCGCTTGATTTCCATTAAATTGAAGTCAATGTGACTGAATATCAGACTGTCATAATAACAGGTCGCCAGTGGATTTCCATCTCTTTTGCGCTACCGCCAAACCATATTTCTATCTCAAGGTTTCTGATATTGACGCAGCTTAGTACTTATCACAAATTAGGAAGAAACAGCGATTGCTTTACGAACAAACATCGTTTTATTGGCACAAATTAGTTTGTAAAGGTGGTGTCCTGGCAGCGTCATCTCATAATATTATGCAACGACTCAATACTTATTTATCGCGTTATTAACAATTTATTTAACCTAACGAAAACGGTAGCAACATTTTCACAAGTGATGAAACCGTTTTTAAATCCCTTCCTTTAAAAACAGCAGACTATTTTTTTCATTCTATATTCGAGAAGGTTTAAAATTATGTTCATAATCGCACTAAGACTGTGCATTCTTATTATGATTTTATCTTTTCAGCGAAGAGTCTAGAAGAAAAAGAAGCAGGTAAATGCATCAGAAAGATAGATAGATCGATAGATAAATCGATAGATAGATAGATAGATAGATAGATAGATAGATAGATAGATACATAGATAGATAGATAGATAGATAGATAGATGGATAAATGGATAGATAGAGAAACAGATAGAGAGGCAGATAGAGCGAGAACATTAATAGGCCAGAAATTCGGTTCGGAGGCTTCCCGCGGGTGAAAGCCCCCAACCAGCTCTTAACTGGCGCGCCTGCAATTGTGCTGTGGGCCCGCTTGGGATTCCGATCCTGGGCGTCCTCCAGCTGCGGGTGTGAACAGCTTGCTTATCCCAGGGGCGCAGTTAGTGCGAAGCCTCCCCTGGGACCACGTGGGCCATGGAGAGCCAATCGGAGCAGGGAATCTCCATTCATAGATTTGACAGAAATACCTGTCAAATCTATGAATAGAGATCGGCCCCAATACATGACTAAAACTTCAAATACATTTCAAAAAATACATCACCTTTTTAAAATAACTATAAATTACATAAATTAACTAATTTAAACAAAACTAATTACAGTTTTTAACGGGGTTAAAAATAAACTTACCTTTCTTTAACTTATTTAAAAAAGATAAACCTGTGGAAAAAATGTTTAAATTTTACTTAATTCCCCACTTACCTTGTTAAAAGCCGTCCTTGCGCTTGCTTTTTCCCCGCACAGCTGCTGGGGACTTACCCTCACAGAGAAACCTGTAAAAAAAGAGAAAGTTCACTGCGTACGCGCTGCTTCTCCGGCGTACGCGTTTGACCTCCGAACCGCTTCCTTCAAGGGAACGGAAGTGCCGGTTACCAGCGCATGCGCAGTGCATGCACGAAACCGGCACCTTCGTTGGGTCTACGGGTGAGGACTCAGCGCGTAATCACCCGTGGAGACTCGAATTTCTGGCGCATTATACATTTTCAGGACAGAAGGATCAATCTGTTCGTATCGATATAGTTTCAATCTTTCGATGGAGCCATTGAAATCTAAACCCCGTGCATTGAATAATAACATTGTTGGTTACTCTTCTGCTGTTCTACAGCATTACATTAAAGAAAGAGCAATTGATACAAACCTGTTTCGTCCACGACATCCCGTTAAAACTAAGTACTGTGTTCCTATGTGTCTTCTAAAAGTTAGAGCGCTCTCGCGACAATTGCAAGTCCATTCGTCTTAAAGGTGAGATAAGAAGTCTGATCAGCTTGAACGGAACTTCTTAGAAGAAAAAGTTGCATTATTTGCTCTCGACTTACTGGAATGCTGTGGAGCAGTTTTACGGAAGCAAGATGTCTATTATGCAAGGTGTCTTAAAGCTTGGACGCGTGTCCCATTATTATGCTTTTCATCTACCTCAGGCTGCATCTATGCACTGCAGTATGCGAAGCTTCACGTATATAGGTGTTTATCTTACTTCTAAACTTATGGCCTCCGACTCTGTTCTTCAAGCTTTGTTTATTATAGTTTAAATGCATAGTCGAAGTGGGCGTGCAGTCTGTCATAATTATGACTGCCTTAGCAGTTTTGCAATGCTATTTTTTGCTGTGGTATGTGATGTCTTTGCAACTCCCGCCCTTAACCCGGTGCCTGATTCTCAGAACTCAAACTGTTTTATTCACGGAGAAACCAGAAAAGCTCTCTGGCAAAAATGCTAAAGCAGTGCATGCCAGGATAGTTTGACAATTTAAACCATTTAAAAATATGCAAACAATTCTAAATTTCTGCAATGGAAATAATCTTTCCCAATTCGACAATGAAATAAAAAATTAGCATGCCTTCGTATAGCGCTTTTCCCGAACGCAGGTCGTCTGAGAGCGCCAACAAAGTACTTCTGAAATGTAGTCATTATTGTAAGGTCGTAAGCGCGGCAGCCAATTTGCGCAAAGCAAGCTCCCACAAACAGCACTGAGCAACATGACAGGATAACCTTTTTTGTTTTAGTGGTGTTTTTTTGAGGGATGTTGAGCAGGATACCGGGGCGAACTCCCCCATTCATCTTCAAATGATGCAATTGGTTCCTTTACGTCCACCTGAGAGGGCAGACGGGGCCTGGTTCTGAGCTTCTGCCTGAAAAACATCACCTCTGTCTAACAACACATGACAGTAACAGTTTCAAATCTAAGTCCCTTACAATAACCATCTATATCTCTGAAAGATGTTAATTTCATCTGCTCTTAGCTTTTCCTGTTATAGCTGAAATAGTTTCATCCACGATCTCTCTCCATATCCTGCGATGGCAGGATTGTCCTATGAGGAAAGACTGGGGCGACTAGTCCTGCATTCACAGAGTTTAGAAGAATGAGAGGGGATATCATTGAAACGTATAAAATTCTGACAGGGCTTAGCAGACTGGATGCAGGGAGGCTGTTTCCCCTGGCTGGTGGGGTGTCTAGAACGAGCGTTCTCAGTCTCAGATGCGGGGACGGACATTTAGGACTGAGATGAGAAGAACTTTCTTCAATTAGAGGGTGGAGAACCTATGGAATTCTCTGCCACAGAAGTCTGTGGAGGCCAAGTCACTGAATATATTTAAGAAGGAGATAGATAGATTTCTAGACAGAAAATGCATCAATGGGTTATGGGGAAAGAGCGGGGATATGGTATTGAGATAGTGGATCAGCCATGATCATATTGAGTAACAGAGCAGTCTCGAAGGGCCGAATGGCCTACTCCTGCTCCTATTTTTGTATGTTTCTATGTTTCTACATTTACAAAATGCAACATGTTGCAAGCTTTTTCTATTTATATTTTTGTAACCACTTTCACCTCCACTTTCACCTAAACTCATCAACATCTTTTCCTTGAATGCAGACAACATTCCCCTATAAATCGGCGGTGTCCTTCGTAAAGCTGATCTCCTCCAAAATTCTGTTGCCCATCCCCTAACTTGCCCCCGTCCAGCGAATCTGTGCTAGCTGACCCACATTGGTTCCAAGTATGGCAACACCTCGATTTTACAAGTCCTGGGCTTGTGTTCACATCCATCGATTACCTTTGCCTTCCATAGCTCCATAACCACCTCCAGCCCTACCAGCATCTAAACAACATTGGTTCGGCCTCAACTTGAGTATTGTGTTCAATTCTGGATACCGCATTTTGGAAGGATGTGAAGGCCTTAGAGAGTGTGCAGAAAATATTTTCAAAAATGATTCCAGGAATGAGGGACTTCACTTACGAGGATACCGCTGAGAAGCTGGGTTTGTTCTCCTTGGAGCAGAGAAGATTGAGAGGAGCTTTGATATAGGTGCTCAAAATCATGAGGGATCTGAACAGAGTAGATAGAGGGAAACTGTTCCCATTGGTGGAAGTGTTGATATCCAGTGGATAGACATTCAAGGTGATTGGCAAAGGAAACGAAGGCGCCATGAGGAAAAATATATATGCAGCGAGTGGTTAAGATCAAGAATGCACTAGAAAGGGTGGTGGAGGCAGACACAATCTTGGCTTTCAAAAGGGAATTGGATAAGTAAATGAAGTGAAAAAAAGCAGGGGTACGGGGAGAGGCCGGGGGAGTGGGTCGAGCTGAAGTGGTCTTGCAGAGAGTCGACTCGGGCCAGACGGGCCGAATGGCCTCCTTCTGTGCTGTAACCCTTCTAACGTTCCGAGATTGCTGCGCCTCTCCAATTCTGGCATTTAAGGAACGCCCGATTTTAATCGCTCCATCATTGGCGGCCGTGCCGACAACTGCCCGGGCCCGTAAACTTTGGAATTTCCTTCAGGAACCTGTCCAACTCTCTCTAGCTGCATCACCTCCTTTAATAGAGTCCTTAAACCTACCTATTTGACTTAGCGTTTGTCACCTGTCACAATAACTCCTTATGTGCACATTGCCAAATTCTGTCCGATAATGTTCATATGAAGTAAGTTAAGGTGCTGTACCACTTTAAAGGCTCTCTCTCTCTCTACATATATATATATAAGTGAGAAGTCGCACAACACCAGGTTATAGGCCAACAGATTTATTTGAAATCACAAGCTTTCGGAGTGGCTGCTCCTTCATCACTTCACCTGACGAAGCAGCAGCCGCTCCGAAAGCTTGTGATTTCAAATAAAACTGTTGGACTATAACCTGGTGTTGTGCGACTTCTCACTTTTGTCCACCCCAGTCCAACACCGGCATCTCCGCATTATATATATATATATTTATAGTTTCAGCTGTGGCACAGTAAGCAGCACCCTCGCCTGAATCAGAAACGTTGTGGGTTCGAATCCCCCTCCAGAGACCTGAGCGTAAAATCTGGGCTTGACGCTCCAGCGCAGTACTGAGAAAGCGCAGTATTGTCGGAGGTGCCGTCTTTCTGATGAGACCTTAAAACGCAACCCCGGCTGCTCTGTCAGTTGGACATAAAAGATCCTGTGGCACTATCTCGAAGAAGAGCAGCGGAGTTATCGTCGGGTTTCCTGACCGATATTTATACCTCAATCAACATAACAAATGCAGATGATCTGGCCATTAACGCATTGCTGTTTGTGGGAGCTTGCTGTGCGCAAATTGGCTGCCGCGTTTCCTGCATTACAATCAAGACTACACTTTAAAAATTAGTACTTCATTGGCTGTAAATTGCTTTAGTACGTGAACTGCGCTATAGAAAGGCAAGTCTTTCTTTCATATGCATGTAAATTATTGTTGCTGTATAGCATATGCCGCAATTTTGCACAATCCATATTCAGTTGAAATCATATTATTCGAAATGAATATCGGTCTGGGCATATAACGGGCCGTTCGCTGTCATGCCGCCCATCTGCCAAAGTTGAAATTCCGCTCCTGTTGTCTCATGAAATTGCATTGTGCACGTTGAGGGTCATGTCATCAGATGATACCTTGATCTGTAATTACATCTAAATTAGATCTATCTAATGTTCCTATGCATAATCATCAGTGTTTGTGCGTGTCTAAATTTACCTGTGGTAAGTGGAGACCAGAGCCGCTGAAGGCATATTCGAATGAACAAGAAATTTCGTGTGCATCTTCGGAGGAGCATTATGAGTTTTCAATAATGGAATATGATTATATCCACCCCCCGCCCAGAACTGGAAGCACAGCAGCAAGTTTCACACGATTCAGGTGAGGCAAGAAATAATTGTATTTATATAGCTCCTCGCACTAACTCAGGGTGTCCCCATTCGCTTTACACACAATGCTGGACATTATACGTTTTGGGACTATGGTAATGCAGGTAATGTGGAAGACAATGAGCGCACAGCAGGATCCCACATACAGCAATGTGATCCTAGAATCATTGAATCATAGACTGGTTACAGCGCAGAGGGAGCGCAGCACTGTCGAGCCCGTGCCAGCTGTCTGCAAGCGTAGTTCAGCTAGTCGCACTCGCCCGCCAATTCCCCATAGCCCTGCATTGTTTATTTCCTTCAGGTACTTATGAAAGCGAAGATTGTATCTGCCTTTACCGCCCTCTGAAGCAGTGCATTCCAGATCCTAACTACTCTCTGAGTTATAAGGTATTTCCTGATGTTGCCTTTTGGTTCTTCTGCCAATCAACTTAAATCTCTGTACTCTGGTTGCCCACCCTTCCACCAATGGGAACAGTTTCTCACTATCTACTCTGTCCAGACCCGTCATGATTTGGAACACCTCTATCAAATCTCCTCTCAGACTTCTCTGCTCACTCGTGAACAAATCCAGCTTCTCCAGTCTACCCAAACAACTAGGATTGACTCGTCTTCCAACATTAGTCGCTTTCCATGCAACTTCCATGGTGCTATTTTGGACACCTGCACCAAGCACAGCATGATGGAAAACTGGGCGTGGTGAAAAACCAGTGTTGGGTCATATCACGCCTGCTTAACGCTCAATGGTCAAAAAAAAATCCAAAATCACGCCTTGTTTGCAGGGATGAATCCCGGTAACAACTCTGGTTGTTCTCAATGTCCTTCCCAAAATGAACCCTTGCGTTCTTACTTAGGATTACATCGAATATGCAGCACAGAAACAGGCCATTCGGCCCAACCAATTCATTCCGGCGTTTAAGCTGCACTCGAGCCTCCTCCCGTCTGTCTTCATCTAAATCCAGCAGCATAACCTTCTATTCCCTTCTCCCTCTTATGCTTGACTAGCCTTTGCATAAATGCATCTATACTATACGGTTCGTCCACTCCCTGTGGTAGCGAGTTCGACATTCTCACCACTCTTTGGGTAAACACATTTATTTTGAATTTACTGTTGGATTTCTTGTTGTCTATCTTATATTGATGCCCTCTAGTTCTGCTCTTCCCCACAAGTGGAAACATTCTCTCTGTATCCACTGTGCTAAAACATTTAATAATTTTAAAGACCGATCATGGCCCTGAAATTCGCCTCTACGGCTTGCCGCAGGAGTAAGGATCGCGCGCGCACTTACCTACCGCGCCTGCCGTTGTGGTTTGGACCCACGCGAACTTCATCTCCTGGGCCTGCTCCAAGTGCCGGCGCGCAGTGCTTTCGTGTCCCAGGGGCGCAGTTAGTGCGATGCGTCCCCTGGGATCACGTGGGCCATGGAGAGCCAATGGCAGCAGACCATCTTTCATTCATAGATTTGATAGGGAGACCTGTCAAATCTGTGACTTGAAATCGGCCCCAAAAGAACAGCTAAACTTAAATAAATTATAAAAACATCACATTTATAAAATAACTATAGTTAAATAAATTAACCACTTTAAACAAAAATTTAAATTTTGAAAAAAATGAAATACTTTTTAAAAGTGATAAAAATAAACTTACCTTTCTGTAAAGTATCTAAAAAAGATAAACCTGTTGAAAAAAAAAATTATACTTAATTAACCACTTACCTTGTTGAAAACGGCTCCTGCGCCTCCTTTTTATAAGCGTAGGTTCTTCACGACTGACCCTCCCGTAGAACTCTGAAAAAAATCTAAGTTTGTTGCGTGCACGGAGCCTCTACCGTGCACGTGGTTCACCTAGGAACCGCCCCCTTCACCAGACCGGAAGTTCAGGTTTCCCGCGCATGCGCAGTGCATGCAGGAAACCGGCACATCGGGACGCACGACCGATGAGTACGCACTGCGTACTGACCCGGGAGGTGCCGAATTTGTGGCCCATTAGCTCACGCCTCAGCCTTCTTTTTTCCAGAAAAAAGAGACCAAGCCTGTTCATCCTTTCCTGATATTTATACCCTCGCATTTCTGTCAACATCCTTGTAAATCTTCTCTGCAACCTCTGTAGTGCCTCTATATCCTTCTTATAATATGGCGAGCAAAACTGTTTGCAATAGTCTAATTGTGGTCGAACCAACTTTCGATAAAAGTTTAGCATAACATCTCTACTTTTCAATTCTATACCTCTCGCCGTAAAGCCTAGTCCTTGGAATGCTTCTTTTAATGGCCTTGTTAACCTGTGTCGCAACTTTTACTGATGTGTGTATTTGTACTCCGAGATCCATTTGTTCCTCTACCCCACCTAGACTAGCAGCCACCAACTAATAAGTGACCTCCCTATTCTTCCTTACCGAAACGTAACACCTCACATTTATCTGTGTTGAACTTTATTTGGCAGTTATATACCTATTCTGCAAGTTTATTAATGTCCCCCTGTAATTTTTTGCAGTCCTCCTCTTATATGTCTATCCCTCCCCCAATTAGGAGTCATCCGCAAATTTTGAAATTGTAGCCAGTAATCTCTGAGAGAAGGCTTCCTGCGTGCGGATGCCTCCTATCGGAAAAAAATCGATGCACTTACCTGATGGCTCCCGAGGTCGGGACATTTTCGATGCTGGTCCTCTCCACATTCGAAATGCACAGGTCTCACGTATCCCAGGGGCGCAAGTATTTCGCAAGCGTCCCTGGGAGCACGTGGAACAGGCGAGCCAATGAAAGGAGGGAATCTCCCTTCATACTTTTGACAGATATATCTGTCAAAAGAATGAATGGAGATAACCAAAAAAGACACTAAAACATTAAATAAATTTAAAAAAAAATCTCCTTCTTAAAATGAGTAAAACTTACGTTAATTAAATATTGTAAACAAAAATTTAATTTTTTATCAAAAATTATTGAAGTTTTTTCATTGGCTAAAATTAAACCTCCTTTTTAAAGTATTTTTCAATTATAAATAAGTAAAAAAAGATTATTAATTTTAGTTTTGAAATTATGCTGGTAAAAGCAGGCCTTAAACCTGATTTTACCAGGCGTACGATTTTTAGGTTTCTTTTTAGCGGGCGGAGATTGTGCGGAAAGCTGAACTATCTGCCCACAGATGCCCTCCTCGAGGGCAGGCGTCCGATCTGTCAAGAAGATTCTTGACAGATCGGAAATGCCGGTTTTAAGTGCATGCGTTTCGCATGTTTGAAACCGGCATTTCCGATGTCCCTATGGGTGTGTACAAAGCCCGCACACACCTGTAGGGATCGGAAAATACGGGCCACTGTTTTTGATTCCAAAGTCGACATCATTAATATAAATTGCCAACAGTGGTCCCAGCATTGATCCTTGTGGAACACCATACCCACTTTCCGCCACTTGTGCACCTCCTCCCCATTAAACTGAAAATATGTCAATCAAGCATCTCTGCCGAAGGACCATGTTTCAGGCAAGGCAGCACTGCCCCATGGTGATCTATCAAGAGCTGAAATTCAAAGGGTTGGAAGTTACGTTTCAGCTGTAGAGAGCTGTGGTTAGTCCAGATCTTGAGTAATGCGTTCAGTCCTAATCACCGCATGCAAGTAAAGAATGGCGATTAAAATCGGGAATGTGCAAGACTTCATCACTCGAACTGAATTTCAGGCCGGGTGCATAACGACTGGAAAATACAGTACCACTCAAGACGCATGTCTACCTCGCGACTTATTGGCCCAGTAATGAGTCTCCCTGGCTTCCCGCGGGTGCAAGTATCCCGCAAGCACCTACCTACCGCGTGTGCCGTTGACCTCTGGGCCCACCGGGCTTCAGCTCCTGGGCCTCCCCCAACTGCCTGCGCGCAGTGCTTGTGTATCCCAGGGGCGTAATTAGTGCGATGTGTCCCCTGGGATCACGTGGGCGTTGGACAGCCAATGGCAGCAGACCATCTTTCATTCATAGATTTGACAGGAAGACCGGTCAAATCTATGAATTGAAATAGGCCCCAAAACAACACCTTAACTTGAAATAAATAAAAAAAAATCCATCACATTTTTAAAATAACTATAAGTTAAATAAAGTAACAACTGTAAACAAAAATTTAAATTTTTGAAAAAATTTAAATACTTTTTAAAAATGCTCAAAATAAACTTACCTTTCTTTAAAGTATCTAAAAAAGATAAATCTGCTAAAAAATGTTTTAAATTGTAATTAATTAAACACTTACCTTGTTAAAAACGGGCCTTGCGCCTCCTTTTTAAAAGCACAGCATCTTCCATACTTACCTTCCCGGAGAAACCTGAAAAAAAACGAAGTTCGCTGCGTGCGTGCAGCCGCTCCCGTGCACACGGTTCACCTCTAAACTCCTCTCTTCAGGGTAACAGAAGTTCCGGTTTCCCGCACAAGCGCAGTGCATGCCGGAACCCGGCACTTCAGGTGGCCTTCCGGGTGAGTACACAGCGCGTATTCACCCGGCAAGTGCCGAATTTCTGGCCCGATATTTCTCCTGCATCTTAAAAAAATATTTGTGCTTTCACAGATCAAAGTCTGCGCCGCAAATTAAAAGGTAAATGGAAAGAAAAAGCAAAGTACCGTGGATGCCAGAAATCCAAAAGAAAGACAGAAAAAAGCTGGAAATACTCAGCAGATCAGGAAACATCTGTGGAGAGAGAAACAGAGTTAGCGTTTCAGGTCGACGATCGAGTTCAGATCATTGTTCATCCACCTGAAACGTTAACTCACTTTCTCACTCAACAAAAGCTGCCTGATCTGCTAAGTGTTCCCAGCATTCTCTGTAGGTAAATGGAGAGAACGTCAGTCCATCACATAATTAATTGTGGATGTGCTTCACAAGTGTTTCATGCCCATACAAGGAATGTGTTCTTAAATGGCGATATTTAACTTTAAATGTATTTGTATTTTTTTGAATATTACTATTCCAGACCTGGAAACTAAACTGGAATACATCAGTAAGCGAAACATCTATTTTTGCACACATTCAGGCGCCTATCGTACCGGAACACAAATGAAAGGCCGTCCTAAAATTGGCAGGAACTGTCAATCGTATTCACAATGCATCTGTTAGAAATCCAATTCAGATTCGCATCTTTGTTTACAGAAACACCATTTTAGAAACCATTCAGAATTATATTGGATCAGATCTTGCGTGCGCAGCATGTTACGGAGTGCACTGTTAGTTTAACGTCTTCGTAATCCCTTCTGCTGAAAGTTTTTACCGCCCTAACTTGCTGGAAGTAAGAGGTAATCACGGAGCAGCAAGGGGCAAATGGCATCTGGGACCTTAGGGAAAGGCGGGAGCATTAGTTTATCTCCAAAAACTTTGGCCAGGATTTTACGGGTCCTATGTGCATAGAAGATCGTAAGTGCCGCACAAGCATTTCCCACATCTACAAGGCACAAGTCAGGAGTGTGATGGAATACTCTCCGCTTGCATGGAAGAGTGCAGCTCCAACAACACTCAAGAAGCTCGTCACCGTCCAGGAAAAAGCAGCCTGCTTGATTGGCACCCCATCCACCACCTTAAACATTCACTCCCTCCACCAATGTTGCACCGATGATGAAGTGTGTACCATCTACAAGATGCACGACAGTAACTCGCCAAGGCTTCATCGGCTGCACCTCCCAACCCGCGAACTCGAACACCTAGGGCAGCAGGTGCATAGGAGCACCACCACTTCCAAGATCCCCTCCAGATCACACACCATCCTGACTTGCAAGTATATCGGTCGTTCCTTCATCATGGCTGGCTCAAAATCCTGGAACTCCCTATTAACAGCACTGTGGGAGTACCTTCAGCAGACGGACTGCAGCGGTTCAAGAAGGCGACACACCACCAACTGCTCAAGAGCAATTAGGGACCGGCAGTAAAGGCGACGCCCACAAAAAAAGTTCCGGTATTCCGCATGCACTGCGCTTGCGCTGCACATGCGCGAAAACACGGAAGTTTCGATCCTTCAAATTTCAGCTGAACAGATCATCCGCATCCGCAGGAAGTGGACATTCGCAGGCGGAGAGTCGGGCTGTTTCCCCAACAACTGCCCAGCGAATACTCACAAAACTCTTATGCCTGGTAAGGGTTCAAATACATATATATATTTCAAATCAATTATACATTCAGAATCGTTTAAAATTAGTTCAGATTAGTTTGGTCCCTTTAACAATATTTACCTATATTTTTCAACAAACAAAAATACTTGTTTTAAATGACGGCGATTATGTTCCACTCGAGCCTCCTCCCTAATTATTTCATCTCACCCTATCAGCTTATCTGTTCTGTGCTGTGAATTCAATTTAATTCGCTGCCGATTCAAGAAGATGCAGTTCGAATCACGCATCTCTCAAATCTTGCAGAGGACGATATAAAGGAAAAAGAGCAAGGTATGCTATCTCTTCACATTTGAACACCCCGTTGATATGCAGAGTTATGAGTCTACTATCAGTCAGTGGTGAGATTGCCCCCAGGACAAGACTGCTGGGGTATTTCTTCTCGTAACTCGCCCTACAATCAAAACAGACATGCGATTTTAATTTCCACGGACATCAAGTTCTCTTGCTGGGATTTCACAATATTATTAAAATAGCCCGCGGTGCTGTATCTAATTTCAACCGTTAGCTTCGGGACCAGACACGCTAAGTGGAACAGTCAATTGGGTTTTCAGTACGCGACATTCACTTAGAGAAACACCGTACTCTGACATAAATTTTTAACACATTTATCTTTTTTTTTGAGGATGTAATTAGCAGGGTTGACAAAAGGGAACCAGGGGATGTAATATATTTGTATTTTTAATAAAACATTCGATCAGGTGCCCCATAAAAGGTTGCTATGCAAGATAAGGTTCATGGTGTTAGTGGTGATATATTAGCATGGTTGGCGGATTCTTTAACGGATATAAAACAGAGAGTAGGGATAAACGGGTCATTTTCCGATTGGCAGGTTGTAACTAGTGCGGCGCCGCAAGGATCAGTGCTTGGGCCTCAGCAGTTAACAATCTATATTAATGAGTTAGATGAAACCGCCGAGTGCTTCGTATGCAAGTTTGCTGACGATACAAGGCTATTTAGGAAAGTGAGCTGTGAGCAGAACACACAGAGCGTTTAAATGGATATAGACATGTTTATGAGTGCGCAATAAGTTGGCAGATGAAGTATAATGTGGAAAATGTGAGGTTATTCAATTTGGTTGGAAAAATAGAAAAACAGACTATTTATAAATGGTGAGAAACTATTAAATGTTGGTGTTCAGAGAGATATAGGTGTCCTCGCACAGGAAACACAACACGTTAACCTGCAGTTACGGTAAGCAAATAGGAAAGCAAATGTCATGATGACCTTTGTGGCATGAATGTTGGTTCCAAGAGTAAGGAAGTCTTATTACAATTATACAGGGCTGTGGTGATACCACACCTGGAGTAATGTGCACAGTTTTGGTCTCCTTATCTGAGGATGGACAGACTTGCCTTAGAGGTGGTAAAACGAAGGATCACTAGATTGATCCCTGGGATCAGAGGATTGTCCTATCAGGAGAGATTGAGTAGATTGGGCCTATACTCTCCGGAGTTTAGAAGACTGAAACCTCATCTAATTGAAACATATGATACTGAAGGACATGACAAGGTACATGCTTTGAGATTCTTTCACCTGGCTCGAGAGTCTTAAACTGGGAGGCATAGTCTCGGGTTGATGGGTCGGCCAATTAAGACTGAGATGAGGAAGAATTTCTGCACTCAGAGGGTTGTGAATCTTTGGAATCCTCTACCCAAAGGGCTGTGCATGCTGATTCACTGAGCAGATTCAAGGTTGAGTAAGATAGAATATTAGGACTCGAGTGGAAACAAGGGATATGGGGATCGGGCTGGAAAGAGGAGATCAGCCACGATCTTTTTGAACGACGGAGCAGGCTCGACCTAGTCCTGCTCCTAATTCTTCTGTTCTTATATCGACCAGAGCCCGCAACACACACACACACACACAGCCATACATGCAATACTTCCACGACTAACTTTGCATGTGCACCCAACTGTAACCCCTCCCACTCCCACACACCCTCCAAACATTCCACACACGCATAGCCCGTTTTCTGCAGGCCAACCTTTCCTGCACACTCCCCTCACACCCTGACACAACACGGCAACACGGTGGCATAGTGGTTAGCACTGTTGCCTCACAACGCCAGGGACCCGGGTTCGAATCCGGCCTAGGGTGACTGTCTGTGTGGAGTTTGCACATTATCCCCGTGTCTGCGTGGGTTTGCTCCGGGTGCTCCGCTTTCCTCCCACAGTCCCAAGATGTGCGGGTTGGGTTGATTTGGCTATGATAAATTGACTGTTAGGGGGTTAAATACGTGGGGTTATGGGGATATGTGTCGGTGCAGGCTCGATGGCCCGAAATGGCCTCTATCTGCACTGTGGGGATTCTGTGATAATAGAAACGCTAAACCCGCAGTTATAAAAATCTGCAAATAACCACCATGACACAGATAATTTTTGCAGCTTCCAGAACTCCCCACAACACCAGAAGTTGTTCCGTATTATCTCCTGGACAGGTTTTGTCCCCAGAGGGAGTCAGAGAAGAATTTTCCAATATATGCGCGCCCTTATTGGCTCTGTATTTTCCCTGTTGTACTTTTTACCTTGGCCATGAGCTTACATGGCTGTAGGGAGTGGGGTATTTGCCGTTGGATGTGTCTACTTATAATGCTCCAGTGTAGGGCATGCTTGATGTTACTTTCCTGCAATGTGTTATTAATTATGCAGTTGATATCTGAATTTACCTGACTGCTATTGGCCCAGAAATTATGCTCCCTGGCTTCCCGCGGGTGCAAGGATCGCGCGCACACCTACCTACTACGCCTGCCGTTGACCTCTGGGCCCACGGGGACTTCAGCTCCTGGGCCTCCTGGAGCTGCCGTTGCGCAGTGCTTGTGTATCCCATAGGCGTAGTTAGTGCGATGCATCCCCTGGGATCCCCTTGGCCATGGAGAGTCAATGGCAGCAGACCATCTTTCATTCATAAATTGGACAGGAAGACCTGTCAAATCTATGAATTGAAATCGGCCCCAAAACAACACATAAACTTCAAATAAATTAAAAAAAAACATCAGTTTTTTAAAATAACTATAAGTTAAATAAATTGACAACTTTAAACAAAAAATTTAATTTTTGAAAAAATGTAAATACTTTTTAACAGTGCTAAAAATAACCTTACCTTTCTTTAAAGTATTTAAAAAAGATAAACCTGTTCAAAAATGTTTTAAATGTAATTAATTAAACACTTACCTTGTTAAAAACGGGTCCTGCGCCTCATTTTTAAAAGCGCAGCTTCTTCCATGCTTACCTTCCCAGAGAAAGCTGAAAAAAACGAAGTTCGCTGTGTGCGCTGCCTCTCCCGCGCACGCGGTTCACCTCTGAACCCCGCCCTTCAGGAGACCGGAAGTATCGGTTACCCGCGCATGCGCAATGCATGCAGGAAACCGTCACTTCAGATGGCCTTACGGGTGAGTACACAGCGCGTACTCACCCGGCAAGTGCCGAATTTCTGTCCCAATGATTTGGCCCGGCTCCGCCCGCCCAAATGGCAAAAGCAGAGATGGCAACAGGGCGAGATAATTGGGAACATGATTTAGTTTTAGGCTGTTCACCCAAATTCTCCCTCACTCCCTCTGCTGAATTCGTAAATCTACCCTTATGGTAAAAAAAGTTACAAGAAATTCGATTCATTGGCACAAAACGGGCGGTATTGGATAGGCCGCCTGTTATACGAGGCGCCTGACTGCAATGAAACTGAATATCAGGCCCTGCGAATATCGGGCGGCCGCGTCATACCTTGCATTTTCTACGGCTGCACAAGATGGATCTCTACACGCCAAATACTTTGAGATGTCAACCACTCAATGCTGCGCTGTGCTTACTACAAAGTAACTGGTTTGTTAAATCGGTTTTCTTGTTAATATTGAGTGTACCAATCTTATATTTATAACCGAACTGCTGATGTACAAGCAGAACACAGTGTAGGCTGCCTCATGTGTTAAACTTCTATTTTCGTGTGTGGATTCACTTTGCAGAGCTCGAGCATCTTTCCTCAGCTCTTCGAGATAAAGGTAAGGGGGCATAGCAAGTCATTCAATGTCATTTCCAAATTGGCTGCTTATATTGAAACCACAGGTTCTGGTTAGAATGATGATGATTGGGTTTCGCACTGCTGTCAGTGATTGAATTGAGTTTACATACATAATTCAGTTTATGTAACTAACCTCCACTCTCCGCATTTTTATGGAAAGATACCGGCCCGTATTTTCCGATCGCAGGCATCCCGCGGGCGGAAGCCTGAAATCTGGAAAACTCTACGCCCTTACCTGAGGGCTCCCGGCACACACACGCTTCCGCTCCTGGGCCTCTTCAAACTTCAAGTGTGCAGGGCCCACGTATCCCAGAGGTGCATGTAGTTCGCCGCGTCCCTGGGATCAAGTGGCCCATGGGGAGCGAATCAGATAAGGTAATCTCCCTTCTTACACTTGACAGGAAGACCTGTCAAATATATGAATGCAGATCACCCCAAAAACATAGTAAAACTTGAAATAAATTTTAAAAACATCACATTTTTAAAAGGTCTTGAAATTACAAAAATTTAAGTAATTTAAACAAAAATGTAATTAAAAAAAATAAAGTTTTTTACGGGGCTAAAAATAAATTTACCTGTTTTAAAATAATTTTTGAATCATAAATCAGTGAAAACATTGTTTTTTTTTACTTTTTTTCAACTCTTATCCTGGTAAAAGCAGGCTTTTACCAGGCATAAATATTTTAGGATTTTCTGCGGAAGTAGAGCCTCCAAAAAGTGGAACTATCTGCCCGCAGCGGCCCTTCCCCAGGGCAGCCGGAGGATCTGTCAAGACCATGCTTGAAAAAATCGGAAATGCCAGTTTTCATCGCATGCGCTGTGCATGCCTCAAAACGGCATTTTGGATGTCCCGACGGGCGAGTACACAGCGCGTACCCACTCGTAGGGATCGGAATATCTGGGAAAACATGCATTTATCGGGAGCCGTTGCTGTAGTTTTGGTCATGAGTGCTGCTTGCTGTCATTTGTAAACACTCTTTAAATAGATTCAGTGGACTGTTTGCTATCATGCCACTGTATATATTGTTTGCTGAGTAACTTGCCTGTTGGCTGTAAGCCCTGCTTTCAATTCATTAGTTGACACAGTGCAACACAATGTCTGCCACATTGCAACTCAATGGCTCACACAGTGCTTATCAATTGAGAGTTCTTTACAATTGCATGGGATTGTGGATTTAATAAGGCGTTATCGGATGCTTTGCCTGTTCTATCTCCGCCCGATATTCAGTTCCACTGATCTGGATTGGAATATCGGGTGTTGTGTGTAGATGACCCCCCGTCCGAAACCAACTGCTTCACGTCACATAGTCTGAAACTGCTCTCTTCCGATTTCAGGATAACATTAATGCGGATAAGGCTGCGGGTAAATGTTCAGTTTGCCACACGTGACGTTGCCGATCGGATGCCCAGCATATACGCAACTCAATTTCCCTTTCCAGTAATTTCAATGCAAGTTAAAATGGGCCCTATCTATAACGGGCTATCTATATGCATCGCCACTTACACGCCTGGGATGCAAGTTGAAAATCTACCTCTGCAATTATGATCCAAATTTCACAGGATGAACTAACTTAACCGTGACTGAGATGTACCACTTTCCCCTCTGAGTCAGAAAGTGGTGGTTTCAATATCCTCTAAAGTGACATGGGGGTGGAAATTCAGTTGGTTGTGCCTCCCATTAGCGACGTAAGAGGGCGCTAACGGGGCGCAAATCAACTAGCGCCCGGGCTCAGGGATGTATGCTCCACTCGCGAAATTAACTCGACATTTTGCGGCGGTGCTAAACACTACCGCCATGATCTCCTGCACCGGCAGATCGTGACGTCATTCGAGTGCGCAACGCCCCGGTAGCGTCCCGGAGCAGATATTGAGTGGCGCCCCCTGCCTTACCGCCTGCCGCTAGCAACGACAGTTTGAGGGGAGCGTTTTGCAGTCAGGAAGGAACTGGGGCAGCGCTATTTAAAGGCGAACGCTTCCTGCCTTTTTTGGTTGGTGACATTTTTGCACCACGCATTCTGAGTGAGAAAGAAAGTGAAAGACTTCTGGAGAGATTCAACGCTGTGTGAAAGAGTTTTGGGTACTGAGCAGCACTAAGCAGGTTCATTTTGATTTGCCCTTCCTTGCATCTATTTAGAAGAGACTGTGGGGGCTGCACTCTGAGCTCTTTCCCTGGTTCTCTCCAGTGTTCGCTCCAGCAGATTTGATGTACACGTCTCTCCAGGCCGAGATTCAACGCTGCAATGAGCAGGATGTGGATGGAGAGCAAGATAGACCCTCCCCATTAAGAACTGACCAGCACCATTGTGTCTGTGTTCCATTGCTGACTGACATCACATGAGCTTCGCCAGCGTTCTGAGGTAGCACCTCGCTCCTCGGCTTTGCACCTTAAGACAGGTGTGAAGCGCCTGATTTAGCGCTCCAATCACCTCCAGTGGCGATAAAATCCAAGTTTGCAGTCGGAGGCGATAAATAGCGCCAGGCGCTAATCTTTGCGCCCGGCCGATAATTGCACCCCAAATGGCCTTAATCTAGGCTGACACGGTAGTGCAGTATTGAGAGACTACTGCACTATAGGAGGTGCCGTCTTTCGGCTGAGACTTGACACTGAGACCCCGTCTATTCGCTCAAGTGGATATAAAGAATCCAGTGACATTTTTCCAAAAGAGTAAGGAGGTTCGCTCCAGTGTCCTGGGCCAATATTTATATCTCAATCAACGTCACTAATCGCAGTTCATCTGTTCATTATCACATTTTGGTTTGTGGGAGCTTACTTTGTGCAAATTGGTTTCCCCGATTCAAACATTACAACAGTGAGCTGCACTTCAAAAGTATTTCATTCGCTGAAAAGCGCCATGGGATGGCCTGAGTTTGGGAAAAGCATTTATAAATGCAAGTATTTAATTAATGCTCCTCTTGCCTGAGTACATTTAACAGGGTTAATTTTAACTTGGTTTCTTCTTCTTTAACTTGTCTGTCATCCAGTCTTCCAAAAGAAATATTCAGCGAGAATTTGCGGTGGGAGGCGTACTGCCCCAGTACGCCTCCGATCCGTGGAAGTATAAAAAATGTACCTGCCTCCGGCCAGGCTTTGAATACTTGCATTCCCAGTCCTCGAGCCGGTGGGCAGCGCCATGGCCCACGGATGCCAGAGACAGAGGCGGTGCGGAAGCGTAACTGTGATCACGTGCACCTGGCCTTCCAATCATTTAGCAGAATTCATTGTATTCATTTACAAAGGGACGCCCTTAATGAGATGCAATGGAATCCCGAAATCTAATAAATATAAAACTTACAGAAATGGAATTTTATTCGTAATTACCTTCATTTGACAAACCTTACTAAAAATTGATTTTTTAAATAATAATTTTATACATCATTAAAACTGTAATCCGGGCCAATAATTGTACAAATTAATTTCATACTGTGTACGTGCATATTTTAGGATCTGAAAATGTTGAATTAATGGCTTAGATATACGCTTACGCTGATGCAAACGGATCCTGCCTCTGTTTTTATCAACTGTAAAGCTTCCGTGTGCAATCACTGGCCAGTCGGTGGGCAAATAGCCCAACTCTGCACATTGATTGAATTTTTCCGGCCCTCAAGGGTGACCTGTCAATGTGTGCAATATACATTGACAAATCATCAAATTCTGGATTTCGGCCACGTACAAGCACATGCGGAAACCCACAACTTGTGGTGGATTTCAAAGCGAATTTAATGGCGTACTCTGAGCGCATGACGTGATATATGCCTCCTTTTCAGGGCAAATAGCTTGCATTTATAAAGCGCCTTTTACGAAGCTTTACAACAAATTACGCACTTTTGCATTGTAGTCACTCAAGTAATGTACGAAATGTAGGAAACACGACAACCAGTTTGTGCACAAAAATCTCCCAGCAGCAGCAATGAGATGAATGACTTGCGGTATTGTTTGAGCCATAAATATTGGCACAGGACACAGGAGAGACCTTCTCTTGCAGTCTTCCAAATAGTGCGCTGAGAACTTTTACATTCATCTGAGAGGGCAGGCGAGCCTAGGTTTAACGACTCACATCTGTCAGTGCAGCACTCACTCAATAATGCACGTGAGTGCCAGCCTAGATGTTGACCCAGAAATTTGACTCGGTGGCTTGCCACGGGGTTAAGGATCTTGCGCAATATCACACTCCGCGCCGACCGTTGTGTTTCGGGCCCACAGGAACTTCGGGTCCTGGGCCTCTCCCTGGTGCCGGCGCGCAGTGTGTGCGTGTCCCAGAGGCTCAATTAGTGCGATGCGACTTCTGGGATCACGTGGGCCGTGGAGAGCCAATGGCAGCAGACTATCTTTCATTCATAGATTTGACAGGAGACCTGTCAAATCTATGAATACAAATTGCCCCCAAAAGACCAGCTAAAGCTCAAATAAATGTAAAAAAAACCATCACGTTAATAAAATAACTATAGTTAAATAAATAAACAAATACAAACAAAAATTTAAATTTTAGAAAAAAGTTATCAAAATAAACTTACCTTTCTTTAAAGTCTCTAAAAAAGATAAACCTGTTGAAAATGTTTTTCAATTATACTTAATTAACTACTTACCTTGTTAAAATGAGTTGTCTTACGCCTCCTTTTTTCATGGGTTAAATTCTTCCATACTTACCCTCGCGTTGAAACCTGAAAATAAACCTAAGTGCGCTGCGTGCGCACAGCCTGTAGTTTCCACGCGGTTCACCTGGGAACCGCCCCCTACGCCATACCGGAAGTGCCGGTTTCCCGCGTATGCGCAGTGCATGCAGGAAACCGGCACTTCGGGATCTGATACGGGTGAGTAGACAGTGCGTACTCTCCCGTATTAGGCCGAATTTTTGGGCCGTTGTGTGCAAATATCTCGCGTCCTGGTCTTACATCAAAGATGGCGTTACCCAGTTACCATTCAGTTACTTCACGTTAGAATGATCTGATGCTAGGATTGAAAATTAACACAGTTCCCAACATATTTTATTACAGATAAACAGCTGCAGAACAAAGAAAAAGGTAAGTCTGGCGAATGAATCTCCTGAGGGGTAATTAGGGGTATCAATTCATCTTTGGCGGACACGCAAAATGGAGGGTTTGCATCGGCCTCCTCTTATAATCCCCGCGTGATATTTGTAGGGCGGGGTGTATAAAGGGTGGCCGTTGCAATAGCAGTTGTTCAGTGCATACGGATGAAGATTAATTTCTCCCCCTGTTGTGGCTGTTTGATATGTTTAAGTAACTAACATGAAACGTATTATGAATGTTGAAAGGTCATCGACCTGAAACGTTAACTCTCTTCCTCTCTCCACGGATGCTGCCTGGCCTGCTGAGTTTTTCCAGCGTTTTCTGTTGTTATTTCGGATTTCCAGCATCCGCAGTATTTTGCTATCGTCTTAAGAATGTTGAGGTTGGGGTTTGGAGAACAAGAAGTAACGACTCTCAAACAAAGGAAATGCGCGAGAAATCCAGAGCATGCATTTGCTCAAACTCGTTTACTATATTGGGGTTGCAGTTATCTTTGTGCCTTGGTGTAAAACGGGCGATATATAATTAGCTGGCTGTTATGCACCCCACATTCTTTTCCCTTCCGTTGTCGTTAATGAACAGGAAAATCGGGCGAGATGTACAATCGGTGACGAAAGAGATATCGCCCGCTTTACACAATTGCCCAGTAAAATGGCAACACATTGTGTTCAATGCTGGATGTCCCATTCCAACAAGTGCACAATGAACCGTGATATTCGCTGGGGTAATTTACACATAGCATCATAGATCCTTGCTACACAGAAGTAGGCCATTCGGCCCATCATGCCTCTGCCAGTACTTTCAAAGTGCTTTCAATTAGTCCCATCTACTGCTCTTTATATTCATAAGCCCATTAATTTTCTACCCTTCATGCATTTATCTATTTTCCTTTTCAAATTTAGTATTGATTCTCAATCCATCGCACTTTCAGGCAATGCATTCCAGGTCGTAATAACTCGCAGCATGAAAAACACTTCTCTTATTCTCCCCTCTGGCTTTTACCAATTATTTTCAATCGGTGTCATTCGACTACCGACCTTCGTGCCAGTGGAAACAATTTCTGCTTAATACGGTATAAAACCACTTCAGGATTTGGAATGGATTTAGTCGATCACCACTTAAAATTCTCCGCTCTAAGGAAAACATTCCCAGCTTCTCTGGTCTGCCCGCATAACTGGAGTCCATCAGGCAAGGTATTGTTCAAAAAAAATCTCCTCTGCATCCTTTCCAAGGCACTTGTATCCTTTCTAAAGTGTGGTGTCCAGCATTATACACAATCATGCAGCTGAGTCCTAACAAGTGCTCTCTGAAAATTTGAGCATGACTACCTTGATGTTGTATGATATGCTTCGATATATTAAAGCAAGAATGAAAGGGGTTGAGTTGCAATGAAAGGCTACGTATAGTTGACCTATTGTAACTGCAGATAAAGGAAAAAATAAAAAAGAAAGACTTGCATTACATAGAGCCTTTCATGACATCAGGATGTTTCAAACGCTTTATAGCCAATGAATACATAATTCATGTAAGAAACGTGGCAGCCATCTTGCACACAGCAATCTCCCAGGAACAGCAATGTAATAATGAACAGATAATCTGTTTTAGTGAGGTTGACTGAAGGATAATAAGTGTCAGGACATCGGAGATAACTCCCCTGCTCTTCTTCGAAATAGTGCCGTCGGATATTTTACTTCCAACTGAGAAAGTAGCAATGGCCTAGTTTTAACATCTCATCCGAAAGACTGCATTTCCGACAGTGTAGCATCCCCTCAGTACTGCAGCAGAGTGCTGTATAAGAGTTTAAGGCGCTCTTTGATCGATGTATTCAAGTGACAAAGCGAATTGGCAGGTTAGACCGTGAATTGTGGTGACATTCGACTTCGACTTTCACCCCCAATTTCTGTTTCCTTCAATAGAGGAATCCAAAAATGAGCAAGCTGTAAATATACCCCATCAATTTATAAGACCTGATTTTGCATTTAAAACAGAATTGCGGTGAAACTTCCTCTTCAGACAAGAGATTGAAATAATGGGAATAAATAGGCATTGGAGCTCTGACTCGTTGAGTTGTTTGAAACGCAGATAGATATGTACCTAGTGAGGGAGGGGATTACCTCACAGTGTGTAGAAATTTGTCTCAGACAGAAGCCCTGAACCGGCGGTATCGCATCGGCTACCCATTTTGTACCCTGGATGACAATAAGCTCGATGGAAGTTTGCTGATGATTCAAAGCTGGGTGGGAATGTAAGCTTTGAGTAGCATATGAAGAGGCTTCAAGGGGATATAGACAAGCTAAGTGCGTGGGCAAGAACATGGCAAATGGAATATAATGTGGATAAATGTGAAGTTATCCACTTTAGTAGGCAAAATAGAAAAGCAGATTATTTTTGAAATGGTGAGAAATTGGGAAATGCTGTTCTTCAGAGGGACCTGGGTGTCCCTTTTACACTAATCACTATGAGTTAACATGCAGGTACAGCAAGCAATTAGGAAGGCAAATGATATGTTGGCCTTCATTACAAGAGGATTTGTGTATACGAGTAAAGACGTCTTACTGTAATTTTATAGGGATCTGCAGGGACCACTCAGGAGTATTTTGTACAGTTTTGATCTCCTTACCTAAGGAAGGATATTCTTCCCATAGAGGAGTGCCACAAAGTTTCACCAGAATGATTCTTGGGAGGGGGGATTGTCCTATGAGGTGAGATTGAGTAGACTGGGCCTATATTCTCTACAGTTTAGAAGAATGTGAGGTGATCGCATTGAAACATACAAAAGACTTACAGTGCTTTACAGGGTAGATGCAGGTAGCATGTTTCCCCTAGCAGGGGACTCTACAACCATGTGTCAGTCTCAGGATAAGGGATCGGCCATTTAGGCCTGATATGAGGAGGAATTTCTTCACACAAAAGCTGGTGAATCTTTAGAATTCTCTACCCCTGAGGGCCGTGGAGGCCCAGTCATTGAGGATATTCAGGACAGCGATCAATAGATTTTTGGATATAAAGGGAATCAAGGGATATGGGGATAGTGCAGGAAACTCGAGTTGAGGTAGAAAATCAGCCATGATCTGATTGAAACGCGGAGCAGGCTCGATGGCCAGATGGCCTACTCCTGCTGATTCTTCTTATGTTCTTATGTTCTTACCATGACCGATTATCAGGTGGCTCGAAAAGACTGTATAATAGGCGGCCCAAACGAGACCGCAAGGTTTTGTGCTGAAGTTCAAATTGAACTACAACTGCAGTGTATTTGGCACAGAGCGTAACAAAAGTATCCGTATCGGCTTGATGAGTTGATGTAATCCACTCCCGTTTTCCATGCCTCTTTGCAGCAAGAACATTATCTTCCTTAACCGTCTTGCTCTGCACCTTTTTGTTCAGGTCGAATATTTCTTACGGTCATAGGAACACGAGGATACCATACAGTTCTTCAAACCTATTCCGCTATTCAATTAGATCAAAACTATTATTTTCTTCAACTCCAATTAGCCACCTGTCATCTATATGCCTTTACTTAAAAAATATACATCATCTCTTGAAATATACTTCAAACAGTCTCAACTGCATTTCTTTCAGATACGGAAGATATGAGGGAAATGCTCAAGGATGCAGGTGAAGGATGAACATAAATTCCATAGAATTGTGGTGATGTGCTGGTTTTGATACAATGCGGGATGAGAAGTAAGGTGCACCTGCATATAAGGGAAATCGTGAATGCATTCCCATAGATTCTATCTCTATGCTATTTAAGTCATAATAGTAAACAGATTTGATGGTAAGTTTACGGAAAGCCAAAGGGAGGGAATCTGACGAAATTTTGCTTTGCGTTGATGTCAGTCGGCCCAACCTAAGGCCGCGTTCCCAACGAGCGCGCTAGGTTAAAATTATTACAGGGAGTAACTCTGGGAAAATCTTGAACCTCCTTTGGGCCAAAATATAAGATGCAGGGAGATGCAAATTCAATCCTACCCCGCCCGCGGGGAACCTGATGGTGTGAGTGGCAATGCTGGTTTGAGAACCAGCACGATTGTACATGCATTTTCGGTTGGGGTGCAAAAAACGGCGTTGTTCCCGATCCCGTGCGTTTCCCGCCCTGGTTACGGTAAAACTAATCCCCATTGGATTCGTGGTCCGCTGTAGACTTCGCCCGTTTCCCTTTCCACTGATTCACTGGAACAACAGTGCTGAGAATATAACGGGCGACTTATCCGATGCCTCCTGTATTAGGGCCCTCCACTGAAGATGAATCATAGCCTACTTTTGTACATCCACAGATTGCAATTGGAAATCTTCACCTGCCTTCATCAGCGTGCAAATCACCGATAAAATTATTATTTGCACTCCATGAGTTGAAATCTAACTTTTTAGCCGTCTAGCTATAGCACATCAATCATCGAAAGGAGCCTGCCTGTGCCCACCTTTGAACTCTGCAGTTACAGTGTCCATTCATGTGCGCATTTTTTTTTTACATTGAGCTGCATTATTTTGCTTGATGGCTCAATGCAGTCACCTCATGCAAAGCTTCTAAAAGGATCGGGTGCAGTTCTCTCTCATTCACGTGTTTCAACCTCTGTACCAAAATCAAACTCTGCTTATGTGACTAGGTTTCAATTTTAGGGTGATAACGCGTCTGCAAAGCGAGGTTAAAGACACTGGGCCAGAAATTCGGCTCCCGCGCGCTTGCCGTTGACCTCTGGACACACGGGGACTTCAGCTCCTGGGCCTCCTGCAGCTGCCGGCGCGCAGTGCTTGTGTATCCCAGGGGCGTAGTTAGTGCGATGCGCCCCTGGGATCACGTATGCCATGTAGAGCCAATTGCAGCAGACCATCTTTCATTCATAGATTTGACAGGAAGACCTGTCAAATCTATGAATTAAAATCGGCGCCAAAAAAACACCTAAACTTCAAATATTTTTTTAAAAATCATCCCTTTTTTAAAATAACTAGAAGTTAAATAAATTAAATATTTAAACAAAAATTTAAATTTTTGAAAAAATTAAAATACTTTTTAACAGTGCTAAAAATAAACTTACCTTTCTTTAAAGTATCTAAAAAAGATAAACCTGTTGAAAATGTTTTTAAATTGTAACAGATTATCCAATTACCTTGATAAAAACGGGTCTTGTGCCTCCTTTTTCAAAGTGCAGCTTCTTCAATACTTTCCTTCCAGTGGAAACCTGAAAAAAAACCTGTGTCCGCTGCGTTCGCGCAACCTTTCCCGTGCACTCGGTTCACCTCTGAACCACTCCCAGCGCGAAACCGGAATTTCCGGTTTCCCGCGCATGCGCAGTGCATGCAGGAAACCGGCTCTTCAGGAGCCTTACGGGTGAGTACACAACGCGTACTCACCCGGCAAGTGCCTAATTTGTGGCCCAATATTTCAATATAAGTTATTGCTGTTGTTGTATTTCGCTCGTGGCGGTTGGACTTGTCTTCTGGGAGCGCTAGCGATCTTCCCGCGATTTTATATTTAGTACGGAGAACACTGCCCAGTGAAGGATTCCTACAGGGCGAGGCTGAGGTAGGACTGAGAGCTTCGTCCTGTGTTAGGCTGAGATTCACTTGGGCGCCTATCAGGGCTGTGTAAACCGCGAGGCTAAGTGAGGAATTATAACAGCCACTTAGCTGCTTGGCAGCTGTGGATCGCGTCAGCACCCCTTCTTATTTGACTTTCCATTGACCGAAATGGGCCGGGGTATAAAACGGTCGATACCGAGATTACGGGCCAGCATTGGCTACCGTCTCCCCCTAAATATCTAACATTTGCAATGATTATTTCACTTCCTCAGTATGACCCAAATTTCGTCCGAACTAATGCATTGCCTGTGATGCTCAGTAATTTAAGTATTAGTGCCAAAACATGTGCAGCAAGATCCCACGTGCTGTAAATAATTAAACGACTACTTTAACCATTCTCTTGGTATGAGTTTGATCATCTGATCCAGTCGTTATAAAGATCTGGTTATATTCCATTTAGAATAATTCCTTCAGTTTTTCGAGGTGTACCTCTGGAAAGATATCCTGTCCTTGGAGAGGTTGCAGTGGAGATTCGGCGGAATGATACCGGGGATAAAAGGTTTAAATTATGAAGCTATTTTCAAATACTAGGAATGTACTCCCTGGCGTATATAAGATTCAGGGGCGATCTAACTGAGATGTTTAATGTGGTTACATGCAACTGTATGCTAGATAGGGAAAAACCAAGTACACAAATGAGAATCCAGAACGAGGGGCATAAAATGCGTGATGTCAGGAAGCACGTCAGCATCTGGAATTCCAACCTCAGAAATCTATTGCGGCTTGTTCATTGGAAGATTCCAAATCAAAAGTGATAGTTTTTTGATAGACAAGTATATTAAGAGTTACGGAACCAAGGCGGGTACATGGAGTTAAGATACATGTCAGCCATGATCTAATTGAATTCTGGGACAGGCTCTAGGTGCTCAATGGCCCCTCCTGTCCACGTGTTACGATCAATATTAATCAGGATCCTTACATCCGCCTGAGCAGCGAAAGAGATGGGTTCGACAAAATAACACATGTGGCAAGGAACCATTCTTCTTTGAACTGTCAGCCTAGATTATAATGGCATAAAAGCATTATTTTTACTGACTCCGTGGGACTAGGCCTGGCTATTGAGCCAAACGATAACCTTCACATCGAATAGCTGATCGGTTGCAAGAGAATCTGCGACTGCTAAAGGGTCAGAAACTCGTCTTGATAGTGCAAGGCTGGCGTTATCGCATCGGCCACTGGTTAACTGCTTAATATTCAGCACTGTTAAAATCGGCGAAAATGAATATAGGGCTGGCAGTAAAATGGGCGGCCGATTCCATAACGCGTGTTTGGTGGCTATGGCCTAAGACAAATGTCTTCACCTGTGTCTCAGTTTTCGAGAGAGCCAATATATTGAACGCCTGTTCAGTCCGAATGGATAGCTAACTGGATTCAAGAGTGAAAGCGAAGAGATGGAGTAAGGGGTAGCTATTCAGAATGGCAGAAGGTGTGTGATGGTGTCCATAAAGTATCAGAGCTGGGACCACTGTTGTTCACAATTTATATGAACGATTTAGACCTTGGAATCCAAAGGACAACTTTTAAATTTGCGGACGACACCAAATTGGTTGGAGGTGTAATCGCCAATACTAAAAAGTGCTGCAACAAATTACAAGAAGACATTAATAAACTTGCAGAAATATTGGCATATAATTGGCAAATGAAATTCAACAAAGATAAATATGAGTTACTAAATTTTGGTAAGAAAAATAGGGAGGTTACATGTTACTTGGAAAATAAGCATTTAAATGGTGTAGATGAATAATGGGATCTAGCAGTACAAATATACAAATCACTAAAACTTTCGACACAGTTTAACAAGGCGATTAAAAAAAGCAAACCAAGCACTATTATATATATATGGAGGGATAGACCACACTTGGAGTATTGTGTGCAATTCTGGTAGCCATATTATAAAAAAAAATGATATAGAGGCACTGGAGAGGTGGCAGAGAAGATTTACAAGGATGATACCACAAAGGCGAAGCTGCACCTATCAGGAAAGGATGAACAGGCTGGGTCTCTTTTCTCATGAAAATAGAAGCTTGAGGGGTGACCTAATAGAGGTCTTAAAAATCATGAAAGCTTTTGAGAGAGTAGATAGAGAGAGAATGTTTCCCCTTGTGGGGAAGAGCAAAACCAGACACCATCAATATAAGATAGTAATCCAGAAATCCAATAGGGAATTCAGAAGAATCTTCTTTACCCAAAGAGTGGTGAGAATGTGGAATTCGCTACCACAGGGAGTGGTTGAAGCAACTAGCATAGATGCCTTTAAGGTGCGGTTAGGTAAGCACATGAGGGAAAAGAGAACAGAGGATTACGCTGAGAGAGTTAGATGATGAAAAACGGGAGGAGGCTCGAATGGAGCACAAACACTGGCATAGACTGGTTGGGCCAAACGGCCGGTTTCTGTGCCGCAGATCCTATATAATCTCATGTAATGTAATCTGTATTCGGCTTACAGATCCCAAAATTTAGACTATCGTACAGAATATGGGAGGACAGGAACAAAAAAGAAAACAACTGTGGTTATTGTGTTTTCTCCTATTATCAGGAAGAGTTTCACATGTTTCAAATCGAGGCATACCTCTGCGAACAATTCGCATTAGAACGCAAGAATCATGGAATCATAGAACTGTTACAGCACAGAAGGAGGCCATTCAGCTCGCTAAGCCAGTACCGGTTCTCTGCAAGAGCACTTCAGCTAGTCCCACTCAACCGCCCTTTCCCCGTAGCCCTTCATTTTCTCTCTTCAGGTCCTTATCCAATTCCATTTTGAAAGCCACGATTGAATCTGCCTCGACCACCCTCTCAGGCAGTGTATTCCAGATCCAAACCACTCGCTGCATAAAACATGTTTTCCTCGTGTCGCCTCTGGTTCTTCTGCCAATCACCTTAAACCTGTGCCCGCTGGTTCTCGATACTTCCGCCAATGGGAAGAGTCTCTATCGATCGACTCTTTCTAGACCGCTCATGATTTTGAACAACTCTATCACACCTCCTCTTCATCAAGAAATGTGAGCAGGACGACGCCGTCAGCCCTTCGAGCCTGCTACGCCTTTCAAGAAGATCATGGCTGATCTTCTGCCTCAACTGCACCTTCATGCACTATTCCCATATCATGTGATTCCATGAGTATCCAACAAACTATGGATTTCAGCTTTGAGTATACTCATCCAAAAAAGGGGAGTTCATGTCCGAGCATGGCCACAGAAAGACTTGCATTTAGTTAGCGGCTTTCACGGCGACAGGACGCCTCGAAGCGATTTACAGCCAATTAGGAACGTATTTTTTGAATTGTAGTCACTGTTGTAGTGTAGGAAACGCGGCAGCAAATTTGCGGAACGCAAGCGCCCACAAACCGCAATCTGATAATGACCAGATAATCTGTTTAGATGTTGATTGGGGGCTACATATTGCCAGGCCACCGGGGAATAGCTCCCATGGTCTTACTCGCAAAAGTGCCACAGGATCCACCTGAGAGAGCAGACAGGGCCTCGGTTGAATGTATCATCCGCAAGATAATAGTTTGAGAACTGGAATATGTTTCTAAACGAAATCTGGAAATAAAAAGCTTGCATCAGTAAAAGTGATCATGAACCTGGATCATTAATGCACGCACATTCCGAGAATACGTTTTAAAAGAGTACTATTTTGTTTTTAGGAAATGTGTGCATCATGCTGGATAATGGAACAAACGATGGTGAAAATAATGAACAGTTCGCTGCACGGCGGTCTCAGTGCATTTGTGTTGTGCTAAAGTACGTTGTGCTTGATTCAATTACACCCCAGCAAGCCCTGAATAACAGGGAAAAACAGAAAGCAAAGAGTTTCATTGCGATGCTTAACTCAATACACAGATACTCATTAAATGTTATCACTTGAACAACAGGGAAAAAGTTGAACAAAAAGGAAAAGGGTAAGTGTAGCAATGCAAATGTGATGATAGGATCCTAAATCCTCACTGAAAGCTCACTCCGTGACACATGAGAGAATAACAGATTCTGCAGCGAGTAACCTGCTCAATCGAGTAAAAATCCAACCAATTTTCCTGAGTAAAGTAAAGCTGCGCCTTAGCTTCTCCATAGACCCTACAATTCTCCTCTACAGGGCTAGCAAAACATTTGGCTTTCAAAGATGTTAGTGGACTGTGGATTAGTTACCTTCTCGGTGACCTTCTTGGACAGAGAGATTATCCAACGCGGGACATATTATAATGCATTGGAAATATGCTTTGGGCGGTAGTATAAAACGAGTGATATCGCGTCGCTCAATGGAACTGAATAGAGAGTGGTGCCTATAATAAATGTTCACTGTGATATCGGCCGTTCTGCGCCAGCGGCTAGTCGAATTTCTACCCCCACATTTCCATCAATCCAACCATGTTAATTTGATCTTGCTCGTCCAATGTATGCACTAAGGGCCTTAACTATTTACTATTGGCCTGGAATTTGCAGTCCGGATGGCACCGAACTGAAAGCGTTCACCGTCGTCCCGCCTCTGAAACTGATTGCCACTTTTGGATTTCGAGCATGCCCAGGTTCATGCGGAAATCCTGAATTTGTGGTCTTCCATTGACTGCTCCGGCACAGGATGCGCTGACCTCCATCCCCTTCCACATGGAGCCGGTAATCAGTGTACTCTCTCAAATCAGGGAAACTGACAATAACTGAGGCTCTTCCACAGTAATTCCGCTGTTTAATTCCCCTCTATAAGTTAGATTCAAACGGATTAGGTGTAACATGGTGTTTTGGCAACGCATTGACTGCTAACCAAATGTTATGGCCCTGTGAAACTAATTTTAATTTTGAGCAGTATCAAAATGATCCATTTTAATAAAAATTATTTTTTTAAGGAAATTTAAAATTATATGTACATTTTTTAAGTTTGTTCATCTTCATTTCATGTTTGCCTCCCCCCCCCCACCCCATCATGTGAAAGCCCCAATCTTTCTTTTGCTCTGTTTAACATTGTTAAAATGTTAGAATTTTAGGCACTTACTCACGTTCGCTGCTTTGTGAGAATTCTGCGTTTTGATTGGTTGCTTAAACAGCGCGTTGACGTCACAGCTGCTCGCACTTAGGGATCCCCAATGAAACCGCTTTGATTTGAATTTCGCCTTTGGAAAACCAGAACTTCGCGCAACTAAGATCGCGAGAGCAAAGCTTACTTCGAGGGTAAGCGGCGAACGCCTTTGATTCGCTGCTGACTGGAAATTCCAGGTCAGTACATCTGAAATTCTAAGTACGGCTGTCTTGCATATCTGCCCGGGTTCCGGCAAGGCATTTGCTGTGCATGCAAACTGTAGAGAGTGAATTTTGACTCCGCCGCTATGTCGAATGGGCAGCCCCTCTTGCACACTTCTGCAAGCGAATTGTAAAACTGTTTGCCGATTGGCTATGAGCTGCCAGGAATAATTTAATCAGCAAGGCTTATGTATTGCAAAATAAATATGTGCTATGGTTTTGTGAGATACATTCCATCAAACAATATCTTTCAAGCCTCAGTTTCTCATTGCTCGCATCCCTCCGGAGTTAGATTGCTTCAACTTTTTTCTGAACCAGCGTTTCAATACCGACCCCATAATTAGAAGCAATATGAAGTGGATTTGATATTCATCCATCTTCTTAACTGTTCATGCATTCACCTGAACTGCCAGTGGTGGCATAGTTTAATGCAAGGCAATTGCAGAAGGATTTGGAACAAAGTAACTGAGTTGAGTTGTAACAGTGGTATCTCGGGATATTGGAGTAGTATGGCCCGTATTTTGCGACCCCAAAGGTTGCGTAAGAGGTGCGCACCAGCCCCAGGGGCCGCGCAAGTTCCGGGCTCAGGAATGAGTAGCGCATGCTCTGCAACCCGGCACTTGTGATCGGTCAGGTATATTCTTGACATGTCCTCCACATCCCTGGCAGATGGGTCTCTGCGGGTGGGGAGTTGCGGTATGTGCCCAAATTCTGCCCGCTGAAAGGCCGCGAAATTCTTATGCCTGGTAAAAGCAGACGGAATGCCTGCTTTTTCCAGCATAAGAGTTTTATAAAATTGAAAAATGAAATGCTATCACTCACTTATACATTCAAAACCCTGTCCAATAAGGTAAGTTTATGTTTAGGTCATTTAAAACATATAATTTTGTGTAAAAACATGTTTAATTAAAGGCCACTGTAATTCATTTTATATTTGTAATTAAAAAAAATTATATTTCATCTGTTCTTATTTTTTTAAGTCATCCGCATTCATACTTATCACAGCTCGTACGTCCGGAAGCCTTACAATTATGAATGGGGATTCCCTTCTTTCATTGGTTGGGCTGTCCCACGTGATCCAAGGGGCGCTTGCGAACCGCATGCGCCCCTGAGATACGTGGGCCTCTCCGCATTTCTACCATCAGAGGCCCAGGATATCAAGCCTCCGTAGCTCCCGGAGAACCAGGCAAATGCGTAGATTTTTTTCATGATCGGATGCATCCGACCGCGGGAAGCATCCGATCAGAAATCCAGGCCCAATATGTGTTATGCAGCAAGCCAAAATGGGCGTTATGGCATCGACTGCTCGTTATACGCTACTCCCGATATTACGCTCCATGGACAGCGACAGAACTCAACATCGGGCGCGAAGTATAACAGCGCTCGCTCTGATATCCCTCGCGCTGTGTTACGGCCCGTGATAAATAATTACCCCGATCCGTTCACCAGACACTGTGAATCATTAGATGTGCCCAACTCGCCTTTTTTTGGTTGCTTGGTCGCTGATTTCCCAGTCGACTAATGTGCTCCAACGGGATGGGACAGGGAAAGTAAGTATTTTTCTGGAAGTCTGAAGTGAGTTTGGCCCTAGTGTCGGGGCAGATGATGACCCGGATGAGATCTGCTCTGGATTCCGATGAAATACACCTGCTCATAATAGAGGCTCCCAAAGTAATTAAGGGTTGTAGAACTAGATACAGGAGATATAGCTCTGCCTGTCAATCTTAGCACATTTAAGACAGAGACCTACTTCTGATTGAGGACAATCAAACGGAAAATAAAATAAAAAAGCACAGTTCATCAGTTCGACATATGTTTCTTTTTCCAGAACTAAGCAATATGCTGGATACTTTGGCAGAAGCAGGTAAACAAATGGATATTCTTATTCGAAGATTACTAAGGAAAAGAGTATTTTACTTACTCAGGCTTTGGGCTATTCTAATAACAAGACAATTGCCAAGATTCTGCTGCCAAACTAATAGCACGTTTAACTGCGCTTGGTGCTTTTAATGAGTAAATCATACAGCAAGGTGGCAAGGAAAGGATACCTTTTGAATTGTGAATCGTCACAGGTTGCTGCATGATTTGGACCACTCCGCCATTAGCTTCATGAGAACCACAGCTCGTCCTTACCGTCCCCTTGGGTTTCATGAAGTTGCTACATTTGCAGATTAATGACTCACTGAAATCGCGAAAGGAAATTAGGGCTGAAACTTAACAGTGCAAGAGCATTTTTAATGAAATATATATTTCTGCAATGCTTCTGAATCTCTTCGGCGGTAAAAGGGAACGATTGGAACTGCGGAGTCTTATTTCTGCAGGTACTAAATTGTTGTTGGAGGATATTACAATTTAAAATTGATATTGTCAGCGTTTTTCCTTATTTTTTTCTTTCTGTCTCTTTTCCTCTCTTCGAAAATTAATCTCTCTTGCCTTTATTGATTTTTCTTTCCTATTGCACGTTCAATTCTCCCACTCGAATTTGCATTCCATAACAATTCTTCCTCTGCATAATTCTTAATGGTTGAAGAAAATAAGAAATAGTAGCAGCAGTCGGCTATTCGATAACTCGAGGGTGCACTGTCATTCAATAAGATCATGACTAATTTTCTACCTCCTCTCCACTTCCCTGCACTATCTCCAAATCCATTGATTCCCTTAATATACACAAATCTATTGATCTCTGTCTTGAATATAATCATGATGCAGAGATGCCGGCGTTGGACTGGGGTGGACAAAAGAGAGAAGTCGCACAACACCAGGTTATAGTCCAACAGCTTTATTTGAAATCACAAGCTTTCGGAGCGCTGCTCCTTCGTCAGGTGAAGTCAACTGACGAAGGAGCAGCGCTCCGAATTCTTGTGATTTCAAATAAAGCTGTTGGACTATTACCTGGTGTTGTGCGACTTCTCACTTTTAAATATAATCAACGACTGAACCTCCACAGCCCTCTGGGATAGAGAATTCCAACGATTCCCCACCATCTGAGTGAATTCATTTCTCCTCTTCTCAGTCCTAAATGGCCGACCACTTATTCTGAGAATGTGACATATGGGAATGACTAAATGAATGCTAAAATGCAAACAAAGCACTTGGGTAATTCCTAGAGGAACATGTTTGAAAAGCAAAGCGTTTAACTTAAAATTGTATCGAATCCTGTATGGGCCACATTTAGAGTAGTGTGCACATTTCTGGTCATCATATTGCAAAAAGCAGCTAGTGACACTTAAGAAAGTGTATTAAATGATTACAGGTGCGACGCTAGAGCAGTATGTTTTAGGTCTTTCCTTGTACTCAATTCAGACACATCGACCCATTATTTCCGATGCCTACGGGTGTGTACGAGCTGTGTACACACCCGTAGGGACCTCGCAAGTGCCGGTTTCAGGCATGCGAAGCGCATTAGCTGAAAACCGGCACTTCCGATCTGTCAAAAATCCTCTTTACAAGTCGCACGCCTGCCCTGGAGAAGGGCCTTTGTGGGCAGCCAGTTCCCCTTTCTGCAGAAACTCCGCCCGCTGAAATCCCTTAAAAATCTTACGCCTGGTAAAAGCAGGCGTAAGGCCTGCATTTGCCAGCATAAATGTAACAAAAGTAAAAAACATTTTTTTCACTCATTATGGTTATAAAATACCTTTAAAAAACATAACTTTATTTTGAGCTCCGTAAAAAACTTTATTTTTTTATTCAAAAAGTGTAATTTTTGTTTAAAATATTTAACTAAATGAAATTTTAACTAATTTTACAAACGTGTTATTTTTTTAATTTATTAAATGATTTAATGTGTTTTTGGAGTGATCTCCATTCATACTTTTGACGGGTCTAGGCTGAGAGGCCTGACAAATGTATGCAGGGTGAAATCCATTCTTTCATTGGTCCCCCATGGCCCACGTGATCCCAAGGACGCTTGCGAACCGCATGCACCACTGGGATACCTGGGCCCTGCGCAATTCGTAGTGGAGAGGCCCAGGAGCGGAAATGTCCCCGCACCTCCGCAGCCCTCAGGTAAGGGGCTAGATTTTTGCGAGATCGGTGGCCTCCGCATGCAGGAAGCATCCGATCGGGAAATTCGGGCCTAAGTATCTGCTCTTGGCGGGGATACCGGCAAGAAACTGGTGGCGCTGTAAAATATCTCGATCGAGGATTGCTGCCTTGCTGATTGGTTGGCACTCTTCAACAATACCCTTGCAAAGGCTCACCAGCTTCCCGAGAGGCTTATGCTCTTCATCAAAATTCCACCACCACAAGAAACTGTGATCTTGTTAACAATCTCCCAGTGAAGGCGCTACAGCTTTCGAAACGTCAACGGGGTATAAATTCGAATGGGGCAGTAATGCTCCCAGCTGCTGCCCATTATCCTCGGCGCTCGAATATCAGGCGGCCCACGCGATATCGCACTTGTGCTACCTCCCCCTTCCCCCGCAAGAGGGTCAATAAGCCCCAGTAGTCATCTCACCAAATCCAATCCACAGCAACATAGAATAAAATTATAAGGAAGCACTATCTCAGTGATCTGTGGGCTGATTTACAGCTTCATTGATAGATTAGCTATTAACTTCTGAATGGCACTGAATACATGACATATTTATGTAAAATGTCGTGTCTATGAAAATTCACTGTCGTTTCATATTGTGATCATAGAGGAACAGCTGAGAAGTAAAGAAAAAGGTAAGGAACTCAAAAATGACCATTGAATTTGTTCTCGAGCTCTTGGCTTCCATTAATGATTGTTTGTGATAGTGGAAGAGGAAGTCGTTGATACAATAGTGCAGTTTCTGAGGTAATTTTGCAAAAATCTACCTCGTGATGAAAAGTAGCTTTATGAATTCACTATCAGAGCACACAAACTATTTCCAGTGTCTTCATGTATTCGGGCTAAATATTCGCTCCAGGCGATGGCTCAAAACGGGCGTTATCGGATCGGCAGCCCATTATACTGACTGCAAAGGAACTGAATATCAGGCGCTGCTTATAACGGGCGGCCTATCCGATACCGCCCGTTTGGGCCACCGCCCGAGGCGAATTTCTAGGCCTCAGTGCCTACCGTATATCTGCACCTAATTCATAGGGGTTAACTCTCACTAAACTTGAACCGCACTTATTGCATCCTCCTGCCATAAGCACCACACGCTTACCCTGGTAGGGAATAGAACAAATGAGGGAATGCACATCCGTGCTTGACTCATGTAGAAATTAAGATCAGAATATTGCTTGAGGTTGATATCGAAAGGATATCTGTGCCAATCTATCATTCTATCTCTCTTTCTTATTTTGTCTCTTTCTTTTTTTTTACTTTCTTTCTCTTTTTCTATCTATCTTTCTTTCATCATTTCTTTCTTTCCTTCTTTCTTTCGTTCCTTCTTTCTTTCTTTCTTTTTTCTGTCCTTCTTTCTTCCTTTCTTTCCTTCTTTCTTTCTATCTTTCGTTATTTTTCCTTCTTTCTTTCTTTATTTTCTTTTTATCCTTCTTTATTTCCTTCTTTCTTTCTTACTTTGTTACTTTCTATCTGACTTTCTTTCTTTCCTTCTTTTCTTTGCTGCTAACTTTTGTTTTTCTTTCTTTCATTCTTTCTTCAACGGAAGATAGACTCCTCCATCGTCCAATTTCACCCCGTTATTTCTCAGATTACATTTATGCAGTGGCAGAAATTCACTTTGGGCAGTATCACATCGTCCACACGTCATACAACAGCCAGATGGTCAGCTGCATTGAACGTCAGACAAGTTTATATGGCATGTTCTATAACGGGTGGCAAAGCGATTGCGCATCTTTGAGTCCAAATGTTATTTATATAATTTGCCATTCGGACATGTTATATCCATGTAATCCCTTGACACACCTACCCAGCAATTGGTCTATGTATCCTATGGGTAAAATAGGGATATCGAGAGAATAACAAAGTAGATCAAGTACACCTTTCATTGGATGGAGTAAACATCTTTACCGCATTCATGCAAACCAATCTGTTTCAGAAATTAAAAGCCGAATAGCATTTCCAGCTCCGACTGCCAGATATCCCTGGAGATGATAAAGCGTCAATGAATTATACAGCACAGAAGGAAGGGCAATCGTGCCTGTGCCGGCTCTTTGAAAGAGCTGTCCAAATAGCCCACAAATAGTTATCCGCTTCAATTCATAACTATTGCCGATCCCAATTACCCCGTAAAGGTGGGCGCATCATCCGGTGACCACGAAGATTTATTTTTCTTGCAACTGATAGGTTGTCAAGTCTCGTACAAGTTAGCCAGAATAGCCCCAAGCCTAGCAAAGAGTGCCCCTCCACCGCGCCAGGAATGACATTCCTTAACCAATGGATACCTACAATAAGTTAAGCTGCTTTCTCGATCTTAGTTCATTTTTTATGATTTGCAATCCACAGAACACCAGTGTTAATAGTCGGGATAGAAAATCGACTCGGGCGGTCAAGCAAAAGGAGTGGAATCTCATTGGCCACCTGTTATACTTCCTGCACGCTATTTAAATCCATTGAGTGCAATAGAACTGAATTTCATAGAATCAACAAATCATAGAGCAAAGAAGGAGGCCATTCGACTCATCTAGCTTGTGCCGGCTCTTGCAAGTGCGATTCAATTAGTTCCACTCCCTCCTGTTGTTTCCCCATGGACCTACAAAGGTGAACTTCAATCCTGGAAATGCAGTTTCTTGACTTAACTGTACAGTTTGAACTCAGGAACACTAATATTAATGGCACCCATTGGATTCACATGCTGCTTAATACAATTCGGGCAGCATACAGAACCATAACATGATGGGGCGGAGACAACTCAGGTTTATTAAAGGGGAGTAGCCTTTGACAAATCTGTTAGAGCTTTTTGAGGTTGTAACTGGCAGGGTAGATAAGAGGGAACCAGTGGATGTAGTTTATCGTGCTTTTCATTAAGCAATCATAAGAACATAAGAAATAGGAGCAGGAGTAGGCCATTTGTCCCTACAAGCCTGCTCCGCCATTCAATAAGATCATGGCTGATCTTCTACCTCATCTCCACTTTCCAGCAATAACCCCATATATCTTGATTCCCTTAATATTCAGAAACCTATCGATCTCTGTCTTGACGATAATCAAGGACTGAGCCTCCACAGATCTCCGCGGTAGTGAATTTCAAAGATTCAACACACTCTGAGAGAAGAAATTGCTCCTCATCTCACTCCTAAATGGTCGAACCCATATTCTTAGACTGTGACCCCTGGTTCTAGTCTCCCCCACCAGGGGAAACATCCTGCTTTCATCTAACCTGTCAAGCCCTGTTAGCTTTTGTATGTTTCAATGAGGTCACCTCTCAATCTTCTAAACGATAAGGAATATAGGCCTCGTCTACTCAATCTATTCGTTAAGGTACCACACAAGCGGTTATTATCCAAAATTAGGGCTCATTCGATTGGGGGTAATATTTTTGCATGATTGAGGATTGGTTAACAGACATGAAGCGGTGATTATGAATAAACGGTTCATTTTAGGCTTGACAGACTGTAATTAGTGGGGTAACGCAAGGATCAGTGCTTGGGCCTCAGCTATTTACAATCTGCATCAATGAATTAGACGAGGGGACCGAGTATAAGCTATTCCAGTTTGCTGACGATACAAAGCATGGTGTGAATATAAGTGGTGAGGAGCGAGCGAAGAGGCTGCAAAGTGATATAGACAAGTTAAGTTAGTGGACATTGAACATGCCAGATGCAATATAACGTGGAGAAAGATGAAGTAAACAGAAAATGGAAAGGTAGAATATTATTAAAATGTTGAGCATTTGGGAAATGTTCATATTCAGAGCGACCTGGGTGTCCTTTTCCATGCATCACCGAAAGCTAGCATGTAGGCACAGCGAGCAATTAGAAAGTAAATGGTATGTTAGCTTTTGTTAGAAAAGGATTCGAGTATAAAAGCAAAACATCCTTACTGCAATTCTATAGGACCTGGGTGAGATCATACCTAGAGCACTGAGTGCAGATTTGGTCTCCTTATTTAAGGAACGATGAACTAGCCTTAGGTTCAAAGGTACACAAGACTGATGACGGGTTTATCCTATGAGAAGAGACTTAGTAGACTAGGCTTATCTTTAACAGTGTTTAGAAGAATGCCAGGTGAAGTAATTGAAAAGTATAAAATTGTTAAAGGGCTCGAGAGGGTAGGTGCTGGGACGATGTTTCCCCTGACTGTGAAGACTAGAAATAGGGATCACAGTCTCAGAATAAGAGATTGTGTAGAATGGGCCTATACTCTCTGGTGTTTAAATGAATGAGAGGCGATCTCATTGAAACAGACAAGATTCTGAAGGGGATTTACAGGGTAGATGCTGAGTGGTTGTTTTCCCTGGCTGGAGTTCCTTGAACTAGGGACCATATGCTCAGGATAAGGGGTAGGTATTTTAAGGCTGAGATAAGGAGGAATTTATTCACTCTGACGTTTGTGAACATTTGGAATTCTCTGCCCCAGATGGCTGTGAATACTGAGACTTTGAGTAGTATTCAAGGCTGAGATAGATAGATTGTTGTACTCGAGAGAAGTCAAGGAATATGGAGATCGGCCGCGAAAGCAGCGTTAAGGTATTTTATCAGTCATAATCTTATTCAATGGCGGAGATGTCTCGAGGGGCCTTATGGCATACCCCAACTCTTATTTCTTATTTCTTAGTTTATCAGAATAAGGCGTCGTTCATTTAGGATTAAGGGGAGGTAAAGGTATTCACTCAAATGGTTGTGGATCTTTGGGATTCTATACACCACAGCTGGATGCTCAGACGCTGAGTATATTCAAGACAGAGATCGATAGATTTTTGCAAACTAAGGTTAACCAAAGCACATGTGGTAGTGCAGAAAACTGAAGTTGAGGTAGAAGATCAGCCATGATCTTATTGAATGGCAGAGCAGGCTCAAAGGGTCCGAGTGGCATACTGTTGCTCGTATTTCTTATGTTCTTATCCGTGGCATAAATAAAGACGCCTATATCCATCTCTGTAACATCGCCCGTCTCCTCCCATGCGTCATCTCATCTGCTGCTGAAACCCTCTTCCGTGCCTTTGTTACCTCTAGACTTGACTATTACAACGCACTCCTGTCTGGTCTCCCACATTCTACCCTACGTAATCTTGAGGTTAGCTAAAATTCGGCTGCCACGTGTCCTAAGTCGCGCCAATTTCTGTTCACCCATCACCTCTGTGCTCAATGACCGGTTAAGCAGCCTCTCGATTTCAAATTCTGAGCCTGGTTTTCAGATCCCTCCATGGCCTCGTCTCTCCCTATCTCTGTAATTTCCTTCAGCCCCACAACCCTCGGAGATATCTGCGCTCCTCTAATTCTGCCGTCATGAGCATCCCTGATTATAATCGCTCAAACGTGGGTGGCCGTGGCTTCTGTTGCCAAGGCCCTAAGCTTTGGAATTCCCTGCCTAAATCTGTCCGCCTCGCTACCTCTCTTTCCTCCTTTAAGACAACCCGAAAAAACCTACCTCTTTGACCAAGCTTTTGGTCAACAACTTTAATTTCTCGCTATCTGGCTCGCTCTCAAATATTTTTTCTTATAAAAGTCCTGTGAAGTGCCTTGGGAAAATTACTTCGTTAAAGGCGCTATGTATATAGATGTTGTTGTTATTGTTATATCTGGCATACACAAGACATTCCAGGTAAATTTCCGTTCCCCTTGTGTGGTTTTTGTAACGATGCAATTGAATGACATGTTGAGGTAAATGTTGAACGTGTTAATATTTTGACATTTTTTAGAGATTCAAAGACTTCAGAATATCTACAGTAAGTATTAAGGAACATCATGCCGTTCATGTGAGGGCCAGTAAAGGATCCTTCTCATGTCTCTCGATTGAAGCAATGTGTTAGACGTGGGTCAGTGAAGAGAGCACTCACCTCTGACGTGAGATGGTTGAGGGATGATACACGAGCCCCAATAACCATTGCGACACTTCCTGTGTTGTACTGAGAAAACGTTGCACTGTTCTGGAAGCCGTCTTTCAGTTCAGACATTAAACCAAAGGCTCGTCTGCTCTCATATGTTGATGAAAATATCCCACGGCCACTGTTTAGAAGATGGTCGGGGAGTTCCACCTGAAGTACAAGACAATGTTTATTCCTCAACCAACAGAACGAAACAAAATACAGATTTAGTCCAAAAATTCGGGTCGGAGGCTTCCCCCGGGTACAAGCATAGCGGGTGCACTTACATAGCACGCCTGCCGTTGCGCTGTGGGCCCGCGTGGGATTCCGATCCTGGCCGTCCTCCAGCTGCCGGTGTGCAGTGCTCGTGTATCCCAGCGGCGCAACGAATTTGCACGGTCCCCTGGGATCACGTGGTCCATGGGGAGCCAATCGGAGCAGGGAATCTCCATTCATAGATTTGACTAGAAGACCTGTCAAATCTATCAATAGAGATCGGCCCCAAAACCTAAGTAAAACTTCAAATGAATTTAAATAAAACATCACATTATTAAAAATAACTATAAATTACACAAATTAACTATTTGAAACAAAAATTTAAATTTTTGAAAACATTTATTGTAGTTTTTAACGGGCTAAAAATAAACTTTCCTGTCTTTAAAGTATTTAGAAATGATAAACCTGTGGAAAAAAGGTTTAAATTTTACTTAATTCACATCTTACCTTGTTAAAAGCAGGTCTTGCGCCTGCTTTTTCCACACGCAGCTGCTAGGGACTTACCCGAACGGAGAAACCTGTAAAAAAAAGCGGCAGTTAGATGCGTACGCGCTGCCTCTCCTGCGCACGTGGATGACCCGCAAACCTCTTCTTTCAAGAGACTTGAAGTTCCGGTTTTCCGAGCATTCGCACTTCCGGTGGCCCTACGGGTGTGCACACAGCGCGTACTCTCCCATGGGGACCCGAATTAATATGTTCAGTATCTCATTGCTGTTGGCAGGACCTTACTCTTTCAAATTGGCTGCTGCGTTTCCCACGTTACAACTGTGACGACATTTCAAAAGTGCTACATTGACTGCAAAGTGCTGTCAAACGTACTTAGAATGCGAATGGCGCGAAATAAATGCAATGTCTTCTGCTTCATGCACTTCGTTGAAGATACCGACTGGGGCGGTATTGTAACAAGGGCTATGCTTTCGAGGTCGAACGTTTCATGCACCACCCGATATGCATTTCAATTTATTTCAACTGAGCTAAATATCTGGCGAGGCGCAGTTGACGCCCATTTGGTGCTGCAGCCCAAGACCAATTTCAACCTAAAGAACTGCACGAATTTGAAGTCAATATAATTAAAAGTTACAAATTGGAAATAAGATAGATGTTTGTAGACTACATCCTTCCAATCTGGCTTTTGCATAGTCTTAGAAGAAAATATAGGCCCATAATATCCGCTATCTACGGGTACGTGCGAGCTGTGTATACACCCGTAGGGGCCTCGCAAGAAAACCTGCACTTCCGATCTGTCAAGAATCCTCTTGACAGATCATCCACCAGCACAAGAGAAGGGCTTCCACGGGTGGAGAGTTCCACTTTCTGCAGAACCTACGCCCGCTGCAAACCTTTAAAAATCTTACGCCTGGTAAAAGCAGGTGTAAGGCCTGCTTTTACCAGCGTAAGTGTTTAAAAAAGATTTTTTTGAAATTTCACTCACTTATAATTTAAAAATACTTTTTAAAAAGATAAGTTTATTTTCAGCCCCGGACAAAACTTTCATTATTTTTTTCAAAAAAATAATTTTTTGTTTAAAATATTTAATTTAATGTCATTTTAACTCATTTTAAAAACGTGATGGTTTTTTAATTTTATTTAATATTCGAGTGTCTTTTTTCAGTGATCCCATGACATACTTTTGATAGCTCTACCTGTCAAAAGTGTGATGGGGGATTCCCTTCTCCCATTGGCTCGCCTAACCCACGTGATCCCAAGGACGTTTGCGAACCGCCTGCGTCCCTGGGATACCTGGGCCTCTATGCGCGCGCATCAGGAGATGCCCTGGAGCGGAAGCGTCCGTAATTCGAGAGCCCTCAGGTAAGGGCGTAGATTTTTTCCCGATAAGATCCGCCCGCAGCAAGCCTCCTACCGGAATTACGGGCCATAATCACCGTCGGTGTTGGCTCGAAACAGCCCGTCTCGCAGCACCAGATCGTTAACATGGAAAGTATACTAGGCGTCTATAATAGGCATTCTGAGGCAGATGGTTGTGTGTTTAAGTCCCACTCCAGAGACTTGAGCAGAAAATTGTAGGCTGACACTCCAGTGCAGTACTGAGGGAGTGCTGCTCTGTTAGACGTGCCGTCTTTTGGATGATATTTTAAACCATTGTCCCGTCTGCCCTCTCAGGTGGATATAAAAGTTCCTATGTCACGATTTTGAAGAAGAACAGGGGAGACTTCCGCGCTGGCCTAGCCAATATTTTTCCCAGGATCTACTTCACTAAAACAGATTATCTGCTCATCATCACATTGCTGTTTGTGGGAGCTTGCAGTGCGAATATTGTCTACCGCATTACCTATATTACAACAGTAACTGCACTTCAAAAGTACTTCAAAGAGTTTTGGTACGTCCTGTGCTCTATATACATGTTAGGATTTCTTTCTTTTAGAGAAAAACACCCGAACCTCTTCAGGGTTACCTTATACTTAGAACATCTCAGTTCTGATATCACCCTTGTATATCTTTTTTGCACCACCTTCAATGCGTGTATATCCAATTTGTAATGCATAGGCCAGAAATGTGCACTCTATGTTAATTATGGTCTAACCAATATTTTGTATACGTTTAACATAACCTCGCTGCTTTTCAATGCAATTCTTTGAGGAATGTATCCCAGTGCTCGCTTTGCATTTTTACAGTATTGCTAAGCTGCATAGCTAATGTTAATGATTTGCGTATTTTCACCCATAGATCTCTTTGCTCCTCTACTCCTATTTGCCAATGAGTAAATGGCCTCCACATTCGAACCTATTAAATTGCCCCACGTCACAATAATCTGTGTTGAAATTCACCAGCCATTCTGAAAGTTAAAAAACACGTATTCTTGTTTTTTGTCGCTGTCACCCTAAGTAATAACTTTATGCACAATGTTCCGAACGCGACGCAGGTAACATTGAACTCTTTCAACTTCTCTGTCAGATACTATCGTGGAGGCTAAGGATTCAGGTAAAGGATATCTCAAGTTCATTACACTTAATTTAACATTTTCTGAAAGGAGCGAAATTATGCGTTTTTTCTATCTGGTACGTCACTTCAAGCATTGGAAATTCCATTTCTCAAACGTCTCCTTCACAACTAATCGTTGAGTTACAGGATTGATTTGCGTCACAATGGCACACATTGATGGAATAGAATCGTTGAATTATACAACACAGAAGGAGACCATCTCTGTAACTTCCTGCATCCCAACAACCCTGGGGGATCCGGGGGCTAATTCAATGCTGGCCTCTTGATCACGGTCGATATTAATCACTCCACAATAGGCGAAAATAAGATGCTCCTTTCAGCATGCTCTTTAACCGAGATTGGGGTCAACTGCCCTAATATGTCCTTATTTCTTCCATGGCATTTTTTTTATTACGCACCTGTGTAGCGCCTTGGGACGTTGTACTAAATTAATGGTGCAATGTAAAAACAAATTCATGTTGTTCATATAATCATTTGATATTACAGCATAGACGAAGGCCATTCAGTCTATATAGTCTGTGCCGGGTCTTTCAAAGATCTATTTAGTTAGTCCAATTTACCCTTTATTTCCCCATATCCCTGCATTGCTTTCTCTTTCAAGTATTTCTCACGTTCTTTTTGAAGGCTACTGTTGAATCTGTATCCACCACCCGAACAGATGCAGTGCATTCCAAATCAGAACCACTCGTTCCATAAAGACTGTTTTGCTCATGTCGCCTCTGTTTCTATTGTCAATCACAGTAAATCTGTATCGACCCTTCCGCCATATGAAGCAATTTCTCTTTATTTACTCTAGCTGAGCCGTTCCTCATTGTAACGGCTGTATCAAATCTCCTCTCAACCTTCTCGGCCCCAGTAAAATCAACCTATCCGCCTAACTGTGTTCCCCCACTCCTGGAAACATCCTAGCAAATCTCTCTCAAACCCTTTCCAATGCCTTCAGGCCCTTCCTAAAGTGTGGTACCCAGAATTGGACAGAAGGAGGCGAACTAATGGCCCAGAAATTCCGTTCGCAGGCCTCCCGCGGGCGGAGGGCTGCGATCTGGAAAAAATCTGCGACTGGACCGGAGGGCTCCCGGGAGGCGCAGAGTTCCGTTGCTGGGCCTCTCCAAACTGCCGGTGCGCAGAGCCCCCGTATCCCAGAGGCGCAGGCGGTTCGCAGCGTCCCTGGGATCACGTGGGCCATGGGGAGCCAATCAGAGAAGGGTTTCTTCCTTCATACATATGACAGGAAGACCTGTCAAATATATGAAAGGAGATCACCCCCAAAACATAGTAAAACTTAAATAAATTTTAAAAAACATCACCTTTTTAAAATGATTTAAATTACTATAAATTAAGTATTTTCAACAAAAATTCTACTTTTAGAGAAAAATAATTAAAGTTTTTAACGGTGCTAAAAATAAACTTACATTTCTTGAAAGTATTTTTAAATCATAAATCCGTAGAAATGTTTTTTTTTACTTTCTTCAACTCATGCTGGCGTAAGGCCTGCTTTTACCAGGCGGAAGAATTGTAAGTGTTTTCTGCGGGCAGAGGTTCTCCAAAAAACGGAAATCGCCAACCGCAGAGGCCCTGCTCCCGGCCAGGCGGCGGATCTGTCAAGAGCTTTCTTCACATATCGGAAATGTCGGTTTGCAGCGCATGCGCAGTGCATGCCTAAAACCGGCATTTCCGTTGGCCCCACGGGTGAGTACACAGCGCGTACACTCCCGTAGGGAATGGCATTGCTGCCCCATTGTTTCATATAGCTTTAGCATAACTGCCTGGAATTTTTACTCTATGAATCTAATCTGGAAGATCAGGATCCCATATGCTTTATTAACTTCTTTGTTAACCTGTACTGCGAAATACAAAGATTTGCTAAACGAACACCCTAAGCTAAATCTGTTCTTACACCTTTTAAAATAAATATACCATTTTGCGTGTATTGCCTCTCATCATTCTTCGTCCCAAAATGTATCGTGTCACTCTTTTCTAAGTTGAATTTCATCTACCCTGTGTCTGCCCATTGCATAAGAACATAAGAGCATAAGTCGTAGGAGCAGGAGAAGATCATTTGGCCCCCCGAGCCTGCTCCGTCATTCAATAAGATCATGGCTGATCTGATCTTGGCCTCAACTCCACTTCTCCGCCCGCTCCCTATTACCCTTGACTCCCTTACCTTTCAAAAATCTTTCTATCTCCATCTTAAATATATTCAATGATCCAGCCTCCACAGCCCTCTGGGGAAGTGGATTCCAAAAAATCACGACCCTCTGAGAGAAGAAATTCCTCCTCAGTTCCGATTTAAAAGGGTGCCCCCTTATTCTAAAATTACGCCACCTAGTTCTGGATTCCCCCACGAGGGGATACATCCTCTCTGCATTTACCCTGTCAAGCCCCTTCAAAATCTTATAAGTTTCAATAAGATCCCCTTTCATTCTTCTGAACTCCAATGAGTATAGGTCCAACCTGCTCTTTCTTCATAAGACAACCCCATTCGTCTCCGGAATCAACCTCTTGAAATTTCTCTGACGGTTTCCAAAGAAAGTATATCTTCGTTAATTAAAGAGATCAAAACTGCAAGCATACTCCAGGTATGGTCTCATCAACGCCCTGTAAATTTGTAACAGGTTCTCCCTACCTTTCCACTCCGTTTCCTTTGCGCCAAACTGTCTATCTCCTGTTGACGTCTGTCACTGTTCTCCTCACTGCAGAGTACACTTCCAAGTTTTATGTTAGCTGCAAATTTCGAAAATATGCCCTGTACACCCTAGTCCAAGTTATTAATGTCTATCAAAAATAGCTGTCGCCTTAGTACTGAACATTGGGGCTCCCCAGTTTATAAGTCTCTCCAGATCGGAAAATAGCCATTCACCATCTCTTTCAAGTATAAAGTACAAAACATCACTAAATTTTTTGAAGAGGGAAAAGAGAGAGTAGACAATGGTAATGCAGTAGGTGTAATTTATCCAGATTTTCAAAAGGCCTTCGATAAGGTAGCATATAATAGACTGATGAACACGGTCAGATAATGTGGAGTCAGAGGACAAGTAGCAAAATGGATTGCTGGCTGGCTTCAAGGCAGAAAGCATAGAGTAGGGATAAAACGTAGCAATTGAAAGTGGCAGAAGGTGGGTAGTGGTGTTCCACAAGGATCAGTGCTTGGACCACTGTCGTTCACAATTTATATTAGTGATTTAGACTTTGGAATCTAAAAAAAACAATTTGTAAATTGCGGATGTCACCAAATTGGAGGGATAGTCAATGCTGAGGAGGACTGCAAGAACTTACAGGAGGATATTAATGAGCTTGAAGAATGGGAATATACTTTGCAACTGAAGTTCAGCTCAGATAAAGGTGAGATATTACATTTTGTTAGGATGAATAGAAAGGCCACTTATCACTTGGAGGGTGAGAGACTTGGTTGGGTAGAGGAACAAGGGGATCTCGAAGTACAAATACACAAATCACTTAACGTTGCGACACAGGTTAGCAAGGCCATAAAAAGCAAACCAAGTACTAGGGTTTATTGCTAAAGGTATAGAATTGAAAATTAGTGATGATATGCTAAATCTTTATTGAACCCTTGTTAGACGACACTTAGAGTACTACGTACATTGCTGGTCGGCATATTATAAAAAAGGATATAGAGGCACTGGAGAGGGTGCAGAGAAGATTAACAAGGATGATTCCAAAAATGCGAGGGTATATATATATATATGGAAAGGATGAACAGGCTGGGTCTCTTTTCTGTTGAACAAAGAAGCCTGAGGGGTCACCTAATTGATATCTTTAAAATTATGTAAGTTTTTGATAGAGTGGATACAGAGAGAATGTTTCCAGTTTTGGGGAAGAACATAACTACAGACCATCAATATAAGATAGTCACCAAGAAGTCAAATAGGGAGTTCAGAAGGATCCTCATTTCCCAAAGAGTAGTGAGAATGTAGAACTCGCTACCACAGGGAGTGGTTGAAGCGAGTAGTATAGATGCATTTAAGCGGAGGCTCGACAAGCCTGTGAGGGAGAATGAAATTGAGGGTTATGCTGATAGATAGAGCTGAGGAAAGGCGGGAGGAGGTTCGACTGGACCATAAACGCCGTCATGGACTGTTTGGGACGAATGGCCTGTTTCTGTGCGATATATCCTATGAAAAGCCAGGAAATTGTGTTTAACTTAAATAATACACTAATTTGGCCGCACCTGGAGTACTGTGGCCAATTCTGTGTAACAGACGTTGGGAAGGCTTTGCAGAGGTTACAGAAGAGATTTGCGAGAATGATTTCAGTAATGAGGCATAAGGTGGGATTAAGTGAATTAAATAAAGAGCAATATTTCCAGTCTCTGAAGGGTCGGTAACCAATGGCAACATATTTAAGATGATTGGGAAAGAACCAGAGCCGGCAAAGCCTCAATGGGTCGAATGACCACCTTCTGAAAAGTTCTACGCTATGATACTATTATTCCATGACTACAGCCATTATTTTCTTGCCATTGACGTCAGTGAAAGGGAAAATTGAGCAGGTCCTATAATGAATTAGGGATAAGGATAGTGTTATCTGATATTGCCCATAAAAGAACAGAGGAACATAAGGACAGGAGAAGGCCATTCATCAACTCGAGCCTTTTTCGCCATTTCGCCATTCAGTGAGATCATGGCTGATCTAAGAGCTACTTCCATATTACCTTTGGTTAACAGAAAGCTATCAATCTCCGATTTAAAATTAACAATTGATCTTGCATCAGTTGCCATTTGAGGAAGAGAGATCTAAACTTCTAACAACCTTTGTGTGTCGAAGTGTTTCCTAATTTCAATCCTGAAATGTCTGGCTCTACTTTTGAGACTATGGCCCCTATTCGTAGAATCACTAACCATTGGAAATATTTTCTCTCTGTCTACCCTATCTGTTCCCTTCAAGATCACCTCTCAGCATTCTAAATTCTAGGGAATACAACCTTAATTTATGTTTTCTCTCCTCGTACCTTCACCCTTGAAGTCCGGGTATCATTCCGGTAAACATAAGCTGCTCTCCCTCCAAGGCAAAGATATCCTTCCTAAGGTGTGGTGCCCAGAACTGCTCATTATTGGGGAGACCAAACGCAGATTGGGTGACCGCTTTGCGGAACACCTCCGTTCAGTCCGTAAGGGGGACCCCGAGCTCCCGGTCGCCTGTCACTTTAATTCACCGCTTCACTCCCACTCTGACCTCACCGTCCTCGGCCTATTACACTGTTCCACGGAAGCGCAGCGTAAGCTCGAGGAACAGCACCTCATCTTTCGTTTAGGCACGCTACAGCCCTCTCGACTCAATATCGATTTCAACAATTTTAGATCATAACCTCAGCTCCAATCACATTTATATTTTATTTTTTCCACCCTTTTATTTGCTCCCACCCACCTTTTTTTCCTCCTAGAAGCTAGCAGCTGTCCTTCATTCTGCCAGTGGATTTCACACTTCTTTCAGCCTTAATCTGTCACATTAACACCACCTCTAGCATTGCATATCTCTTAATGTCTCTTAATGTCTCTTCATCTCCCCCTTTGTTCCTTTATCCCCTCCCCCTTTTCCCAGCTTTACCCTGTCCTTAAATCTATTTGATTTCCGGCTCTTCCCAGTTCTGACGAAAGGTCATCGACCTGAAACGTTAACTCTTTCTCTCTCCACGGATGTTGTCTGGCCGGCTGAGTTTTTCCAGCGTTTTCTGTTGTTATTTTGCTCATTATTGCACACTGTTTACAACGTCCAAATAATACTCCTTTCCAGATTTTCCATTCTATCGCTCCACGAGTTCTTCAGGGCACTGTCCTAGGCCCAAACACCATCAGCTGCTTCATCAATGAACTTCCCGCCATCATAAAGTCAGAAGTGGAGATGTTCAGTCATGACTGCACAGTGTTCAGTTCCATTCGCAACTCCTTATGTAATGAAGCAGTCCATGCCCGCATACAGCAATACCTAGACGACATCCAGGCTTGAGCGGATAAGTGGCAAGCAGCATTCGGTCCACAAAATGGCAGGCAATGATTATCTCCAAGAAGAGAAGTTCTAACCATCGACCATTGACATTGAATGGCATTGCCGTCATTGAATCACTCAGCATCGACGTCCTTGGGGGTCACCATTGATAAGAAACTTAACGGGACCAGCCACATAAATCCAGTGGCAACAAGAACAGGTCAGAGGCTGGGCATTCTGCAGCGAGTGTCTCACCTCCCGACTCCTCAATGCCTTTCCAACACCTACAAGGCACAAGTCAGGAGTGTGATAGATTACTCTCCACTTGCCTGGATCAGCGCAGTTCCAACAACACTCAAGAAGCTCGACACCATCCAGGACAAAGCAGCCCGCTTGGTTAGCACCCCATCCACCACCTTAACCTTTCACTCCCTCCACCACCGGCGCACCGTGACGGCAGTGTGCACCATCTACAGGATGCACCTCCCAAACCGCGACCTCTTCCACCTAGAAGGACAAGGGCAGCAGACGCATGGGAACACCATCACATCCAAGTTCCCCTGCAAGTTGCAAACCATCCTGAAATGGTAATATATCGCCGTTCCTTCATCGTCGCTCGGTCAAAATCATGGAAATCCGTCCAGAATAGCACTATCTGAGTATCTGCACCACACGGACTGCAGCGGTTCATGAAGGCGGCTCACCATCATCTTCTCAAGGGCAAATGGGATGGGCAATAAATGCTGGCCTTGTCAGTGACGCCCTCATCCCGGAACGAATAGAGAAAAAAATGGATTGAAGTGTATCACGGGCGAAATATACAATCGCCGCCAGTTCTGTTTCCAAAGTTAAAATTATTAGACGTTCCAATGACTCTTTCTATTCCAACGGCAAGAGAGCAAAAGTAGTGAGATTCAACTTCCTTCTATTGAATCGAATCTTGCAAACATATTTAAGCTGCTGCTGGCCGAATCAATTAAACCCTCGGTTATTTTCCAGAGATAGAAAGTCTGCGGAAGAAATGTGACGACCTAGGTGAGTGAAGTGAGAGTAAATATCCTACTGATGTGCAATCTTTCTGCCAGACCAATTTCGAATGGTGTTAATTTACGTGGAAAGACTAGAGAGGCTGTGGTTGTTCTGTTCAGTGCAGAGCAGGTTGAGCGCTGATTAAATCGAGGTGTTCAAAATTACGTAAAGTTTTGGTAGAGTAAGTAAGTTGCAACTGTTTCCAGCAGCCAAGCGGGATCCGTAGCGCATTGTTTAGGTTATTAGATTAGAAGAGCTGGACTAATGTACCAGAGACGGGAATTCAAATCCCAAAACAACAACTGATGATTATAATTCAATTAATTAAATGAATATAAAATAAATAGTTAGTATCAGCAGTGAATATTCATGAAACTACAGGATTGTTGTAAAAAACAACTGGTTTACCAATGTCCTTTAGGGAAGGAAATCTGCCATCCTTACCTGTTGCCTATGTATGAATCCAGACAGCAAGTTGGTTGACTTTTAAATTACCTAGCAAGCTACTTAGTTGTCAAAAAACAGCGTCGAGAAACATAGGCCCAGAAATTAGGCTCCCTGGCTTCCCGCGGGTGCAAGGATCCCGCGCGCACCTACCAACCGTGCCTGCCGTTGACCTCTGGGCACACGGGGACTTCAGTTTTGGGCCTCTTCCAGCTGCCGGCGCGCAGTGCTTGTGTGTCCCAGGGGCGTAGTCAGTGCGATGCGTCCCCTGGGATCACGTGGGCCATGGAGAGCCAATAGCAGCAGACGATCTTTCATTCATAGATTTGACAGGAAGACCTGTCAAATCTATGAATTGAAATCGACCCCAAAACAACACCTAAACTTCAAATAAATTTAAAATAACCATCACATTTTAAAAATAACTATAAGTTAAATAAATTAACTATCTTAAAAAAATGTTAAATTTTATAAAAATATAAATACTTTTTAACAGTGCTGAAAATAAACGTAGCTTTCTTGAAAGTATCTAAAAAAGATAAAACTGGTGAAAAAAAAAAAATGTAATTAATTAACGACTTACCTTGTTGAAAACGGGTCTTGCGACTCATTTTTAAAAGTGCGGCTTCTTCATTACTTCCCCTCCCGGAGAAACCTGAAAAATACCTATGTTTGCTGTGTGCGCACAGCCTCTACCGCGCACCCCGTTCAACTCTGAACCGCTCCCTTCCCGAGACCGGAAGTTCCGGTTTCCCGCGCATGCGCAGTGCATGCAGGAAACCGGCACTTCAGTTGGCCTTACCGGTGAGTATACAGTGCGTACTCACCCGGCAAGTCCCGATTTTTTGGCCCTTTGTTTATGTTATTTGATTAGTAGAGCTGGACTTATGAACCAGAGACGGGAATTCAAATCCCACCACAACAACTGGTGATTTTAATTCAATTAATTAAATGTATATAAAATAAATAGTTAGTATCAGATATGAGTAATCATGAAAGTATAGGATTGTTGTAAAAAACAACTGGTTTACCAATGTCCTTTCGGGAAGGAAATCTGCCGTCCTTACCTGTTGCCTATGTATGAATCCAGACAGTAAGGTGGTTACCTTTTAAATGACCTAGAAAGCGACTTAGTTGTCAAAAAACAGCGTCGACAAACCATGATAACTCTCTGCCTCACAGCACTGTGGGTGTACCTGCACCTCAAAGACTGCAGCGGTTCAAGGAGGCAATTACGGCTGGGCAATAATTGACGGTCAGGCCAGCGACGCCCAAATCCCACAAATGAATTTAAAAAAATGGTGGGTCGGTAGCCAGAGGCCACAGATTGATGATAATCGGCAAAGGAACAAGGTGGAAATTGTGGAGATTGTTTTTTATGCATTTATTTGTTACGAGATGAAATGCACTGCCTGAAACGGCTGTGGAACCATATTCAAAAGTAACTATCAGAAGAGGATTTATGAATAACTGAAGGCGAAAAACCATGTAAAATATGAAATAGGAGCAGGAGTCGGCCATTCTTGAGCCAGCTCCGCCATTCAGTAAGATCATGGCTGATCTTCTAGCTCAACTCCACTTTCCTGCACTATCCCCATATCCCTTGAATCCCTTAATATTCAAAAATATATAGATATTTGTGTTGAATAAACTCCAAACGACTGAGCCTCTATAGCTCTCTGGTGTAGAGAATTCCAAAGACTCACCAACTTCTGAGTGAAAATATTTCTCCCCATCTTTTTCCTCAATGGCCGATCCCTTATTCTGAGACTGTGACCACTGATTCTAGACTCCCCATTCAGGGGAAAAATCCTGTCTGCATCTTCCCTGTTAAGACCTGTAAGAATTGTGCATGCGTCAATGAGATCAGCTCTCATTCTTCTAAACTTCCGGTGTCCTGGCCAATATGTATCCCTCAACCAACAAGACTGAAAAAACAAATTGCATGATCATTATTACATCGCTGTTTTATGGACCTGTGTACAAATAGTCTTCCGGGTTCCCTACATTACAACAGTGACTACATTCCAACAGTAATTAATTGGCTGTTGCGCGATTTGGGACGTCATCAGATCGTGAAAGACGCTATATAAATGTAAGTCTTTATTTTGGTTTTAAACCTGAGGGGAGCAGAACAGGTTAGCTTAATAATCTACAGGGTCTCGAAATTGAAAGTCTACATTCAGCTCGCAACAGAAATAACTTATATTTATATAGCGCCTTTAACGTAGTAACACGTCGCAAGGCGCTTCATGGGAGTGTTACAAGACAGCCAAAATAAAACCGAGCTATATAAGGAGATATTAGGCCAGGTGATCAAAAGCTTGGTCAAAGAGATACGTTTTATGGAGCGTCTAAAAGGAGGAAGGAGAGCGAGAGGCGGAAAGGATTAGGCAGGGAATTCCTGAGCTAAGGGCCTAGACAGCAGAAGGCTATTGAATTCTCAGTGATATCGGGATATGTATCTGATGCACAGGACGGCACAGTTCTAAAGGACTGTAAATGATAGCTGCAGGATCTCTTGGAATTGTGAGAGGGACTGAGAAGCCCGGTTTTCTGTAAACAGTTCAAGTTATAGTCATCGTGTCATACGGCACAGAAGGAGGCCATTCGGCCCATTGAGTCCGTGCCGACTCTCTTTAGAGGAATACAGTGAGTCGCACTCCGCCGCTCTATCCCCGTAGCTCTACAAGTTTACTTCCCTCAAGAGCTTATCCAGTCTCCCTTTGAAATTGTTGATTGTCTCCGCATGCATCACTGCCGTCGGCAGCAAATTCCCGTTCCTCACCACTGGCTTAGTAGAAAAAGTTTTCCTCACCACCCCGCCCCCCCTGTATCTCTTGCCCAAAACCTTGTATCATCAACGAGTAGGAACAGCCTTTCCCCGTGTAGCATATCCAAACCCGTCATAAACTTGAACACCTCTATCAAATCATCCTCAACCTCCTTTGCTCTAATGAAAACAAATCCAGCTTCTCCAAACTGTCCTTGTAGCTAAGATTCCCCATCCCCGGAACAATTCCGGTAAATCTCCTCTGCTACCTTTCAAGGGCCTTCACATCCTTTCTAAAGTGTGGTGACCAGAACTGGACGCAATACTTCAAATGTGGCCTAACCAGCGCTTTATAAAGGTTCAGCATAACTTCTCTACTTTTGTACTCAATACCTCTATTTATGAAGCCCCAAGATCCCATAAGCTTTGCTTACCACTCTCTCAATAAGTCCTGCCACCTTCAGGGACCTATGCACATTAACTCCCAGGTTCCTCTGTCCCTGCACACTCTTTGAAGTGTACCATTAAGTGTATATTGCCTCTCCCTGTTCCTTCTGCCAAAATATATCACCACTCACTTCTCTGTATTACATTTCATCTGCCACTTCACTGCCCATTCTGCTAGCCTTTCAATATCCTGTTGCAGTGGATTGGTATCATCCTCATTGTTTGAATACCCATAAGTTTGGCGTCATCGGCAAATTAAAAATTATACTCTGTATTCCAATATCCAGGTCATTTATCTGCATGTCGAAAAAAGCAGTGGCCCCAACACTGAACCTTGGGGAACACCACTGTCTACCATCCTCCTATATGAAAAACATGCCATTTACCACAACTTGCTGTTTCCTGTCCCTTTGTCAATTGCTTATTCAAGCTGCCACCTATTCCATTATAAATATTAGCAATAATTTATAAATTAGTTATCTATTTAGATTTCGCTAATGCTTCTGCTGAGATGCCACATATTACGCCCCCCGAGATCAGAAGGAACAACAGAAGAAAACACACAAAAATAAAATACTGCAGATGCTGGAAATCTGAAATAAAAACAGAAAATGCTGGAGATACTCAGCAGGTCAAGCAGCATCTGTGAAGAGAGAAACAGAGTTTACGTTTCAGGTCGATGACCTTTCGTTTGAACTGGGAATGACTTTTCGTCAGATCTTTGGAACTGGATTCAGAAACGGGTGGTACAGACTAGCCACGGACGAGAGCTACATGGACATCAGTTGAATTCTCTAGAGTTTGCTCCTTGTGCCACAGCTGCCCATAGCGGGTAGAAATTCTCCTCCGTTATTTAGCGAATTGTATGTCCATTATACATCCCGCTAGATATTCAGCTCCATTGCAGTCCTATCACAGGCAGACGAATCCATACCACCTTTCTGGTGGTATCTCTCAAGCCGCCGTTCTAATCATCTAACAGGCTAACATCCGTTGGTCGGGCAGATCGCATGAGCAAGTAGCTGAATGGATCTTACGGAATTGATGTCCAAAAGGATGATGGGTGCCAACGCTTCAGTGTAGTGAAGTATAAGGAAGGAACGAATTCTCAGTTGTACTCACGTTCTCCGCATAGAAATTCGGCTCGCATGGTGGAGAGAAACGGGCGTATCGGTATCGGCATCGGATCGGCCGCGCAGTCTACGGAGCGCCTGATATTCAGTTCCATTGACTGAAATATCAGGCGCTGCTTCTCGGGTTGGCGCAAATAAACGGCGGCCGACGCAGTTACGTCCTTTTTTGTGTCACAGAATATATCCAATTTCACCCCTATACTGAGACAAGCCTTCATGGATGGAGTGCCCAATTCGGAGAACAAGACAACGACTATTTGTTTTGGAAGTGGAAAATAGTTTCTTTCGTTGTCTTGAAGGGGTCCCTGGAGCAGTTTAGATTTGATCATGAGCCCACTTTGGCTTTGCCCGATGACCCCTTCACTCACCTCTGAATGCTGGACTATGTCAGCGGGGGGGGGGGAGAACGAGTTGGCACTTCTCTTTTTCTCGAGTGCCCCCATTCCAGAAATGGAAAGGACCGCAGGATCCTGCTACCATTCCCTTAGCAGAAAGACCGCAGATTGTTTTGCACCTGCGACTAGGCATTGGAAGCTTCTCTGGATGGTAAGAATTCAAGGTAGCATATCCAACCGAAAATAAAGCAAGTCATTACATTTACAGAACGCCATTCACGATCTGAAGTCATTGAAAATCAGCTTACAGCCAATAAAGAGCTTTAGTGATGATCGCTCCCTGTAGGAAACTCTGCAGCCATTGTTTGCTCAGCCAGCTGCGGATGCTTTTGTGCGATATGAACAGATACGTTGTTTTTAGAAAGTATTTGAAGGATAAATATTGGCCAGCAGACCTTCCTTGCTCAGCTTCGAAATCGTGCCTTTGGAACATTCGGTCCACCCTGTGACGGCAGAACGGGACTCGGTCTGAAAGATGGAAACTCTGACAGTGCAGCACTCCCTATGTACCGCTCTGGATTGCCTGTCTCGATAATGCGCCGTATCTTCCGATCGGAGGCTTCCTGCATGCGGAGGCCTCCGATCTGGAAAAATCTACTGACTTAACTGAGGGCTCCCGAGGTCCGGTACTTCCGCTCCTGGGCCTCTCCAAACTCGAAATGCGCAGGACCCACGTATCCCAGAGGGGCATGTGGTTCGCAAGCGTCCCTGGGATCACGAGAGCCATGGGGAGCCAATAGGAGAAGGGAATCTCCCTTCATACACTTGACACAGAGACCTGTCAAAAGTATGAATTGAGATCACTCCCAAAACAGTGTAAAACATTAAATAAAGTTAAAAAAAATCACTTTTTTAAAATGACTTCAAATTATAATAAATTAAATGTTTTAAATAACAATTTAATTTTTTGAAAAAAATAATTAATGTTTTTTTACGCGGCTAAAAATAAACTTACCTTTTTAAAAAGTAATTCTAAAAGAAAAATGAGTGAAAATTATTTATTTTAAAGTTTTTTCAACACTTATGTTGCTAAAAGCAGGCCTTCCGAAGCTTTTACCAGGCATAAGATTTATAAAGGTTTTCAGCGGCGGAGCTTCTCCAGAAAGCGGAACTATCCGCCCGCAGAGGCCCTTCTCTTGGGTAGGCGGCGGATCTGTCAAGAGGATTCTTGACAGCCCGGAAACATCGGTTTTCAGCGCATGCGCTTCTCATGCCTGAAACCGGCATTTCCGATGTCCCTACGGGTGTGTGCACAGCGCCTACACACCCGCAGGCATCGGAATATACGGCCCAATGTGTCCACAAACAGCTGACTCAGAAACGTGAGTTCTATCACTCAGACATGCCTGTCACAATAGAAATTCAGCTGTGGGATCGGTGGGAGCCGAGCCGAGGGAATTTAAAAATACGAATAGCAATAAGCTAATAAGGCTGTTTAGAGCAATAACTGAAAGCTATGGAGAGTTTAAGACGCTTATATGTGACTGCAGCATTGATTTTTGATTATTCATTTGATTACAATTATCATTTTGAGCATCACAGAGTAAAAACGGAGTGCAATAGCGAAAGATAAGAATAACAAAAAGAGCCACTTAAATTTATATAGCCACAAAGTTGTTGCGGGCTTTAGATTGGAGATTTGTTCATATCCACCATCTGATCGTGTGCTGCGCCCTCTACAGGGCATCTATGGAGTCAGTGAGCCGGTCAAAAAACAGCGAGGCTCTTCAGCCAATTAATAATTGGGAAAGACAGCTGCGATTAAGCGTAAGAGATACAAGAGACAGGCAGAAAATATTTTTTTAAAAACTACTAAACTATTTAACTTCTGAATGATTGAGACTCCACACTTGTAAAATTATTATTTCAGGATCAGCGAGGCTTTATATTTTATATTTGACATTATATATATTTAATCACACACAATAAATTGTGCCATCCGTGTCATTTGATCTACAGATCTGTTAGCGCCTTCAATACGTTACCTCTGCATACCACTTTATCCAAATGCCGAGCTTTTCATTCAGTCTCGTCTTCCTTTGAAGTAAAAACCCAGAATGAAGCAGATTTAACTTAAAGTTTAAAGCACGTAAAAAGTCAATTAGGCCCAAGAGGTCCATGCTGGTGTTTATGGTCCACACAAGCCTCGGTCCACCCTACATGATCTCACCCTATCAGCATCAAATTATCCATTTCTCTCCCATGTACTTAGCCATCTTTCATTAAATAAATTTACGTTCTTCTCCTCAATTCTATTTGGTAGCAATATCCACATTCTCTCTGGGTTGAGATAGTTCTCCTCAATTCCCGATCGGATTCATTGGTGACTATCTTAAATTTATATAAATTAAATGAAGATTATATTTCTATCTTAAAGCGAAACAGCTAGCGGACGACGAATCAGGTACAATACATCGTCTCTTGTGTGTTATTAATTTCAATTATCATTTTGGGCGAAAAAAAACGTTAGTTTTGTTTCAGGCGATCGATTGTCCATTCTAATAATACCAGAGTGAAATATTTTTTGTTGAAATTCGACTAGTATTTTGTTGAACTAAAATTTCCACCACTGATATATTGTCGTTGGCATCTACTACGAGATTACATTCCTTACCAGCGACGCCATACATCTCCCTGGTCCCTGTCTGAGTCTGAATCTGACGTTTCACTACCTTGGCGTCTTATTTGAGCCTAAGCAGAGTTTCGGATGACATAATACCTCCATCACCAAGACGGCCGGCTTCCACCTCTGTAACATCTGTGGTCTCCGCAACTGCCTCAACGCATCTGCTACTGAAACCCTAATCCTTGCCTTCCTTATCACAAGACTCCAGCATTCCAATGCTCTCTTGACTGGCCTCCCACGCTCCATACCATTCAGCTGATCCAAATCTCTGCTGCCCGTATCCTCATTTGATCCACTTCATGTCCATACACAAAGCTGGTGCTTAATAAGTTACATTGGCTCGCGGTCTGGAAAAATCACATTAAAAGTCATGGCCCCTCCCTATCTCTGCAACTTCCTCCAGCTTTACTAAATCCGAGAACTCTGCATTATCCACATCTTGTGCATCTTCGATTTCCTTCACCTGTCCATTGGTGACCGTGCCTTCAGCAGCCTAGGGGCTAAGCTCTGAAATTATTTACCAACATCTCTCTGCCGTTCCATCTCTCCGGCACTCTCCCCTTCTTAAAGAAGCTCCTTAAATCCTACCTCTTTAACGAAATCCATCAGATGGGATTTTATATGAGTTGCACATTTTAATTAGGATGAAGATAAACATTTGCAAGTTTATCGCAATTATCAATTCCTTAGGACGTCCCCTACATTTTACAGGCAATGACTTGCATTCATGACGAACAGTTTTACTGTTGTAATGCAAGAAACATGGAAATGCATTAGCTACTGGTCCCGAAGTATGCTCGGCGCAGGGATCTCTCAATCGCTTCCCGACCTTGAATTCAATTCAATGGAACTTAATGGGGAACCCCTTGTGCCAACTGCTGTGACGTCAACAGACTCGCTAAGCATCCAATCAAAAGTGAGAATTCTCATAGAAATCGAAGAAGCAAGCACTTATAATTCTAAATGGAAAAAAAATATTTTTTGAGAGCAAAAAAAAAATTGAGGTTGTCACGTGCGGTAAAGCCAAACCTTAAATAAAGATGGACAATCTTTAAAAAAAACATTTTTTTTAATAGTTTCTTAAAAACTTTTGATTAAAATTGATTTTATTAAAATCGCAATGCAGAAAATTAAATTAGTTTTCCACACCCTTCGCATTTGTTTAGCAGTCAATAAGCTGTTACAGTCTAACATTTAGTGCGAAATTCAACAGCATAATTACTGCGGAAGAGCCGAAGTTTTGGCGATTGTGCTGATTGCCGGGTCTGTGGCAGCACAGAACTGCCAGTTTCGGAGCTTTCATTGACAGACCGCAACTTCGGGATTTCAGCATGCGCTTGCAAATCCCCAAGTTGCGGTCAGTTTCAAAGGTGTTGTGACGATACCTACAGCAATATCAGGTAGCCAATTTGTGCACAATTTCCATATAATGGCTAGCGTCAAATGGAAATTGTGCGCCTTAAAGAAAAGCTTTCCTCAAAAATTAAGCCGGCTCCAGAGCATAGATTTTCGCATTTCCGAGGACAGTTTCAGTTTGGCGACATCTGCAGGGAATCTCTGGCGTCTTGCAGCACGGCAGAAAAGCAGGCAGTCTGAGCGACCAAACCGGTTGGAGAATTCGCACAGACAGCAAACCAGGCAGTAAAAAGAAGGGAACAAAAAATACCTTTACATCATTCTACAGAAAAACAAAGGTAAATAAAGGTTGAGACATACACATGGGGTTATGGGAGAAAGGTAAGCATCATTTCCGCAGTGCCTGATATTCAATTGCAATGACTGTTGGGAAAAATAATATAAGATGGCCACTTCGACCCCGCCCGTTTTGCAGCAACGCCCGAGTCGAATTTCCACCGCAACAGTGCAGCACTACCTTAATACTGCACTGGAGCGTCTGCCCAGGTTTTGTGCTCATGTCCTATGGCGAGGGATTCGAACTCACAGATCTCATAATGTGGAGATGCCGGAGTTGGACTGGGGTAGACACATGTGAGAAGTTGCACAACACCATGTTATAGTCCAACAGCTTCATTTGAAATCACAAGCTTTCGGAGCGCTGCTCCTTCGTCAGGTGAAGTGAAGAGATGCATATAGGCACAGCATATATAGTCAGAGAACACTGCCAGATGATTACAGTTAATCTTTCTAACTGCCCTTTATCACACCTCGGCAGAGAGATAATCACGGCAATCAAAGTTGTGGATGGTGAACAAACAGATCAGTCAGGAAAACATTACATCAAAGACAACGAGGTTGGGTCACAAGGGGTCAAATGTGGCAGATGCTGGGGTCTGTATGGAAAACAAAAGATTCATTTGCTGGAAATCAAGCAGGACCTGTGATTGAAGCTTGTGATTTCAAATAAAGCTGTTGGACAATAACCTGGTTTTGTGCGACTTCTCACAGACCACATAGACCGAGAAACGTAAGAATGCTATCCACTGAGCCAAAGCAGACACACCTAAATGCCAGCTCGTGAAGCCGAGGAAGCATGCCAAGGAATCCAATGATAAGATAACTATCGAGCCAATTCGACATTAGTAATGACATTGATTAATGGCGAATCAATAATCGGCAGATCCCGACACATGAGTGACTGCACGCTTTCGTGGTTTTATTATATTTCTTTTTACTCAAATTGTTATGTTTATCATCACAGAAAAAAAACAATGCAACAAAGAAAAAGGTAACAGAAAGAAAAAAATGGTGGAAATAACCAGCAGGCTAGACAGCATCGGTGGAAAGAGCAACAGAGTCAAAGTTTCAAGTCGATGACCTTTTGTCGGAACTGGAAAAAGTTAGGGATGTAAATGATTTTAAGCAGGTGCAGAGGCGGGGAAAGGGAAAGGGTAGGAAAGAACTGATAGGATGGAAGGCAGGAGTGATTGGATGATCAAGTGTATGATTTTACAAAGCAAAATGAGATGGTAATGGGACAAGTAAACAAACCAAAGATGAGTCAGCAAGCGTTGTAAATGGGAATGGCAGAATTAGCGCCCACGGCCATGTGAAAAAAATAGGGGCTGAGGTTATTGTCTGAATATGTTGCACTCTATGTTGAGTCCAGGAGGCTGCAAAGTGCCTAATCGAAAGATGAGGCGTTGTTCCTTGAGCTTATGTTGAGCTTCGTTGGAACAGATTAGGAGGCCGAGGACAGAGAGGTCAGAGTGGGAGTGGAGCGCAGATATAAGGGAAAAGCAAAAGCTAAGATATACTTAAAGTGTCAAGTCAGAAAATATCTTGCTAACACTGGATCGATGGTGTAATGTGAGTGATATGGAACTAATTGGGCATTGAATATCACGATCGATGATCGCTTTCTTTGACTTGTAGGAAAGGAAATGGATCTGTTTGTAAAATGGGTGGCTAAATCTGTATTGCCCGTTTTAAATCATCGCATTAAAGTAGGAGGCCATTCGGCCCTTCCTGCCTGTGCCAGCTCTTTGAAAGGTATATCCAATTAGTCCCTCTGCCCTGCTCTTTCTCCATAGCACTGCACACTTTCCAATTCAAGTATTTATCCAATTCCCTTTTTACCATCTCACACTTTGAGCTAATTCTGTCATTTTGGCGATGATGTAAAACGGGCAATGCCAATTTAGCTTAAAAGGTGTAATTTCTGAGGACACGTTGAATAAATGTTGAAAGTATGTCCTTGATTTTATAAGGCAGAGCAATTTTTATCGTTCATCGGATGCTGGCTAGGCCAAAATTTGTTGCCCATCACGAGTTTCGCTTGAGAAGGTGGTGTTGAGCCACCTTCCTGAACCGCTGCAGTCCGTGTGGTGAAGGAGCTCCCACAGTGCAGTTAGGGTTATTGTTCCAGGATTCTGACCAAGCGATGGTGAATGAACGGCGATATATAAAGTAAGCATGCAGGTGCAGCAGTCGTTGAAGAAGGCAAATGGTATGTTGGCCTTCATAGCGAAAGGGTATGAGTATAGGAACAGGGATATCCTGCTGCAGTTGTACAGGGCCTTGGGGAGACCACACCTTGAGTACTGTGTGCAGTTTTGCTCGCCTTATCTGAGGAAGGATGTTCTTACCATGGAAGGAGTTCAGCGAAGATTCACAAGGCTGATACCTGGGATGGCAGGAATGACATATGAGGAGAGATTGGATAGATTGGGCTTATACTCGCTGGAGTATAGAAGTATGAGAGTGGAACTAATCGAAACATATAAAATTCTGACAGGTCTGGACAAACTAGATGCAGGAAGAATGTTCCCGGTGTTCGGAGAGTCCAGAACAAGGGGTCATAATCTCAGGATAACGGGTAAGCCATTTAGGACAGCAATGAGGAAAAATTTCTTCACCCAGAGAGTGGTGAACCTGTGAAATTCTCTACCACAGAAGGTAGTTGAGGCCAAGTCATTAAATATATTCAAGAATGAGTTAGATATATTTTTTAAAGCTAAAGGTATGAAGGGATATGGGGATAAAGCAGGGACAGGGTACTGAGTTTGGATGATCAGCCATGATCTCAGCGAATGGCGGAGCAGGCTCGAGGGGCCGAATGGCCTACTCCTGCTCCTATCTTCTATGTTTCTATGTTTCTATGTCCAAGTCAGGATGGTGTCTAACTTGGAGGGAAACCTGCAGGTGATGGTGTTCCCATGCGCCTGCTGCCCTTGATCTGACTGAGGTGTTTAATTAGGATAAACGCATTGATAGATTGGTAAGGATAAACTATTTCATCTACAGGGGAATCCAGAACAATGGGACATCATCGAAATATTAGTGCCGACAACATTCAGCAGTGAAAACAGGAATTCGTGGAGAAAGTCTAAGAAACTATGCAACTCTCATCCAAAAGATCGTGATTCCTGTAGCTTTCGAGAGCCATTTTCGCTGGGTATGGGATCAGGAGCAAAGTGGGAAAGTCGAGATGAGGTAGAGATCAGCCATGGCAACACGGTGGCATAGTGGTTAGCACTGGTGCCTCACAGCGCCAGAGACCCGGGTTCGAATCTGACCTCGGGTGACTGTCTGTGTGGAGTTTGCACATTCTCCCCGTGTCTGCGTGGGTTTCCTCCGGGTGCTCCGGTTTCCTCCCACAGTCCAAAAATGTGTGGGTTAGGTTGATTTGGCTATGATAAATTGACCCTTAGTGTTAGGGGGGATTAAATATGTGGGGTTATGGGGATAGGATGGGATATGTTAGGGGGAATTAAATACGTGGGGTTACGGGGGTAGGGTGGGATATGTGTACTGTGGGGATTAAAGCAGGGACAGGGTACTGGATTTGGATGATCAGCCATGATCGTATTGAATGGCGGAGCAGGCTCGACGGGCCGAATGGCCTACTCCTGCTCCTAGATTCTATGTTTCTATGTTTCTATGATCCAACTGAATGACTGATCAAACTGCAGGGGTTGAAAGTCCTACTTTGAACCAGGTTGGAATTTACTATAGTCCAGCTGCTTTCGTTGTTTGCCCCCAAAGCCCTCTCCACCAACACAGAAATTGCCAAAATGTTCAAACTCTTTTTCGAACTTCCCCGATTTCAATGTCGCCCAGTTATCCTCATGATGCGGATTTGCGAGCTGAAGACATAACATTGGGGGTGAAATTGGGCAGGAGAGTTTATGCAAAACAGACGGAAAGATATCGATCGCCCGCTATGGGCAGAATGTTCCCAATGTTAGGGAAAACTGGAACCAGGGGTCATAGTCTAAGGATTAAGGGGAAGCCATTTAAGACTGAGCTAAGGAGGAACTTCTTCACCCAGAGAGTGGTGAATCTATGGATTTCTCTTCCACAGAAGTTTGTTGAGGCCAGTTCGCTAAATATATTCAAAAGGGAGTTAGATATAACACTCACAACTAGGGGGATCAAGGGGTATGGCGAGAAAGCAGGAATGGGGTACTGAGGTAGCATGTTCAGCCATGAACGCATTGAATGGCGGTGCAGGCTTGAAGGACCGAATGGTCTACTCCTGTACCTATTTTCTATGTTTCTATGTCTTCTATGCTATACACCCCACCCGATAGTCAGTTCGGTTTACTCCAACAGAACTGAACACCGGGCGTGTCGTATTTCGGGCAGGATTGTTCGATTGAGCCGGTTCGGCATCCCTAGCCAAGTGCAATTCCCCGCCTTTCGCGCATGCTTCACCAGTCAACACTGATTTGTGTTCGTTCGGTTCAAATTCGCATTGCCACAGAGTGATTCAGTTACTCTGTTTGTCTAATTCAAAAGTTCCTTTTATTCTTCTCTTTAGAGTTTGAGGAACTTCTGCGCAAGTGCAGTAAGTAACATATCATTTGATTATTCGCTCTGGTACCCTAGCTCAAATTGTCTGCTCTGATTTTAAGTCATCTACAGGTCGGTTGAGACATTACTGCGGGAAATTGAAGATATAATTCGGCGCTACACATTAGGATGTAAATGGGTTGCGCATTGTATATTGAGATCTGGGGATACTTCAGAACAATGGAGCCTAATCTTAAAATTAGTGCCAGGATCTTCAGGGTGGATGTCAGGAATCAGCTCTTCGGAATTTTTTTTTAGTGAGAACGTGACCATTCTCACACAGAAGCATAGAAACATAGAAACATAGAAGATAGGAGCAGGAGTAGGCCATTCAACCCCTCGAGCCTGCACCGCCATTCAATGAGATCATGGCAGATCATCCAAATTCAGTACCCTGTCCCTGCCTTCTCCCCATACCCCTTGATCCCTTCAGCTTTAAGAAATATATCTAACTCCATCTTGAATATCCTTAATGAATTGGCCTCTACTGCCTTCTGTGGTAGAGAATTCCACAGGTTCACCACTCTCTGGGTGAAGTAATTCCTCCTCATTTCAGTCCTAAATGGCTTACCCCTTATCCTTCGACTGTGACCCCTGGTTATGGACTCCCCGGACATCGGGAAAACCCTTCCTGCATCTAGTCTGTTTAGTCCTTTTAGAGTGTCATAAGTTTCAATGAGATCCCCTCTCATTCTTCTAAAGCCGTTGTGGGTAGGTCAGTTGTTAATTTCAAAAACATTTTGAAAGTATTGTCTTAGGCAATAGTATTAAGAATGCGGAACTAAGGTAGATGCAGTGATGATACAGATCAGCCACCAGCTGAGTGAATGGCGGAATAGGCACGATGGGCTGAATGGATCACACCTGGCCCTACGAACGTTATTCAACAGGTGGTGCCAATTTGGGCAACGGACAAGTACAGAGGAGATCTAAAAATCCGAATAACAGCGGCAAATAAAATGGGCCAGCACTTGCGTTCGGAGGCTTCCAGCGAGCGGGCGCCACCGGCCTGGTAAATGTCTACGAAACTACCTGGTGGCACGGGAGCAATGGCGGCTTGCGCTCCTGGGCCTCTCCAGGTCCGCGCGGTAAGAGATCCACACATCCCAGGTGCGCAAGCGGTTCGTAGGCGCTCCAGCGATCACGTGGGCCAGCACAACCAATACAATAAGTGAATCCACAGTCCTACTTTTGACAGTTCCGTACCTGCAGAACTGTAATAATTATGAATGGGGATCACTTAAAAAATACAAGAACACATGAAATATATATATATTTTTAAATACATATTTAAATTAATTTAAATGACATTCAATTAAATATTTTAAACAAAAAAAATAAATGTTTTTACCGGGCTAATAAGAAACTTACCTTTTTGAAGAGTATTTTTAATTTATGAATGAGTGATGATATTATTCTATTTTTTACACCTCTTATGCTGGTAAAAGAAAGCCTTATGCCTGCTTTTACCAGGCGAAAAAAATTGACAGTCTTTCAGCGGGCGGAATTTGTGCAGAGAGTGCAACTCTCCACCCGCAGAGGCCCATCTCCCGGGGATGCGGAGGATCAGTCACAAGAAATCTTGACAGATCGTAACTGCCGATTTTCAGAGCATGCACTTCGCCTCCCTAAAGGCGTAAATTGCGCGGCCACTAATGGCGCGTACATACCTCGTAGCCACTCGTAGGGGTCGCAACATACGCCCCATTGGGCATAGAAAAACCGCTAACATAATAGGGAAAACACAATTTTTTAATAAAAGTATAAATAGTGTAAGGTTATGTAAAGGAAGGGTGTGGTCGATTTGGGATCACAAAGGAAATTGTCTTGTGTAGACAGAGGGCAGGTTTGAGTTATTAACTGAGCACATTGCCTCTTTCTTCAATAGAGAAGAGGACGCTGCCAATGAAGTACTAAAGGAGGAGGCACTAGCCATATTTGACATGAATTAAATACACAAAGCGAAAAGGATGGGAGCATTGAAAGCAGCAATGTCATCCGGTCCATAGGGGATGCCTTCTGGATCACTAAGGAAGCAGAGGGGGAAATTGCCGAGGATCTGGCCACAATATTCCAATCCTCCATAGATATAGGGATGTGGCAAGTGGACTGGGGGATTGAAAATGTTATACCCCTGTTCTAAAAAGCTGGAGAGCGATGTAGCTAGCGTATTACAATTCAAGCAGCTTAACGCCAGTGGTGCTGAAACTTTCAGAAACTTAATGGCCCTCAACTTCCAAACGGATATGGGGTAAGCCATTTAGGACTGAGATGAGGAGGAATTTCTTCACCCAGAGAGTGGTGAACGTGTGGAATTCTCAACCACACAAGGCAGTTGAGGCCAATTCATTAAATATATTCAAGAAGGAGTTAGATATATTTCTTAAGGCGAAAGGGATCAAGGGATATTGGGAGAAAGCAGGGACAGGGTACTGAATTTTGATGATCAGCCATGATCTCATTAAATGGCGGAACATGCTCTAGGGGCCGTATGGCCTGCTCCTGCTCCTATCTTCTGTGTTTCTAAGATCTGATAAAATCTACGAACTTATCTGCTGGTTCCATAGAAACTGAGGCTTGCGATCCTGGGCCTCTCCTCTTCGAAATGCGCAGAGGCCCACGAATCCCAGGGGCACGTGTGGTTCGTACGCGCCCCTGGGATCACGTGGGCCAGGCGATACAATGAAAGAAGTGAATCACCCTTCACACTTTTGACAGCTCCATACGCACAGAACTCTCAAAAGTATGAATTCTGTTGAGAGCAAAGATGTACGAAGACAGTGTAATAAATAAAGAAAACAGATAAAATGCCAGTAATTAAATATTTACTGGCACAGGTTTTTTAATGTTTAAATGATTGAAAAAATATTTTAATGTTATTTTAAACTCTGATGCTGGTAATTGCAGTTCTTACGCCTGTTTTACCAGACATACGAATTGTCTGCCCTATCGGTGGGCGGAAGTTGTGCAAAAAGCGCAAATCTCCACCCGCACAGGCACTTCTCCAGTGGATGCGTGCGATCAGTGAAGAAGATTCTTAACATTTCGCAAGTGCCGAGTTTCTCATGCCTAAACCCGGTACTTGCGCGGCCCCTATGGGTGCGTACACACCACGTACGCACCGGTAGCGATCGCAAAATGCAGGAGAATGTTTTCCATCGAGTTAGTTATATATATTCAGAAACCTCTCACTACGTGTCACAGCTACTGCTGAACTCACGTCTGTGGGACACAGCAGAAGCTTTGAGTGCTCTCCTTAGAACTCAGTCGATTAAGAGATTAACAGCGATATTCAAAGTTGCATTTTCCGTATATTGCGATGCCTTCGGGTGTGTAGGCGATGTGTAAGCACAGGCAGGGACATCGGAAATGCCGGTTTCACGCATGGAAGCACATTCGCTGAAAAACTGCATTTCCGATCTGTCATGAATGCTCTTGACAGATTGGACGCCTGCCCTGGAGAAGGGCGTCTGCGGGTGGAAATTTCCGCTTTCTGCAGATTCTCGGCCCGCTGAAATCACTTAAACATCTTACGGATTAGGGTTGAAAAAATTTTAAAAAAAACTTCCACTCATTTATAATTTTTAATAATTTTAGAAAAGCTAAGTTGATTATTAGCCCCTTAAAAATCCTTAATCTTTATTTTCCAAAAATTTAAATTTGGGTTAAAATATTTAATTTCATGTAATTTTTAGCTCACTTTAAAAACGTGATATTTTTATTTATTTCATGTTTTAGTGTCTTTCTTCACTGATCCCCATTCATACTTTTGACAGTTCTGTCTGTCAAAAGTTTGAAGGGGGATTCCCTTCTTTCATTGGCTCGCCTGTCCCACGTGATCCCAGGGACGCTTGCGAACTGCATGGGCACCTGAGATACGTGTGCCTTGCGCATTTCGCCTGTGGAGACCCCCAGCATCGGAAGTATCCGGACATCGGGAGCCCTCAGGTACGGGCGTAGTTTTTTTTCCGATAGCAGGCACCCGCACGGAGGAAGCCTCCTATCGGAAATTACGAGTCCATCATGTGTTTTTGATTGAATAACCAGAACAGTGCAGTTCCCCCTTGCGTGCGATCTGTCAAGAAGAATCTTAACCAGCATACATATCCAAAAGCACTATGCAGAAGGACCAGGGGGGAAATTAGGACCTTTTATGTAACGAGGCGCTGTCTTCTGGTCTGGAATGCATTGCCTGAAAGGGAGATAGAAGAAGATTGAACATTAACCTTCAAAAGGGAATTGGCTAATAGTTGAAAAGGAAAAAAAATAATGCAGGACTATGCGGAAAGAGCATAGGTTGTGGGAATATTTGGATAGTTCTTTCAAAAAGCGACCACAAGCATGATGGGCCGAATGCTCTCCTTCTGTGCTGTACGATTCCAAATTTCGATGCCCCTTAGAAAATTTTTCCGAGATTTTGTGTCTTTGTCTTACTTCCTTTGATATGACAGCCCAGGATTGAACACTACTTTTTTTTATCTCCTAGCGAATGTTCTAGAGGACAAAAATTCAGGTAAAGTACATCTCGTCAGGTTTTAGATGTTATTTGGATAGTGGAAATAATATCAGTGTTTTTGTTTAACGTCTTTAATCGTTCAATGGAATTACATAAGTACAAAATAATTTGGGTGTGAATATCGTCGACAAACGCACGGCAAGTGTTCGCCCACCTTCATTACATCGTTGCTCTTTCATTTTCTGTTGCAATTTGAGTGTGTTCGTTTTTTCAGTGGGTAGCACTCCTGACTCGGAGTGAGAAGGTTGTTGGTACAAGTCACATTCCATGAGTCTGAGCAAATCCAGACTGACAATTCCAGTGCAATCGTAAGGGAGTGCTGCACTGTCGCTGGTGCCTTCTTTCGGCTGATACATTAAACTATCAGGTGAATGTAAAAGTTCCGGAGGCACTCACTAGAGTTCAGAAGAATGAGATGTGATCTCATCGAATCATATAAGATTCTGCGTGGGATTGACAAGGTAGATGCTGAGAGTTTATTTTTCCTGGCTAGAGAGTCCAATAGTTGGGGACACAGTCTCAGGATAAGGGGTCGGCCTTTTAAGACTGAGATGAAGCGGAATGTCTTCAATCATAGGGTTGTGAGTATTTGGTATTTTCTACCCCAGAGGGCTGTGAATGCTGAGTCTTTGAGTATATTCAAGGCTGAGATAGAGTTTTGGACTCAAGAGGAATCAAGAGTTCTGTGGATCGGGCGGGAAAGTGGAGTTGTGGTCGAAGATCAGCCATGATCTTATTGAATGGTGGAACAGGCATGAGGGGTCGGATGGCCTACTCTTACTCCGATTTCTTACGCTCTTATGTTGCCTAGTCAGTCTATGTCCTCCTGATGTCTGTTACTGTCCTCCTCATTGTGTATTACAATTCTGAATTCCGTTTCATTTGCAAACTTTAAAGTTATGTTGTGGTTACCCAAATCTAAGTCATCAATATGCATCTAAAAGTTTGGTGCTCTAACAGCGACCTCTGTGGTGCAGCACTGTATTACTTCCTCCAGTCTGAAAAACAACCAGTCACCACTACTCTCTGCTTTCCGTCCCTTAGCCTATTTAGTAACCATGCTGCCCAGTCCCAATAATCACATGGGCTTCAATTTTGACTATTTTGCCGAAGAGCAGGGAAGTTTCCTGGTCAAGAATTATCTCCTAACCAACACCTAAAAAACGATGCTGTGGTCATTATCAAATTGCTGTTTGTTGCGTCTGAGTGTGTGCAGGTTTGCTGCCACATCTCCATTAAAACAGTGACTACATTTCAAAGAAGTACTTAGCTGTAAGAGACCTAGAAATACATCTCGGTTGGTCGTGCAAAATAGGCTGCATCGGATCTGCCACCGTTAAAGTCAGCAACTGATATTCAGCTCAATTCACTCCAATGGAACTGAATATCAGGCGCTGCCTGTAACGGGCGGCCGATCCGATACCGCACGTTTTGCGCCAACCCCCGAGATAAATTTCCAGGCCGAGCATTGTGTCAAGAGACAATTGCTGATTTCTTTCATCTCAGTGGCAAAGAATATCGGACTGTTTTAAAACGGCTGCCGATTGCCTACAGCTGTTTTGTGCTACCCTCGAAGACCAATTTAACCCCCTTCATTCGATTTGCCAATACCAGTAACTGCAGGCCTGAAATGGACAAACGAGATATTTGCAAGTAAGCCGCACGTCGGGGATGAGATCGGGCGTAAAAAGTGTTGTAAACTTTTACAACTGTTAGGAAATGTGAGCCCAGAATACAAAGGTAATTGTGTTTTTCGGCAGTGTTGTAACACGGGCGATACTGAAAGGTCGCTTTCATTCGGCAAGACTTGGGCTGTCGTAATCATGTCCGTGGAAATGGCAATGCAGCAGAGTTTTAAAATATTCTGCCAATGCGCTATCACCCGTTTTGTGTTACTTTAACCTATTTCTAGGGAAACTATTAACACATTCCACCAAGCTCGCAGCCCCGGGATCTGAGCACTACTGTTTTCATCTGTTTCTAACGCAAGAGTTGATGGTGGATTGTAACGTTGTGCGATGGTGCATAATACACCCAATCAAATTGAATTCCCAGCTTAAAACTATTTCCAATTGTCCCTTACATTGAGTGCAAGATCAACGAAAATCGAGCGGGGCGTCTAATGCTTGGTCAATTTGATATCATGTTATTAATGCCAATGCCCAAAGTTACAATTACCCAATTGAAATGAATAACGAGGACCGAAACAGTCCGGGAGAAAGGTAATTTGCCAATCGTGCAAAATGCATGAGATTGGCATGGTTGCACTTGGTACACCCCGCCGGATTTTCTTTTTTTCCCTTTAAGTGAGTGGAATGGAAATTCGGCGAGGCATATTACGTGCGGCTGATACTTTATTGCCCGTGTTACATAATTGCCAGCGGGTAACATGCAATGCCTCATCTGTTGAAAGCTGTCTTGGAGCCTGACTTCGGGGTCCAGTAAGATGTCTGAAGGGTGTTTCTTTGGCCTTGCAGTGATTGAAGACCTGCAGGAGAGCATGAGAGAATTAAGTGAGTGATTTACCTGTAAAGCCGCGAAGAAACTGTGACATACATTCTTGTATTCTAATTGCTCCCGTTTACATCCGGGGGCCGTGAGAGCGGTCGAATTTATTGATAGCTTTCCCAGAAATAGGTAACGGAACAGCAGAGAGGAGAAACACGTGGGTGGGCAGGCCAAATAGATGGTATCATTTCGGTCGCTCGTTGGACGCCCTAACCTGTTGAAGTCGCTGGAATTCAAATATTGGACGGGCGTATAACAGGCGCCCGATGCAAAACTAATTGTTTGCGTTGCTGCTCAAGGCGAATTTCTACCGCAAAAATTTGGGCCGCTTTTTCCGACCCCGGCGGGTGCGATCGAGGTGTTTAAGCGTCCGTCGGGGCCACGGAGTTGCCGGTTTCCGGCATACGCAGCAGATCATCCGCTGCCAGAGAAAAGTGCATCTGCGGGTGGAGAGTTGCGCTAATGGCCCAGGAATTCGCCTCTCCGGCTTGCCGCGGGTGTAAGGATCGCGCGCGCCCCTACCTACCGCGCCTGCCATTGTGTTTTGGGCCCACGGGAACTTCAGCTCCTGGTCCTGCTCCAAGAGCCGGTGCGCAGTTCTTGCGTGTCCCAGGGGCATAGTTAGTGCAAAGCGTCCCCTGGGATCACGTGGGCCATGGAGAGCCAATGGCAGCAGACAATTTTTCATTCATAGATTTGACAGACCTGTCAAATCTGTGAATTGAAATCAGCCCCAAAAGAACAGCTAAACTTAAAATAAATTAAAAAAAATCACATTTATAAAATAACTATAGTTAAATAAATTAACCACTTTAAACAAAAAAGTTTAATTTTTGAAAAAATTAAAATGATTTTCAAAAATGATAAAAATAAACTTACCTTTCTTTAAAGTATATAAAAACGATAAACCTGTTGAAAATTGTTTTAAATTATACTTAATTAATCACTTAACTTGTTGAAAACGGGTCCTGCGTCGTCCTTTTTAATAGCGTAGTTTCATCACTACTTCGACGATAGCAAAATACTGCGGATGCTGGAAATCCGAAATAACAACAGAAAACGCTGGAAAAACTCAGCAGGCCAGGCAGCATCTTCCCAGTTCTGATGAAAGGTCATCGACCTGAAACGTCAACTCTCTTTCTCTCTCCACGGATGCTGCCTGGCCTGCTGAGTTTTTCCAGCGTTTTCTGTTTTCATCACTACTTACCCTCACGTAGAAACCTGAAATAAAATCTAAGTTTGCTGCGTGCACGCAGCCTCTACCGCGCACGCGGTTCACCTCGGAACCGCCCCCTTCACCATACCGGAAGTTCCAGTGTCCCGCGCATGCGCTGTGCATGCAGGAAACCGGCACTTCGGGACGCATTACCGGTGAGTTCGCACTGTGTAGTCACCCGTGAGGGGCCGAATTTCTGGCCCATTTTTTACAACCTCCGCCCACTGAATGACTGTCCAATTCTTACGCCTGGTAAAAGCATGCATAAGAGTTTAAAAAAATGGAAATTTGAGAACTCATTTATAAATCAAAAACTCTTCGAAAAGGTAAGTTTATTTTTAGCCCGGTAAACAAGTTTAATTTCTTCCGAATGGAGTCGACAGAATCTGAAGTTCATGCCTTTTTTTTCACAACTTCCCTTTTCAGAAGAGAAATGTCTTAGTGAAAGTAAAGGTGAACTGGGTTTAACCTTAAGTACAGCTGCAGCTGCTTTCTATAATAATTTGAAATCTCTTCATGATCTCGGACCACTCTTTCTTTGTAATCAACTTCAGCGTCAATCACACTTGAGAACTACGACTCCATCTGAATCTCGTTTCTGGAGCATACCCTTCTCCATTCTCCCCACATCCGGTGTCTTCAACCATCTAAAGGCCAATGTTCTTTAACTCAGTTTCTAAACTCGTCCAATTCTCCACTCCCTTCCCCTCCTCTCAAGCTCTTACAGAAGCTCAACTCCTTCAGTTAAGTTTTGTGCATCCTCCTGATATGCAGTTTGGAGCAGAATCCTGGGGTTTCTGGCGATCGTGTATGGGAAATGATGTTGTGATACTTGATTGGACATGTCAGTCTGAAAAAATTCTACTCTTCACTGATGCTTCAATCACCGATGCTGCGACTGCTCCCATACCGACCAATTATCAACCGGTTTTCGCGGTTATCCTCCTGCCAGTTACACACTTGAGCATGGTGTATATTTATGTCAGGACGATAATTACAGGCAGACATCAAATTAACTCTTTTCTCCATAGACCTGAAGTTGAGTCAAAAGGAAAGAGGTAGGGATCTCGGAAATCGTCATTCATTTATGCTTGTCCTTTCCTCAATAAGACCAATGTTTTATTCCTTTTGAATGGGATGCAGGCGGCGCTGACAAGGCCAGCATGTATTGCCCATCCCTAATTGTGCTTCAGAAGGTGGTGATGAGCCGCCTTCTTGAACTGCTGCAGTCCGTGTGGTGAAGGTGCTCCCACAGTGCTGTTAGGTAGGGAGTTCCAGGATTTTGACCCAGCAACGAAGAAGAATCGGCGATATATTTCTATGTCATGATGGTGTTTGAGTTGGAGGGGAACTTGGAGGTGGTGCTGTACCCATGCGCCTGCTGCCCTTGTCTTTCTAGTTGGAAGAGGTCGCGGGTTTGTGAGGTGCTGCCGAAGAAGCCTTGGCGAGTTGCAAGAAAGTGCATCTTGCAGATGGTACACACTGCAGCTACGGTGCGCCGGTGGTGAACTGAGTGAATGTTTAAGGTGGTAGGTTACATGTCAATCAAGCGGGCGGCTTTATCCTCGATGGTGTCGAGCTTCTTGAGTGATGTTGGTGCTGCACTCTTCCAGGCAAGAGGAGAGTATCCCATCACACTCCTTACTTGCGTCTTGTGCAAAGGCTTTGGGGAGTCAGGAATAGAAACACTCGCTGCAGAATACCGAGCCTCTGACCCTACTCTTGTTGCCACAGTATTTATGTGGCTCGTCTTGTAATGTTTCTGGTCAATGTGACCCCAGGGATGTAGAAGGTTGGGGAGTCGGCGATCGGAATGCCATTGAATGTCAAGTGCTGCTGGTTAGATTCTCGCTTGTTGGAGATTGTCATTGAAGGCACTTGTGTGGCGCGAATGTTACCTGCCACTTATCAGCCCAACCCTGAAGGTCGTCCAGGTCTTCTTGCATGAGAGCTTGGACTGGTTCATTATCTGAGGAGTATCGAATGGCCACTTCAGACCTTATGATGGAGGGAAGATCATTGATGAAGCAGCTGAAGATATTTGGGACAGGGACACTGCCCTGAGGAACTCCTGCAGCGATGTCCTGTGGCTGTGATGATTGACCATCAAACACCACAACCATCTTGCTTTGTGTTAGGTATAACTCCAGCAAGTGGAGAGCTTTCTTCCCCATGCAGCACTAGACTCTGCTGTACTCCACCATCTAACTGATACGGGATTTCAGTTGCGTGGAGATACCAGAGAGGCTGGTGTTGTTCTCATTAGAGCAAAGAATTATAAGGTGACATTATGTAAACATATCAGGAAAGGATGAACAGGCTAGGTCTCTTTTGTCTTGAAAAAAGAAGGCTGAGGATGACCCAATAAAAAAATATAAAATTATGAAGAATTATGAAGAGTGGATACAGAGAGAAAGTTTCCACTTGTGGGGAAGAGCATACCTACAGGCCATCAACATAAGAATAATCACCAATAAATCCAATACGGGATTCAGAAGAAACATCTTTACCCAAAGAGAGGTGAGAATGTGGAGCTCGCTACCACAGGGAGTGGTTTAAACCAAATAGTATAGATGCATTTAAGGGGAGGCGAAACAAGCCTATGAGGGAGAAGTGAATTGACGGTTATGCTGGTAGATTTAGATGAGGAAAGACGGGAGGAGGCTCGAGTGGAGCATAAACGCCGGCATGTACTGTTTGCGCCGAATGGCCTGTTTATGTGCCATATATCCTATGGTATCCTATCTAATCCTATGTAATAGTGATGTTCAAACTAATGAAGTGTTTTGATAGCGTATGTAAAGGAGACACTTTTTCCAGTAGCAAAGAGTTGGTAAACGAAGGGAACTGATTGAAGGTAATTTGGAAAGAGATGAGGAGGATATTAATTTGTTTTTTATACAGCGAATTGATATGATCTGGAATTGCAGTTCCGGATATCGTTGGTTCGCCGGATTCACTAGTAACTTTCAAAACGGAATTGAGCAGATACTTGAACTGGAAAAAAATCCCATTGCTATGCGGAATGGGGTGGGGTGTGGAACAAATGGGATAGTTCTTCCAAAAATTTGGCAGAGGCACCATTGACGGGATTGCTACCTTCTTGCAGTACCATTTATGTTCTCTGATATTATTGTTTACGAAAACCGAATACGGAGTCAGTACTGACACCCTTGCTTCAGCCAATGAGTTTGAGGCGGGCTGCAACTTACGACAAACAGAGATTATGGTCTGGATTTTGATACTGGGGCGGGTTGGTGTCGTGTCATGCACTTTTCGTGTTATCCACCCGACTGCAATTGGATGTGGGAGATTGATGCAATTTTCACCTAATTGGGCAATTAAGTTCCAGCATGTGGGAACCCATGAACAAATTAGTGTATTCAGTCTGAAGGTCGCCTTTGATGATGTCATCATTGCTGCTGCATTGAAGGTCTTCAAAGACTGCCTGGCCTTTGCTGTGAGAGGACCTGCAAAATGAGCAGCAGCAGTCCTAAGTCTGCTCCCAGATATTTTTACACCACCACTCCCAGATATGTGTCCTCTCCATCCACATAGCTATCCATTTATGCATCCGCATAGCCAGCCAGCCAGCCAGCCAGCCAGCCAAATGTGCTCCCCGCCAGGTTTCACAATCGTGGTTCAGAACAGGTGTGCTTTACGTAGAACAAGAGTTAAAATCACAAAGGCCTTTCAAAATGGCATTATAGAGGCAATTTAGTGCTTGTTAAGGGACTTCACAGCCTATCCTGCCTCTTAGAGGCGGGATGGAGTTGGGACCAGCAGACACGATTTAATGAAACTGGCGTGGACACGGGATGGAGGCGGACTTGTGCCCGCCCGCCAGTTTTCGAAATTTTAACCCTCCACACGCCTCCAAGCCCGCCTCCCCGGGTCAATGAAAATCCAGCCCTATTTGCTCAGAACACAGCAAGGAGTGTCTAGTTAAACAGAGTCGATACGAACTACAGCAAACACAGCTCATAAACTACAGCAACGCCTCCCGATAAAGGCAGGATTATTTCTCTCAGAAAATCCCGTGAGTGAAGGATAGTTGCCTATACATGTTGTGTGCATAAAATTTTAACAGTTTTATCTCGAGAAGGAATTGATGGGGGATCACACAATCATCTCCATTGTGGACAAGAATAGTAGTGTAACTGTCCACAGCCAACTTAATATTATGCAGGTCTCTGTCTTTCTTGGTGTTTTTAGAGCTGGAGAATGTGAAAGGTGCTCTGGAACGAGCAGGTGAGTGGGAAAGCTTCTTTCTTAGATGGTATGTGAGGTCTTCTCTTTGCTGTTGGCGGTCTGATTTCCACCAATGTGGTATTTTCTTTTTTTTTTAAATCGTTATTGTAATGTGGACGTCGCTGGTATGGCCTATATTTATTTCCATTCCCTAATTACCCCTGAGAAGACAGTGGTTGTCCGTCTTCTTGAACTACTGTACGCCATGTAGTACCGGTTTGATACAATTAAGTCGTTGCTAGGTCGATCACGTTGCTCTGGTTGTCACATATTGGCGGAAACCAGGTAATGACTTCCATGAAGAACATTACTGAATCAGCTGGAGTTCGACCGCAACCGATGGTCACTTTTATAAGTCTTAATTCAAAATCTGAAACCGCCATTTTGGAATTGAAAGTCACGGGGGCGGGGGTAATTAGACATCGGCGGTAATGCAAAAGAGGTGCAATCGCTTTTGGTGCCCCTTTTAGCATATTCAGTTCTCCAGATCAATGGAGCTGAAAGCGTCGGTATGTATCTCAGCCGACCAATGCGGTACTGCCCATTGTGTGTCATCACCCATGTTCACTTCCACCACTATATAAATATATATAAGAGAGGGAGTCGTACGAAATCGCCACGGTCGCAAGTTATATTCCACCGACCGATATTAATTTCCTGTAGCAGTAATGTGCGCCCTCCAGAAGCACACCCCCGACCCGGAAACAAATTTGAAAGTACTTGGCGTCTCCGGAGCTTCGCAGTCTTCTGCTGGGCCTCCAGGCTTACACCAGAGTAAAGGCCCATGGATCCCAGGGACGCAGGCGGTTCGAAAGCGGGCCAGGTCAACCAATTAGAAAGGGGGATTCCTCATCTGCAGTTTGGGGATTCCATTTACGAACGGAATTCCCCATAAGGCTAAGAAAATTGCCCATATAAATCAATAATTAACACAATTCAATTAAAAATAAATATTCGCATATGCAAAATTGAATAAAATCCCTTTTATGAAACATTTAAAATTAAAAAAATATTTTTTCCCGAAAAAAAAACTTTTAATTCGGGCCAAAATTTACTTGAAAAAAATGTAAACGTTTTTGCATGTTTCAATCACATTTAACATTTTAATTTAACATTTATTTTAAACCTTATCTGGTAAAAGCCGGCCCCACGTCTTCTTTTACCAGGTGCAAAGTTTTCGTGGGCATGAGTTGTGCTAATAGCCCAAATCTACGCCAGCGAAAGTGTACTTGGGGTGCGTGCAGACCATCTGTCAAGGAGAAAATTCAATAGGAAATTGCTCGGAAATGCCCTTTACACCTGCCGATTATCCGGCCTGCCTGACGTTAATATTTCGCGGGGAGGCTAGGCTGGGAAGTCGCAACCATTCAGAGACCAAAAATGAATGTGAGTGACCAGAGAGGGGAGTGCATCTTTCAGTCAATGAGACGGCTGACTCACTGTCAGGGGATATTTGCATATCAATTATTTCTCGTTTCCAGCAATAACCGTTCTCCCTGTGGTCGTGTTTATGCTATTCCCCGCCAGTAATACCAGGGCAATCCAGCCTGAATCGTACTGATCAAGCGCAAAAAGATCCAGAACTTTGAATCGCAGTTGAGTTACACCTGAAAACCGCTTAAGCCCTTGTATTCGTGATTTTTTTTACGATCGTTCAAGAGTCGATTCGCCCGAAGCCGGCCCCAATCACCAAACCGGACAGCGCTCCAGATCGAAATAGCGAGCTATCGCCGGTTATGCTAGTTTGCGAAGGCTGTTCAAATTGCGCTCAACTGCGCTCATTTTTTTCTGGTGCAGGGGCAGCAGTAGGAATATAAAAAACATATCAGTTACTAAGAAACTGACTAGCTTGTGCGAAATTGATTTTTTTCTATTAGATCCATTATGCTTATGCGGATTCTGTACATAAATGGAATCCTCATAATCATACTGGGTTCGCCATGTTTAATTGGTTGGGCTGGCCCACTTGATCCAAGTGACGCTTGTGAATCGCATGTGCCCCTAGAACTCGTGGGTCGTTAGGCACACGTGCGCCTGCAGGCCCAGGACCGTAAGGGTCCGAAGATACGGAGGCACCAGGTCGATGTGTACTTTTCATGTAGATCAGAAGCATGCGCATGCGTGAGGCCTCCGATCTCAATTTCGGCTCCATTACGTGTTATTTTGCTAACCGACTACGCTTATTCAAGGGGGATTTCACATTTGGGATTATTCTAATGCCTTTGACCTAACCATCGCAATTTGAAGCGAAATTTGGGTGCAATTCCTTGATTGCTCCCGTTGCGGAAATTGTACACCCGAATGTGCAATGTTACCAATACAAAAGTACCCTCTCAAAGGAAAATTGGAGGCGAAATTCGTCTTCGACAGCAGCCCATATCCATGGTACAGGAAAAAAGACTGGCAAACTTACTGCAAATTCGATAGCGTACTGTCGAGAACGAATTTCTCCTTCTCCCATCATTATTCTCATTAGTGGGCTCGGAACCATCACAAAACGCAAACCGAGAGTACAGATGAATATCTCAACGAGAGCTTATCACTCTTTATTAAGATCACTGGCAAATTGTCACTCAATTCCTGGGAGTCTGGTTCCCTTATTTTCAAAATTGTCAGCCCATTCCTATAAAATGAACTGACCACCGGCCAGCAAAGCACAAAAGAAAATGACGTACAATGTCACTGCTCGAAGATTTGTCAGCCAACCTCACCTTTATGCTCCCGCTAATGATAAGTTTGGGAAAGGGGCAGATTTGTACATAATGTCTACAAATTAAATAATGCTATATAAATCGTCTTGGCCGGTAGTGCTAAATAGGTACGGTCATGCTACCTGCCCGGTATTGAGTTCCGTTGACTGCAGTATAACTTAATACAGTGATTGCTGCGATACTGATTATTTAGCAGTACCGCCCAACATAGAGTTCTGCTCAATACTCCTGACAAACATTTTTCTTTTGTCTTACCATCACAGAACAAAAGCTGAGCAATACGACAAAAGGTATCTACTTCGAGCCAGCATTTCAATTGTAATTGTTTGATTGGTTCTCATAATTTTCTTTGTTCTAAACACAGAAATGAAAGGCAAATGGACATTTCTCATTTTTTATTCTTTCCTGGGATGTGGGTGGCACTGGCAAGGCCAGCATTTATTGCCCATCCGGTGATTTACTGCCGATGTGGGAATCGGGTGAAAAACTCTCCACTTGCTGGAGTCATACCTAGCACAAAGGAAGATGGTTGTGGTGATTGACGGTCAATCATCACATCCCCAGGAGATCGCTGCAGGAGTTCGTCAGGGCAGTGCCCTAGGCCCAAACATCTTTATTTGCTTCATCAATGACCTTCCCTCCAACATAATGTCAGAAATGTGGATGTTCGCTGATGACAGCACAGTGTTCAGTGCCATTCACAACTCCTCAGATACTGAAGCAGTCCATCCCCGCTTGCAACAAGACCTGGACGACATTCATGCTTGGGCTGATTACTGGCTGGTAACTTTCGCGCAACAGAAGTGCCAGGCATTTTTACTGTTAACTTGTCTTACTTTAAATTATTTAGCGAACTAGTTGGGAAGTTACAAAGATCAGGTCATTTTTTTCTCGTGTCACCAGCCCACAAATTACCAAAATTGTGAAAGCAGTTTGACAAATAAACACGAAATTGATTCCTGATATGATTGGGTTGTCTTATGAGGAAAGGTTGAGCAGATTGCGCCGATACTCATTGGAGTTCAGTTGAATGAGAGGTGATCTTATTGAAACATATAAGATTCTGAGGGGGATTGACAGGGTAGATGCTGAGCAGATGTTTCCCCTCGTGGGGGAATCTAGAACTAGGGGGCATAGTTTCAGAATAAGGGGGCACCCATTTAAAACGGAGATGGGGAGGAATGTCTTCTCTCAGAGGGTCGTGAATCTTTGGAATTCTCTACCCTAAAGAGCTGTGGAGGCTGAGTCAGTGAAATTATTGAGCGAACTTGGATATAATGCGAGGTTATCCACTTTGGTGACAAAAACAGAAAGGCAGACTATTATCTGAATGGCAATAGATTGGGAGAAGGGGAAGTGCAACGAGACCTGGGTGTCCTTGTGCACCACTCGCTGAAAGTAAGCATGCAGGTGCAGCAGGCGCTGAAGAAGGCAAATTGTATGTTGGCCTTCATAGCGAAAGGGTTTGAGTATAGGAACAGGGATATCCTACTGCAGTTGTACAGGGCCTTGGTGAGACTACACCATGAGTACTGTGTGCAGTTTTGGTTGCATTATCGGAGGAAGGATGTTCTTGCCATGGAAGGAGTTCAGCGAAGATTCACAAGGCTGATACCTGGGATGGCAGGAATGACATATGAGGAGAGATTGGGTCGATTGGGCTTATACTCGCTGGAGTATAGAAGAATGAGAGGGGATCTCATCGAAACATATAAAATGCTGACAGGTGTGGACAAACTAGATGCAGGAAGAATGTTCCCGATGGTCGGAGAGTCCAGAACCATGGGTCATAATCTAAGGATAACGGGTAAGCCATTTAGGACAGAAATGAGGAAGAATGTCTTCACCCAGAGAGTGGTGAACCTGTGGAATTCTCTACCACTGAAGGTAGTTGAACCCAAGTCATTAAATATATTCAAGAATTAGTTAGATATATTTCTTAAAGCTAAAGGTATCAAGGGATATGGGTGCTTAGTTTGGATGATCAGCCATGATCTCATCGAATGGCGGAGCAGGCTCGTGGGGCCGAATGGTCTACTCCTGCTCCTATCTTCTATTTTTCTATGTTTTTAATATATTCAAGGCGGCGATAGACAGATATATGAGCTGCATGGGAGTAAAGGGATATTGGGAACAGGCAGGAAAGTGGAGTTAGGTCAAGATCAGAACAGCCATGATCTTATTGAATGGAGGAGCAGGCTGGAGGGGCCGAATGGCCTACTCGTTCACCTATTTCTTATGTTCTTATGTTGAGACTCGAGAGCTATCAAGTGCAGCAGTTCCTCTCCTGCTCCTTTATCTTGCAATTTCATCGATGTTTTGCAGGAGAATGCTGCTGTGCTTTGGTGAAGAGTGGAGGAGTGGGAATACTAGAAAGGGTGTTGCTAAGAGACAGCAGCGGCGTAATGGTCACAATGAACTCCCTCTGTTCTGTTAGATTCCTTTAAATTTAATTCTGCCATCTGCATGTTCTGTTATTATGTTTTTTTAACGCTGTGTCATGCATTAAGCTTGTTCTCCAGTGAAAGGGTTTAACTTTTTAACTTGCATTTGCTCTTTAGAATTAGAGGACCTTCAACTGAAATGCTGTAAGTAGCACCTTGCTGTATCTGATTAACAGTGGATCAGCCATCTCCTGTTGTTGCAGTTGGTTTCATAGGTACCCACGAGGAGTCCATTCAGCCCCTCGAGCCTCTTCCGAATTTCAATCAGATCGTTACTGATCTCTATCTGAAATCTGTTGCTCCATATCACTTCATATCCGTCCTAACAAAATCTAGCGATTTTGCTCTTTGTTGGAAGCCCAGCATCTGCAGCCTTTTTGGAGAGAGAGTTCCAATTTTCCACTACAATTTGTGTGACATAGTGGTTCTTGAATTCAATCCTAAACGGCTTAGATATAATTAACCGACCACCGTCAAGATCAATTTCACCCGCGGTCTGCACAGGTTGGCCTACACCTTAACATACAATGGTGAAGTCACATCACGATTGACCAACGGCTATGGATCACATTGGAAGTCACGTGGTGTCATATTTGAGATTGAAATGAGCTTCCTAACAAAAATCTGTGGTATAACTAAGAACGCCTATTTCCATCTCTGTAACAACGCCCGTCTCCGCCCCTGCCTCAGCTCATCCATGCCATTTTTACCTCTAGACTCGATTACTCTAACGCAGTTTTGGCTGGCCTCCCACGTTCTACCCTACGTAAACTTGATGTCATCCAAAACTCGGCTGCTCTTGTCCTAACTCGCAACAAGTCCCGTTCGCCCATCACCCCTGTGCTCGCTGACCTAAATTGGCTCCCAGTTAAGCAATGACTCGAATTCAAAACTCTCATCCTTGTTTTCAAATCCCTCCTTGGTCTCGCCCCATCACATCTCTGTCATTTCCTCCAGCCCCACAATGCCCATGAGATATCTGTGCTACTCTAGTTCTGCCCGCTTGAACATCCCTGATTATAATCGCACAATCATTGGTGGTCGTGCCTCCTGTTGTCTAGGCCCTAAACTCTGGAATTTCCTGCCTAAAACTCTCCGCCTCGCTACCTCGCTTTCTTCCTTGAAACGCTCCTAAATGCCTAGCTCTTTGAATAAGCTTTTGATCAGTTGGCCTATTTTCTCTTTATTTGGTTTGGTGCCAATTTTCTTGTTTTTTTTATGGTCATGTGAAGCTCCTTGTGACGTTTTACTACGTTAAAGGCGCTATATAAATACACGTTGCTGTTGTTGTTCTTGAGGACGTGAAAGGCACGTTAAAACCGCAGGTCGTTTCTTCTTTCTTTCTTTTTAACACGGGGACCATCACAATTAGCCATGTAATTTGATACTCTGTCACTTCCAAACCCTACTTCAAGATATGCACCTTCCTGCGTTGAACAGTTTCACTTCTATTTAATTCTATCTCGGAAGAAATCCATCAATTCCTGAGATAAGAAATCCACGGGAAGCCCAGAATAAAAGCGCCACTGCACGAGTCGAAAGAGGAAACCCAGCATCACGATCTCAGGCAACTGGGAACGCAGATTGAACATAACTAGATGGAACGTACAGCAAATACATAGCTTTTTCGGCCTACCTAGCCGTTGCCGGTGCCCATGCGTCACAGGAGCCTCCAACTACCTTATGTTCTTCGAACGCAATCATTATAACGCTCTAAGCATGAAAGCAGTTTTGACCACTTGAAACGAAAGGCAATTTTTCTTAAGTAGAACGAAAAAATTCATCATGACCAATGCAGCCAATAGAAGACATCAGTCCCTCGGTTTTATCTTCTTTAAAGACAAATATTATAGTCACTTATCACATTAGGAACTATTTCGCTCTTAAGTGAATTCCACCGTTTACGTTTCTGCACCTTCTTTCATTGAATTCACAGCCCAAGATTAAACGTATTATATGACCTCTCTTGCAGATCTAGACTCAACTGAAGGCGAGTCAGGTAAAAAAAAAGATCCATTTGCTCTCTTCATGAATTGGGAAAGTGCAAAAGTGTTCTTGTTGGAAGTGGGCCGCAAGAAATTAGCAACCAATTAACCCTAGTGGGGTTGGATTTGGGATATAATCGTGGCGCAATCGCTTTGGCACAAATGACAGGGCAGGACCATTATTCAGTTGTATTGAGGCCGTTCGAGTAGATACCGCCTCTTTTGCATACCCCGAACATGTCCAATTTCAGCCCCATATTCCGGTTCACTAAACATCGATCACTATTGTTATCACAGTCCTAACTCGCACCTAATCATAGAATCATAGAAAGTTACAGCATGGAAGGAGGCCATTTAGGCCCATCGTGTCCGTGCCGGCCAACAAAGAGCTTTCCAGACTAATCCCACTTCCCAGCTCTTGATCCGTAGCCCTGCAGGTTACAGCGTCCCAAGTGCACATCCAAGTACTTTTCAAAAGTGCTTAGGGTTTCTGCCTCTACCACCCCTTCAGGCTGTGAGTTCCAGACCCCCACAACCCTCTGGGTGAAGCAATTTCCCCGCAAAACCCCTCTATACCTTCCACCAATTACTTTAAATCTGTGCCACCTGGTTTTTGGACCCTCTGCTAAGGGAATAAAGTCCTTTCTATCCACTTTATCTAGGCCTCTCATAATTTTATGCACCACAATGTGATCTTCCCTCAGCCACCTCTGTTCCAAAGGAAAAAAAAAACAGCCTATCCAGTCTTTCCTCATAGCTAAGATTCTCTACTCCCGGCAACATCTTTGTAAATCTGCTCTGTACCCTCTTTATTGCAATCACATCTTTCCTGTAAAGTGGTGACCAGAACTGCACGCAGTACTCTAGCTGACGCCTAACTAGTGTTTTATACAGTTGAAGCATAACCCTCCAACTATTTTATTCTATGCCATGGCTAAAAAAGGCAACATTCCGTATGCCTTCTTAACCACGTTTTCTACTTGGCCAGCTACCTTCAGGGATCTGTGGCCATGCACTCCAAGGTCCCAAATGGCTGAGTTGCAATAGTGAATTCCCATCAGAACCATGGGAACGCATGAATTCCTAATGTGCCACTTGCCAAGACTAAGGCATACAAATCCTGCTTGGGCGGCAGAGAAAAGTAGGGGCACTGAAATATTATCTCATTTTTTAGCTGAATTTTTGCCAAGACATATAAAGGGAGGCACATCAAACAAACCCAAATAGAACGTGATTAGTTTATATGCAGAGTTATGGGCTTTCCTTTATCCGACTAATGGCCTCAGGATTATATATAAATGGGACAGTACACGAAGATGTTGGAACCCATGTGCGGGTCCTGACAACTGTATCCAGCTAATGCCCTACAACATTTCACATTCCCATCTACAAGTAACTGTTAACAGGTGCAGTTGTGGACTATTATTAAGGGGACTGTTAGAATGAAGGTACTGGTGTGGCCTGTTGGTGCGGCTTCAATTATACTCCAGGAACTGGTGTGACTCTAAGTAAGGCGACAGTCACACTGCAGGTAATGGTGAGCGACATCAGCGAGGGATCAGTTATACAGCAGGTATACTCCCAGAGCCGCAATGCGGTTTCCGCCCACTAAGGGGCACAATGGGCATGTTCTTCACTGCGCGCCAATTACAATAGAAATGCAGGGAACAGCATCAACCGCTGTACATGGCCTTCTTTGAACTCACAAATGCCGTCGACAATGTCAACCATGAGTGACTTGGGAGGGTCCTCCTCAAATTCGGCTGCCCTCAAAAGTTTGTCACCATCCTCCAGCTGCTTCATGACGACATGCAAGCATTGATCCTGACCAACGGTACCACCACAGACCCAATTCACGTACGGAGCGGAGTCAAGCAAGGCTGTGTCATCGCATCAACGCGCTTCTCGATCTTCCTTGCTGCAATGCTCCATCTCACCCTCAGGAAGCTCGCCGCTGGAGTGGAGCTAACTTACAGAACAAACGGGAAACTCTTCAACCAAAATCGCCTCCCGTCGAAATCCCATCCTCGGTCATCGAATTATTGTATGCAGACGACGATTGCGTCTGTGCATACTCGGAGATCGAACTCCAAACCATCGTTAACATCTTCACCGAAGCGTACGAGAGCATGGGCCTTACACGAAACAACCTTAAGACAAAGGTCCTCTAAAAATCAGCCCCCGCCACACAGTACTGACCCCCGATGCTCAAAATCCACAACAAGGCCTTGGACAACGTGGACCACTATCCATACCTCGGGTGCCTACTGTCAACAAGGGCACTGCAGCCTTCGGTCGCCTGTGGAAGAGAATGTTTTGAAGACCAGGACCTCAAATCCAGCAGCAGGCTCATGGTCAACAGAGCAGCAGTGATACCCGCCCTCCTGTATGCCTCAGAGACATGGACCCTGTACAGCAGGCAGCTCAATGCACTGGAGAGGTACCACCAACGCTGCCTCCGCAAGATCCTGCAAATCCATTGGCAGGATAGGCGCACCAACATCGCTCAGGCCAACATCCCCATCATCGAAGCTTTGAACACGCTCGATCAGCTCCGATGGACGGGTCACATTATCCGCATGCCCGATACGAAACTTCCAAAACAAGCGCTGTACTCGGAGCTCCGGCACGGCAAGAGAGCCCTAGGTGTGCAGAGGAAACGCTTCAAGGACACGCTCAAAGCCCTCCTTGAAAAAGTGCAACTTCCCCCCCGACATCTGCGAATTCCTGGCCCAAGTCCGCACAAAGTGCAGGAGAAGCATCTGGGAAGGCGCCGAACACCTCGAGTCTCTTCGCTGGGAGCAAGCGGAAGCCAAGCGCAGGCAGCGCAAGGAGCGCACGTCAACCCAAGCCCCCCACCCACCTGACCCTTCAATCACCGTCTGCCCTACCTGCGACAGAGACTGTAGGTCCCGCATTGGACTCATCAGTCAACTGAGAACTTATTTTTAGTGTGGAAGCAAGTCGTCCTCGGCTCCGAGGGACTTCCTAAGAAGGGACTGCAGCTACTGGGGTAAATGATGTTGAGTGAACATTTCTTTTTCAGCAGAAGCAAAAAATCTTAGTGAAGGTTCGGGTATTCGGGTAATTGCAAGCATGCTTGTTTCTTCAGATATGGAGACAAGATAAGAACAGCCTTCAGCTGTTTGAAAGCTATTGATTTATCTCCCCATCCGGTCCAATTCTTCACTTGCCGCACCGCCTTTCAGACTCTACTGAATAGAACTTATTTGTAGGCATCCTCCCAATAACCTACTTGGAAAACACCCTTGGGGATGCGGTTGATCTGTAATACGACATTATTTAGTAAATGTTGGCGCAAAATATTAAATAATGCCAGAAATTGCGACGTAGCTGTGGAGTACGCCGCCGACCTTGCTGTTCGCCGCTGCAGAGCTCTGCTCAGCGTATTACATCATGGACGCCAGGAGAACAGCGTGGTGCCTATGCGTATGGGGTGACACGCCCACAAATTCTATCAAAACTAAGCCACGCCCACACAAACGCCTTTCAGTCTGTCCCATTGAAATGACCTTTAATAGACTTTTTAAAACACTTCGACTCATAGAGTCATAGAGTTATACAACACAGAAAGAGGCCCTTCAGCCCATCGTGTCTGCGCCGGCAATCATGCCCTGTCTATTCTAATCCCATTTTCAAGCACTTGTTCCGTAGCCTTGTATGCTTTGGCGTTTCAAGTGCTCATGAAAATGCTTCTTGAATGTTGTGAGGGTTCCTGCCTCTACCGTCCTTTCAGGCAGTGAGTTCCAGATTCCAAACTCTTTCTGGGTGAAAATTTTTTTCCTCAAATCCCCTCTAAACCTCCTGCCACTTACCTTGAAACTATGCCCCCTAGTTATTGACCCCTGTACAAAGGGGAACATTTCCTTTCTATCTACCCTATCTATACCCCTCATAATTTTGTTCACCTCAATCAGGTCCCCCCTCAGCCTTCTCTGCTCATGGAAAACAACCCCAGGCTGTCCAGTCTCCATTCATAGCTGAAACGCTCCAGCCCAGGTAACATCCTGATGAATCTCCTCTGCACCTTCTCCAATGCAATCACATCCTTCCTATAGTGTGACGACCAGAACTGCACACCGTATTCCAGCTGTGGCCTAACTAGCGTTCTGTACAGCTGCATCATAACCTCCCTGCTCTTATATTATTTGCCTCGGCAAATGAAGGCAATTATCTCATATGCCTTCTTAACCATCTTATCTACCTGTCTTGCTGCCTTCAGGGATCTATGCACATGCACACCAAGTTCCCTCTAATCCATGTCCTTCCTGGGGTCCTACCATTCATTGTGTATGCCCTTGCCTTTTTAGTCCTCCCGAAATGCATCACCTCACACTTTTCAAAGTTAAATTCAATTTGCCACTGTTCTGCCCATCTGACCTTCCGTCTATATCGTCCTCTAGCCTGAGGCTTCCCTCCTCGTTATTTCCCACTCCAACAATTTTCGAGTCATCTGCGAACTTACTGATCATACCTCCTACATTTCTATCTAAATCATTAATGTGCTGTACAAACAGCAAAGGACCCAGCACCGATCCCTGCGGTACACCACTGGACACATAAAATCTTTTCCAATCATGTAAATCATTTTAAAAACTGTTATTGAAAGGGCAAATTGTTCCTCAATTTTAAATTTAGAGGCATGTTTGTTAGAGAGCATTCAATCATATATCATCATTTTGTTAAAATGATACAACAAACTGCTAACGTTAAATGCAGCATCTGCATAAGATCATAGCCAAATAAACATCCGGTAATTTTTCGGGTGGAAAAAAATCGTGCTTTTTTTTGTGTAACATTTGACAAACCAAAAAGAAAGTTCTGTTTGCCCACCTACTCCGTATGAAATTCACGTGCAGCTACATTTAATGTGCTTTTCAGAATGTCTGCTTTCTCGCACATAGCTATTTATTTATACTTCTATAAAGTGTATGCATATTAGGTATATGTGTAGTAAACGTAATAAAACAGGTTATGTGTACGTGGCTATAAATTACCTGCTGGCTCCGTAGGTCCCGAATGTTCCGATCCTGGGCCTCTCCTTGTGCGCGCGCACAGAGTCCCAGGTGTCCCGGGGGCGCAGGCAGTACGCTGTCGTCCCTGGGATCACGTGGGCCATGGGGACCCTATCAAAGATGGGCTTCCGCTTCACACTATTGACAGGCGTAAGATTTTTAAAGGTTTTCAACCGTCGGAGGTTCTGCAGAAAGCGGAAATCTCCACCCGCAGAGGCCGTTCTCCAGGGCAGGCAGATGATCTTTCAAGATAATTCTTGAGAGATCGGAAGTGCCGGTTTTTAGCGCCTGTGATTCGCATGGCTGAAACCGACCCTTGCGCGGCCCCTACGGGCGCGTACGCACCTTTTACGGACCCGTAGTGGTGGCAAAATCAGGCCCCATAAGTTATGAATTTAGCGCTCACAAAAATCCTAATCTTGTGATTAATTTCAAAGGCAGTATGTTGGCGTACTCTGAGAGTACGCCTTGAAACCCGTGGCAAAATCTGCCCAATAATGTCCACTCCTCACTGTTGCTTCCATTACTGATGATGTTACTGATCCCATATTGGCCCATTATCAAAATACTGTCACTGTTGTCATCCTGCTTGTAACTTTCTTTAACAGGGTGAATATTAATGTCAGGACAATAATTAAAGTCACATCTGCAACTCACTCGTATCTCCATAGACCTAAAGATGAGTCAATTGGAAAGAGGTAGGAATCTCGAAACTGACCTTTGAAGTTCGTGTCTGTGTGTAGCACTCGAACAAACTTTGGACAATGCTTAACTCCACCACTCTCTGATATTATCATGTACTGTCACTTAATAAGAAGTAGTGACACCATTCATTTGGAGGCGTGGGGGGACTTATGACCTGCAAAATCAGTTTACTCACCAAACATCAAACAGAGTCTATTTAAACAGCGACTCTCTGAACTACAGCAAACGGGAGTCATGACAAACAATATTTTAAAGCCTCCTGATAAAAGCAAGGTGCGTTCTCCAGCGATAATTTAGCTAGTAGAGGATAGTTCCTGAATACGAATTGATTATTTCTACAGCCCAATTCAGTGTGCAGAAGACAGTTACTTCATGCAAATTATGTCCATAAAGTCAGTCCCAGTGACTTACAGCAGAGCGGTCTCGTGGGGTGAATGACAGGTGAGGTAACCAAATCATGTCCATTTTAGCCGGTACGTGTGGTGTCAAGATGTGCAGCTAAATTTACATACTGACGATCTCTGGTTTTCCTGCTTTGGTTTAGAAGTGGAGAATTTAAAGGGTGCTCTAGAGCGTTCAGGTGAGCGGGAAAGGGTGACTATTCACGGGAATTTCACATTCGCTCTTCGCTGATGTCGATAATGGCCCAGATTTTGCGGTCCTTAGCCTTATAAAAGGTTCCCCAATTTCTGGATTCTGCACACGCCAAAAATCGGCACTTGCAATCTGCAAAGGTTCGAACTGACAGATCTACCGCCCCGACGCCAAAATCACTCTCGCTGGTGCCCAGGAAACTCTGACGCCGGGTAAAAGCAGGGCCTGTTTTGACCAGCTTAAGGTTTAATATAAATCTTAAATTAAAGATTTGAAAAACAAATCAAGCACAAACATTCAAAATTTTTTGATGTAAATTTTGGCCCGGAATAACATGCTTAAAATTATTTTCCAAAACATTTTTTTAAAATTCTCTATGCTTTATTGAAACGACTTTTAATTCAACATGAAAATGGGAACATTTATTCTTATTGCAGTTGCAACAATTATTTAATTATTTGGCGATTTGCATTGTGGTTTCCCTTCGTAAGCATATTAGGAGTCCTCCTTTCTGATTGGAGGACCTGTCCCACCTGATTCCAGGGACGCTTTTGAACCGCCTGCGTCCCTGGGATCAGTGGGCCTTTTCGTTGGCTTACAACTAAAGGCCCAGGACACGTAGTCTCGGAAGCCCAGTAGCCTGTAGGGAGGTGCATATGCCGCAGGTTCGACTCCGACCGCAATTTCCGGGCCCTTATTTCCGCCAAATGTATTGTTTCATTCATTCCTGGAAGTAGCCGTCGCTGGCAATGCCGTCATTCATTGTCCATCCAGAGATACCCTGCGTTTGATGCAAATGACTGAGGACAAATGAATAAGCGAAACAACGTGAGGCCCAAATTTAACAAAGGATGCTTTCACTGATCCATGTCGATTATTATCTTGACATTGCCCATTGATCCATCTGCTCGTTATTCACTTAAACATTGCATAGGCATTTTCTGTTATTTCCCAGAATGTTGGGCGGCGCTGGAAACTCCGGTATTTATTGCCCACCCTTGTTGTCCTTGAGCTGCTGCTGGTGTGCATGCTTCTTGAACAATTGATACAACTGATTGTTTCGCAAAGTGAAAACAGATTGCAGCTAAGAGTGAACCGATTTGCCACTGGACTGGAGTCAGATTTAAACTGGACCGTGTCCGTGTCCGGACAGCATTATTTAACCAATTTGATTTTGATGGGCGGCAGTGCACCGACTGACCGTTACACGTCACAGCTGATATTCAGTTCTTTTCAGGGATTGGTGCAGGAGTAGGCCATTCTGACCTTCGAACCTGCTCCGACTTCCTTTATTGCAGTCGGACTCAGGTCTCCTCCTACGCCTCTTTTTCCAGTAGATTGATGACTGTATAGGACCGCTTCCTGCTGTCATCCTGAATTGGTAAATTTCATTCACATTGCATCCAATCTCCAAACTTCCCTCAGCCTCACATGGTCCATCACCGAGTCTTCCCTCCCTTCCTGGACTTCGCTGACACCATTTCTGGGGATAGGCTATCGACAACCATCCACTATATGCCCACTGAATACCACAGCTACCTAGACTACGCTTCCTCCATCCCCGATCCCTGTAAGGACGCTATTCCATTCTCCCAATTTCTCCAGCTGCATCGCATCTGTTCTGACGACGGCACCTTCCATGCTACTGCTTCTGATATGTCTTCCTTTTTCCTCAACCCAGATTTCCCCTTTACCGCGGTTGACATGGCCCTCGACCGTGTCCATTCCATTTCTCACACTTCTGCTCTCAACCCTTCACGAGTTTCCCAGAACCACGATGGGGATCCCATTGTCCTCACCTTTCACCCCACCAGCCTCCACATTCAACGGATCATCCTCCGCCATTTCCGCCAGCTCCAGCGCATTCCCACCACCAAACACATCTTTCCCTCACCTCATATTTCAGCATTCAGAAGGAACCGTTCCCTACGAGACACCGTGGTCCACTCCTCACTACTCCCTCCCCTTCCCATTGCACCTTCCCATACAAGCGCAGGAGATGCAACACCTGCCCTTTTACCTCCTCCCTTCCCACTGTGACGGGCCCCAAACAATCCTTCCAGGTGAAACAGCGATTTACTTGTACTTCTTGCAATTTAGTATACTGTATTCGCCGCTCACGATGCGGTCTACTCTACATTGGGGAGACCAAACGCAGATTGGGTGACTACTTTGTGGAACATCACCGTTCAGTCCGTAAGCGTGACCCCGAGCTTCCGGTCGCCTGTCACTTTAATGCTCCGCTCCCAATCTGACCTCTCTGTTCTTGGCCTCTTACACTGATCCAACGAATCTGAACGGAAGCTCGAGGAACAGCACTTCAAATTTCGGTTAGGCACTTTAAAACCTACTGGAATCAACATCGATTTCAACAATTTAAGCACGTAACCTTTGCCGCTGTTATTGCAGATGGCAGCTGTTGATGATGCTGCCATTCCCATTTACATCTCTTCTGGACTCATCTTTTAAGTAAATAAGAAGATAAAAATAAGCGCAGGAGTAGGCCATAGTGCCCTTCGAGACTGCTCCGTCATTCAAACAGATCATGCCTGATCATCGCCCTCAACTCCACTTTCCCGCGTGATATCAAATCCCTTGCTTTCACTAGAGACCAAAAATCTATCTATCTCAGACTTCAATATACTCAAAGACTCAGCATTCACAGCCTGTTTCTTTACTTGTCCCATTACCATCTCCTGTTACTTTGTACTAACAAAAAAATTGTCATTTAATCTCTCCTGCCTTCCATCCTATCACAGACCTTCCTTTTTGTTCCTTCCTCCCCTCCTCACTTTCCTTGCCCCTGCACTTGTTAAAATCTGTTACTTCTCTAACATTTCCAGTTCTGACGTGAGTCATCGACTTGAAGCGTTAACTCTGTTTCTCTCTCCACAGATCCTGCCTGACCTGCTGAGTACTTCCAGCCTTTTCTGCTTCTATTGCAATAACATCATGGCTGATCTTCTACCTCAAATGCACTTGCCCGGAAAATCCCCATATCCAATGATTCATTCAGCATCCACAAACTTATCCATCTCAGTCTTGAATATACTCAACGAATGAGCATCTGCAATCGTCTGAAGTAGAGCATTCCAAAGATTCACAACATTTTAGCTGAAGAAATATCTCCTCCAGCATTTAAAGGATTAGAAACAATAGCTGTAATGCAAGTCAGAATGAATTCCTTTCCCAATATCCATCATCACGTTTTTCGCTTGTCTTCCGTCACAGAACAAAAGTTGAGTAACAAGGCAAAAGGTACGAACCTCAAATCGGCATTTCATTGGTCACTTTAGGTTTGGTTCCGGTCATTCCGTTTTTGACGACAGTAGAAGTAAAAGGAAAATAGCACCTTTCTTTTTCATAAAAGCAAAATACTGCGGATGCTGTAAATCTGAAATGAAAACAGAAAATGCTGGAAATACTCAGCAGGTCAGGCAGCATCTATGGAGAGAGAAGCCGAGTTAGCGTTTCAGCTCGATGAGCTTTCGTCAGATGCTTTCTCATTTAGTCTTTCCATGAGAGGATTCCTGACGTAGATTTTCGTCCACACAGAGTTTCTGGGAAAATATAGACACCCACATTCAGTATGCTGCCCCGCAAACTTTACAAACAACAGCCTGACACGTGCTTATGCTTCGCATCGCTGGTAAGGCCGATGTCCATTGTCCATCCCTTGTTCCACTTGTTCCACCCCATCCACCATCTTAAACAGTCACTCCCTCCACCACCGGCGTACCGTGGCTACAGTGTGCACCATTTACAAAATGCACTGCAGCAACTCGCCAAGGCTTCTTCGGCGGCACCTCCCAAACCCGCGACCTCTCCCACCTAGAAGGACAAGGGTAGCAGGCGTATGGGGACACCACCATCTCCAAGATCCCCTCCAAGTCTCACATCATCCTGACTTGGAAGTACATCGCTGTAAGTTCAAAGTCGCTGTGAGAAAATCCTTGGACTCCCTGCATATCCGCACTGTGGGAGCGCCTTCACCACACGGACTGCAGCAGTTCAAGAAGACGGCTCACCACCACCTTCCCAAGGGCCATTAGGGATGGGCAATAAATGCGGGCCATGCCAGCGACGCCCAGATACCATGAACGAATAAAATAAAAAGGTGGGCCTGCTACTTAAATCGAAGAATTCTGTGTGGTGAATTAACTCCCACAGTGATGTTAGGTAGGGAATTCTATGATTTGGACGCAGCTAGGATGAAGGAACGGTGAGAATTACCGCATTGGAATCGCGCATGCATTATGGAACATTGATTCGCTGGCGATCCCACGTGGCTGCTGCCCTTCTCGTTGTCCCATATCTATCTGGCAACGTCAAGACTCCTCTTAAATGTTCACAGTACACGGCCAAATTAGAGCTGAGGTTATATAGTCGAGGCCGGAAGTAGAGCGAGTAAATCCTTCAAATCGACTCCAGATTCAGTCAGCCACATAGAGGTCATGTGGACGGGGCTTCAACGAAGCAAGAGAAATACGAATTTACTGCACCTTGGGTAGCACTGACGGGCAGACAGGTCCTAACGCTGCAAGGGCAAGGGTAAGGCGACAAAGGAAATAGCGAGATTGCCATTCCTCTCAACCATCCATCGCAGAATCAGCGGGCAACTTGAACCTACCGTGGCGCTGGTAACAGCCCGATTTACACCCCACCCGATTTCATTCTGTTAGCTTAACGACTTGGGAAAAGGCTTATTCTCAATTTGGCAAGGCTGTAAAGTGAGAGATCCCGAATAAGGCTCAGATTATGCATCCACTTTATTTAGCTTTCCTTTTTGAATTATAATGTACATGGGCAGAGAACGATGAGCCAGAACCTCCCTTTCCTCGAGACATTAGTGAAATATTTGGATGGTTATAATAAGCCAGCTTGTTTAATTTATTTCATTTCTGTACGCTGGCCCAAAAATTAACTGGCTATGTAATACTGTGGAATTCTCTACCGCAGAAGGCTCTGGAGTGCAAATCAGTGATTATATTTAGAAGGAGATAGATAGATTTCTAGACACAAAAGGCATCAAGGGGTATGGCGAGAGAGCAGGAATATGGTATTGCGAAAGAGGATCAGCAATGATCATATTGAATGGCGGAGCAGGCTCGAAGGGCCGAATGGCCTAGCCCTGCTCTTATTTTTCTATGTTTCTAATACGACGCGATTATTTACGAAGCGAACAGGTGTGTTGGATTGGTGTATCGTGCCACAGTTCCACTCCTGATCCTTAACATCGCAAATGCACATGTGCTTTGCATAAAACAATTTGAATGGCTAGGATGAAAAAGCTGGGAGTGCCACTGATTGGATTAGATATGCAAAGAGCCGGCATGACCTGCGCATGAGCCGAATGGCCTCTTCTGTTCTGTGAGTGTAGATTACTTGTCCATTCAGCCTGCTGTTTGTTTTGACATAATGATAATTAACGCTGCTTCAAGCATTACGTGTATTCTGCCGTGAAACACTTTAATTTTAATTACTTGCGTTTTTTTTCGTCAGAGCTGGAAGATCTTCAGCTAAAGTGCAGTAAGTTGCAAAAGACCCCACGATTCACCTCGGTGTAAGCGATTAAGTCAGTCTGCCCTCTCCTGTTGTGGCAATGGGCTCCATAGGGAGGGTAGCGAAGATTGACCAGACTGATTCCTGGGCTGGCATGACTGCCGTATGAGGAGAGATTGGGTCGATTAGCCCTGTATTCACTAGAGTTTATAAGAATGACATGGGATCTCACTGAAACGTGTAAAACTCTGACAGGGATAGACAGACTGGAAGCAGACGGGAAGTTTCCCCTGCCTGGGGGGTCTAGAACGAGGGGTCACAGTCTCAGGATACGGGGTAGGATATTTAGGACTGAGATGAGGATAAATGTCTTCACTCAGAAGGTGCTGAACCTGTCGAATTATCTACCACAGAAGGCTGTAGAGGCCAAGACAATGAATATACTTAAGAAGGAGATAGATAGACTTCTAGACACAAAAGCCATCAAGTGGTATGGGGAGAGAGCGGGAATATGGACTTGAGATAGAGGGTCAGCCATGATCATATTGAATGGCGGAGCAGGCTCGAAGGGCCGAATGGCCTACTGCTGCTCCTATTTTTCGATGTGTCTATGTTTCCATAGAAAGAGCAGGAGGCCATTTACGCAGTCGAGCCTCGTCCACCATTCAATCACATTTCGGCTAATCTGTATCTCAACTCCTTTGCTCCCTATTACTTCATACCATTCCCTAAAAAAATACTTCTATCGATCTCAGTAATTGAACATTTCAATTCACCCAGCATCCACAGTATTTTGCTGGAGAGAGTTTCAGATTTCCACTAACCTTGATATGACGAAAAGCTTCATGATTTTACTTCTAAAGAGCCTAGCTCTAATGTATATGGACTGACTGTTATACGTCCCGCCCGAGATTCGGTTCTATTGAAGACAGGACGCTACTTCTGCCAACGACGTAACGTATTTGCGCTGACGGAGTTCCAATGGCTTTTTTGTTTGTTCTCGCCGAACTTCCACCAACCGATTAATGAGAGGGAAGGGTGAGGAGTGTAAATTTCAGGTATTTTGAGGTCTGTAATGCGTCTGGAAGGTGCTATTTAATATCGTCAGCTTGTGAGAGAATTATTGGCCCGTATTTTCCGATCGGAGGCTTTCTGCGTGCGAAGGCGTACGATCTGAAAAAATCTTAGCCCTTACCTGAGGGTTTCAGACGTCCGGGCATTTCCGCTCCTTGGCCTCTGCTCTGCGAAATGCGAAGGACCACGGTATCCCAGGGGCGCTTGCGTTTCGCAAGCGTACCTGGGATCACGTGGGCCATGTGGAACCAATGAAAGAAGGGAATCCCCCTTCATATTTTGCTAGCTTCGACCAAAATTATCAATGGAGATCACTCCAGAGACACATCAAAATATTGAATGCATTATTTTTTAAAATCTCGTTTTTAAAATTAGTTCAAATTACATTAATTAAATAATTGAACAAAAGTTAATCTTTTATACGGGGCGAGAAATAAACTTACCTTTTTTAAAATTATATATGAGTGAAAAAATGTATTTTTTTACCAGGCGTAAGATTTTCAAAGGTTTTCAGTGGGCGGAGTTTCTGCAGAAAGCGGAAATCTCCACCCGCTGAGGCCTTTCTCTGGGACATTCGTGGGATCTGTCAAGAGGATTCTTGACACATCAGAAATGCCTGTTTTCAGTGCATGCACTTCACAATCCTGAAACCGGCACTTGCGAGGTCCCTACGGATGTGGACACAACTCGTACACACTCGTAGGTATCGGAAAATACCGGCCATTGTATTCTTGCGGAATGTGTTTATCTCTATCAGGTCCGCTGTCTGTTGTGGTTTGAACACGCGGCTAGTGAACAGAAGGCAGGCGTAGGAGGTGAGGATTTAATCGACTGGGAAAAGGATGGTTGAGAAAGAGAACAGAGACAGTGCGGCGAGATAGAGAGAGGACAGCTAGACAAAGAGACTGGTGAGGAACAGAAGAGGGCGGGCAGAGAAGGAATGCGGGAGTGTGGCAGCTGTGTGATTCATGCATCAGAATAATCTGCTAAAACATCCAGTACAATTTGATGAGGAGATGTGACCTGAAGGTAATATTAGGATGTTGTCAGATTGTGAAAGTTTAGTTGCACTCTCGGCGAGTGTGCTTATCGCTATCAGCTCCTCTGTCTGTTCAGGTGAACGTAACTGTTTCATATTTTGCACATGATATTTATGCGCAGAATGGTTCTGCGCAACTTCTGGTTGCTTCCTGTTCGTTGGCAGCAGCGCTCCTTTGAAATAAACGTCTTAAATTGCCGTCCCAGAAGAATAAGAATCCAAAGCCTGCATGATTTGGCCTTCGCCTTTATATATATATATATTTATATATATATATATATATATATATATATATCATTCGTTGTGCATTTGGATGAGGCCAGCATTTATCGCCCATCCCTAGTTGCATTGAGAAGGTGGTGTTGAGCCGCCTTCTTGAACCACTGCAGTCCGTGTGGTGAAGGTACTCCCACAGTGCTGTTAGGTAGGGAGTTCTCGGAATTTGACCCAGCGACGATGAAGGGACGGCGATATATTTTCAAGTCAGGATGGTGTGTGACTGGAGGTGAAATTGGGAGGTGTCGGTGTTCCGATGCGCCTGCTGCCCTTGTCCTTCTAGCTGGTAGAGGTCGTGAGTTTGGGAGGCGCTGCCGAAGAAGACTTGACGAGTTGCTGCAGTGCATATTTTAGATGGTACACACTGCAGCAACGGTACGCCGGTGGTGGAGGGAGTGAATGTTAAAGGTGTGGATGGGCTGCCAGTCAAGCGCGCTGTTTTATCTTGGATGGGCTCAAGCTTCTTGAGTGTTGTTAACATAGAACAATAGAAGATAGGAGCAGGAGTAGGCCATTCGGCCCCTCGAGCCTGCTCCGCCATTCGATGAGATCATGGCTGATCATGCAAACTCAGTACCCTGTACCTGCCTTCTCCCCATATCCCTTGATACCTTTAGCATTAAGAAATATATCTAGCTCATTCTTGAATATATTTAATGATTTGGCCTCAACTACCTTCTGTGGAAGAGAATTCCACAGGTTCACCACACTCTGGGTGAAGAAATTCTTCCTCATTTCTGTCCTAAATGGCTTACCCGTTATCCTTAGATTATGACCCCTGGTTCTCGACTCTCCGACCATCGGGAACATTCTTCCTGCATCTAGTTTGTCCAGACCTATCAGAATTTTATATGTTTCGATGAGATCCCCTCTCATTCTTCTATACTCCAGCGACTCGAAGCCCAATCGACCCAATCTCTCCTCATATATCATTCCTGCCATCCCAGGTATCAGCCTTGTGAATCTTCGCTGAACTCCTTCCATGGCAAGAACATCCTTCCTCAGATAATGCGACCAAAACTGCACACAGAACTCAAGGTGTGGTCTCACCAAGGCCCTGTACAACTGCAGCAGGACATCCCTGTTCCTATACTGAAACCCTTTCGCTATGAAGGCCAACATAACATTTGCCTTCTTCACCGCCTGCTGCACCTGCATGCTTACTTTCAGCGACTGGTGCACAAGGACACACAGGTCTCGTTGCACTTCCCCTTCTCCCAATCTATTGCCATTCAGATAATAGTCTGCCTTTCAGTTTTTGGCACCAAAGTGGATAAGCTCGCACTTATCCACGTTATATTGCATCTGCCACGCTTCTGCCCACTCACCCAACCTGTCCAAATCATCCTGGAGTTTCTCGGTATCCTCCTCGCAGCACACACTCCCACCCAGCTTTGTGTCATCTGCAAACTTGGAGATATTACATTTAGTTCCCTTATCTAGATTATTAATGCATATTGTGAATAGCTGGGGTCCAAGGACCGATCCCTGCGGTACCCCACTACTCACTTCTTGCCACTCAGAAAAAGGCACATTAATTCCTATTCTCTGCTTTCTGTCCGCCAACCTGTTCTCTATCCAAGTCAATACCTTGCCCCCCATCCCATGTGCCTTAACTTTGCACGCTATTCTCTTATGCGCGACCTTATCGAAAGTATTTTGAAAGTCCAAATACACCACATCTACTGGTTCTCCCTTATCTATTTTCCCAGTTACATCCTCAAAAAATTCCAGTAGATTGTTGGAGCTGTACTCATCCAGGCAAGTGGTGTGTATACCAGCACATTCCAAAAATCTATCTACCTCTGCGTTGAATGTACTTACTACTGAGCATACACAGCCCCCTGGGGTAGCGAATTCCAAAGATTCTCAGCCCACAGAGTGAAGACATTTCTCCTCTTCTCTGTCCTAAATGAACTGACCAATATACTGAGAATATGCCCCCTAGCTCTAGACTCTCCAGCCAGGTGATAGAGCCTCTCAGATTATATCCTTTCAGGCCCTCTTAGAGCTTGTAAGTTCCAAAGAGCTCACTTCTCATTCAGCTAAATTTCAGAGTATATAGGTCCAATTTCCTCAATCTCTCCTCATAGTACAAACCTCTCATCCCAGTAATCAATCTACTGACTCTCTGTTGCAAACCCCTCTAAGGAAGGTATATCCTCCCTTATAGAAGGAGACCAAAACTGTAAACACTTCTCCAGATGTGGTCTCAATTAAGTCATGAACAATTGCAGTAACACTTCCTTACTCTTATACTCCAACCCTTTGTTTTGAAGGCAGTTTGCCTTCCAATATAATTTACCGTCCTACTTGCTTGCTGTAGCTGCATGATATGTTTAGTGTACAAGGACACATAAATCCCTCTGAATATCAATATTTAATAGTTTCTCAACATTTAACAATATGTTTCTACTCTTCCTACCAAAGTGAATAACCTTACATTTCCCCACATTATAATCCACCTGCCACCTTCTTGCCCACTCACTAAACCAGTCTCTATCCCTTTGTAGAACTTTTGTGTCCTCCTCACAGCTAACTTTCCTATTCAGCATTGCATCATCAACAAACTTGGAAACAGTACCCTCGATCCGTTCATATAAGTCATTAACATAGATTGTTAATAACTGAGGCCCAAGCACTGATCATTGCGGGACTGCAATGATCACAGCCTACCAACATGAAAATGATTGTTTATCCTTACTCTCTGTTTTCTGTCCTTTTTCTAATCATCTATCCATGCTAATAGATTATCCGCCCCCAACCCCAGGAGCCTGGCTTCTGGCACCTCGGCGTTAGAAGGCCAAGGCACAGAAATCCATCTGTTTCACCGCCTTTAAATACAAATATTATAATCCCTCACCTCAGTTGCGTTTAGTTCTTTCTTAAGTAACTTCAGCAGTTTCTGTTCCTGCATCTTCTTCCGTTAGCTTCACGGCCCAGGATTGATCTTATTTTTCCTCTTCTCTTGCAGACCTAGATCAAGGTGGAAATGACTCAGGTAAAAAGGACAACAGCTCAGGTTAATTCCTCTCTATATAATTTGGGAGAGTGTAACAGCATTCTGTGTTGTTGTTGGACGTAGGCTGCAAGAAATTAGGAACCAATTAAACTCAGTCTCAAACGCACTGCAGCGAAAGCTTGAGTTGTACCGGGAAGTAAACTGGGCATAACTTGAAGAACCCGAGCTAAATATGACTTTGTATTGAGGCCTCCTGATGAGGTACCGCCTGCTTTGATCGCTGCTGTTATCACAATGCTTTACCTCAACAATTGGATGAGCTGCAACTGTGCGTTTTGATTAGCCATATATGAATTCATGAATTTCCGATCGGCGTTCCTCGGCATTAGAACACCAAGGCATAAAATAACATCTAGCGCAGTCCTGAGAAGCATCGGCCGCATAATATACTCCCCACCAGATATTCAGTTCCCCTGACTAAGGTGGAACTGAATTTTGTGCTGGGCGCATGAAAGACGGCCGATCTCTAGACATTCACTGATCGAGGCTTATGATTGTTTAATTAACGGCCTGTTGATAATAGAAGCCTTGATGTGGAGATGCCCGTGTTGGACTGGGGTGGACAAATGCGAGAAGTCGCACAACACCAGGTTATAGTCCAACAGCGTTATTTGAAATCACAAGCTTTCAGAGCGCTGCTCCTTCGTCAGGTGATGTGAAGAAATGCATATAGGAACAGCATATATAGTCAGAGAACACTGCCAGAAGATTACAGTTAATCTTTCTAATTGCCCTTTCTCTCTGCCGAGGTGTGATAAAGGGTGGTTAGAAAGATTATCTGTAATCATCTAGCAGTGTCTCTGACTATATATGCTGTGCCTATATGCATCTCTACACTTCACCTGACGAAGGAGCAGCGCTCTGAAAGCTTGTGATTTCAAATAAAGCTGTTGGACTAAAAACTGGTGTTGTGCGACTTCTCACAAGATAACAGAAAACAGTACAGTACTGACTGAAGACTTCAATTCCTGATTGTACTAAATAGTACATTTAATCATACGGACACAAAACGTTTTAATGGTAAGTTTAGCAGCAGAGCAAGCGTGCAAAAAGGCAGATTGCATCGGCACTTCCTTCAGTTTTAAGTGGTGGCTGTGGCACTGACTCAGGGTTGCCAACTCTGGCTGGATATCATCCGGGAGATTTCTTCACATGACCTCCTGCACCCAACTGCCCCCCCCCCCCCCCCCCCACACTCCTGCTTTTGCTCGGCCATACCGTCCATTCTCACGTTGCAACGCCTTCCTAAGCTTACTGGAAAGCGAACAGACTTTTCATTAACCAATTTGATGCTTCTTGACTTTAAGTCATACAGCTTTTAGAGGCTGATTCCTTTCGCTGGGGAGCAAAGAACACGGGTTCTCAAGATAAGGTGTCGGCCATTTAAGACTGAGATGAGGAGACTTTCAGTCAGAGGGTTGTTAATCTTTGGAATTCCCTGCCCCAGAAGTCTTTCGATTAGTATATCCAAGGCTGAGATCGGTATATTATTGGGTACTAAGTGAATCAAGGGATATGGCAGGAAAGTGGAGCTGAGGTAGAAATCAGCCATGATCTTATTGAATGGTGGAGCAGGCTTGAAGGGTCAAATAGCCTACTCCTGCTCCTATTGCTTATGTTCTTGTATTCTTATTTTCTAAGTACAGGAGGATGCTTCCAGCCATATGCGTGCCCACAAGGCAGAAACATCTCTCCGTAGTTCATGCCCTTTATACTTCCATATCCCACCTACCAGTAAACGGTAACAGTTATATTGTAGGTGATGGTGTGTACTGTTAATGAGAGGAGAGTTAAACTCAAGACAGTTATGCTGCAGGTACCGTTGTGAAGTGCTAGTGATAGGACAGTTAAACTGCAGGTACAGTTGTGAAGTGTTAGTGAGAGGACAGTTAAACTGCGGACAGTAATGCTGCAGTTATTGTTGTAGACTGCTCGTGAGGAGGATAGTTATACAGCATGTACTGTTTGGACTATCAGTCATGTATCAGTAATACTGCAGATACTGGTGTGGGGCTGTTAATGAGGAGGACAGCTATACTGAAGCGAATGTTGTGTAATGATTGTGAGGGAATAGTTATCCTGCAAGTATTGGTTTGGAAAGTGAGTAAGGACAATAGTTATACTGCAAGAACTGGCATGGACTGTTAATGAAGGAATTGTTATATTGCAAGCATTGCTTTGGACAGTTAGTGAGTGGATAGTTCCTTTCTGCTGGAAAATATATCAGCAAAGGTTTCGGGTAAATATAATCCTGCTTAATTTGTTTTCTTGAAAACATAAGGGAAACAAGTTGCTAGTACCTTTATCGATCTGAAATGCGTCCACGTCCTCTGCCCTCCCTATCTCAGTAACCCTCTCCAGCCTACAACCCGCCTCAGAACAATGACGTCCTCTGACTCTGCCCTCTTTTGCATCCCGTTCCCTCTTTGCCTCACCATTGGCGGTCATATCTTCAGCCGTGCGAGAGCTTCTTGCAACATCTCTCTAAACCCGTCGGATTCTCGGCTCCCCTCGCCTCCTTACAGACCTTGACTGAAATCTGTCACTTTGTGCTCAGTTTCGGCCATTTTCCTGATAAGAAATTTGAAAGAGATATTTGAATATACGGTTGAGAGAGAATGGTACATTATGTACAATCATTTAGTGGGAAATGTTGATATATAATAATTTCTACTGCTCACTGATTATTGCATTAATGTTGTTGTTACTGGTCTCATGTTGGCCCGTTATTAATATAATTTCACCCTTATTCTCCTGCTAGTTTTTCACGTGAACACGGTGGACAATAAATTGAGAACGATAATTTAATGTCACGTTTACAACTCACTCTTATCTCCATAGACCTAATGATGAATCAAATGGAAAGAGGTAGAAATTTGGACAATGACCTTTGACTGATAACCGTATGTAGCGCTACAATTCACGTTGGACTCTGCTGAACTAGACAAACCTCTAATATTATAATGTACCAAAACATAATGCACACTGAGTATTGAGACAGTGTTAGGCAATACATTTGAGTAGGGGTGCGACTTACGGCAAACATAATCTATTTTCTCAGTACACAACAAACAGTGTCTATTTAAAGAGAGTCTGTACGAACGACAGCAAAAAGATGTAATGACCAAAACGGCAGAAACTTCGACTAAAAAGAAACGACAGGATTATTTCACCAACAAACTGCAGACAGTGGAGGATAAATATATGAAAAAATCCTAGTCAATCACAGAAGTGCGGTCTCCAGGCATTATTGATGGGTGAATTAAAGAAAGAAAGACATGCATTTATATGGCGTCTTTCTCGAATACCCGACGTCACAAACCGCTTCACAGCCAAGGAAGTACTTTTTGAAGTGCAGTCACTGTTGTAATGTAGGAAGCGCAGCAGCCAATTTGCGCACAGCAAGCTCACACAAGCAGCAATGTGATAATGACCAGATAAATTCACCATTCAGCTCGATTCTGGCCGAAACATGGGGAGTCAATCTATGAAGCCAACTTGATATCCTGTCGATCTGTGGTCTTCGTTCATTTCTTTAGAACTGGAGAATTTGAAAGGCGCTCTAGAGCGTACAGGTGAGTGAGGCAGGCTTGTTATTTGATGCTGTTTGACGTCTGATCTCTGCTGATGTCTCTTTGATTGACGTGGGCGTCCCAGGCTAGGACGCTATTAATTTCAAAAGCATGACGGTTCCAGATAGAGTAGATGCAGAGAAACTGTTCCATTTGGCGGAAGTGTCGAAAACCAGATGGCACAGATTTTCACAATATATATGAATGATCTAGACGTTGGAATTGCATGTAATATCTCCAAGTTTGCAGCCGAGGCAAAGCTGGATGGGAGTGTGTGCCGTGAGGAGGTTGCCGAGAAACTCCAGGATGATTTGGACAGGTTGGGTGATTGGGCAGAACCATGGCAGTTGGAATATAATTTGGATAAATGCGAGGTTATCCACTTTGGTATCAAAAACAGGAAGGCAGATTATGAACTGAATGGCAATAGATTGGGAGAAGGGGAAGTGCAACGAGATCTGGGTGTCCTTGTGCACCAGTCGCTGAAGGTAAGCATGCAGGTTCAGCAGGTGGTTAAGAAGGCAAATGGTACGTAGGCCTTCGTAGCGAAAGGGTTCGAGTACAGGAACAAGGATGTCTTACTGCAGTTGTACAGGGCCTTGATGAGACCACACCTTGAGTATTGTGTGCAGTTTTGGTCGGCTTATCTGAGGAAGGATGTTTTTGCCAATGAGGGAGTGCAGCGAAGATTCATTAGCCTCATACATGGAATGGCAGGAATGACGTATGAGGAGAGATTGGGTCGATTGGGCTTATACTCGCTGGAGTTTAGAAGAATGAGAGGGGATCTCATTGAAACTTATAAAATGCTAACATGACTAGACAGACAAGATGCAGGAAGCATGTTCCCGATGGCCGGGGAGTCCAGAACCAGGTGTCACAGTCTAATGATAAGGGGTAAGCCATTTGGGACTGAGATGTGGAGGAATTTCTTCACCAGAGAGTGGTGAACCTGTGCATTTCTCTACCACAGAAGGCAGTTGAGGCCAATTCATTAAATATATTCAAGAAGGACTTAGATATATTTCTTAAAGCTCAAGGGATCAAGGGAAATGGAGAGAAGGCAGGGACAGGGTACTGAATTTGGATGATCAGCCATGATCTCTTTGAATGGCGGAGCAGGCTCGAGGGGCAAATGACCCACTTCTGCTCCTATCTTCCATGTTTCTATGATTTAAGATGATTGGCAAAAGAACCAAAGGTGACATGAGGAAAAACGATTTTACGAAGCGAGTGGTTAGGATCTGGAATTCATTACCTGAAACGGTGGTGAAGGCAGATGCAATCGTGGCTTTAACAAGGCAGTTGGATAAGTCCCTGAAGGAAAACAAAATGCAGTGCTTTGGGGAAAGGATGGAGGAGTGGGACTAGCTGAAATGCTCTTGCAGAGAGCCGGAACGGGCTCGACGGCCGGAAGGCCTGCTTCTGTGCAGCAACCAATCTATGATTCTATGATAGCCCATCCCCAGTTGCCCCTGAGGTAATGTTGGTGGTCCTTCTTCTTGAGCCGCGAGCGATGGGTTTGATTCAACCGAATGGCTCACAAGACCACTTCAGCAGGCAATTAATAGTCAACCAGGTTGGTGTGGAACGGGAGCCACATATATAACGCACCAGTCAAGGGCAGTGTTTGTTAAGCAGTCGGGTTTTAATGGCCTTTATTGCGTCGACCGCCCTTTATACCACACAATTGACTTTCAGTTGCACTGATATCAACAGAACTCAATGCCGGGCTGCGAGGATGGAATGCTGTTCGATTCGATACTGGCCGATTTGCGTCATCGTCCGAGATGCATGTCAGCTTCGTTAAGGTTTGGAAACTGAAGCTAGTGTGCCTGTCACGATTAGCTTCTTCCCACACTATTCCTCCCCAACGCTAATCTCATGCCTTGCCTTCACAGAACAAAAATTGAGCAATAAGGAAAAAGGTATAAGTGTTAAACCGACGGTATTTTCCTTTTGAAATAAAGAAAGGCTTGCATTCATATAGCGACTTTCACGACCACCGGACGTCTCAAAGCGCTTTACAACCAATGAAGTACTTTTTCGAGTGTAGTCACTGTTCAATTGTTGGAAACGCGGCAGACAATTTGCACTCAGCAAGGTCCCACAAACGGCAATGTGATTAATATCAGATAATCTGTTTTTCTTATGTTGGTTGAGGGACGAATATTGGCCAGGACACCGGGGATAAATCCCACTGCTCTTATTCTAAATAGCGCCATGTGATCTTTTACGCCCACCTGAGAAAGCAGACGGGGCCTCGGTTTAACGTCTCATCCGAAAGACGGCACCTCCGACAGTGCAGCAAAACCTCAGAATTGCACTGGTGTGTCAGCCTAGCTTTATGTGCTGAAGTCCCCGGAGTGGGACTACGAACCCACAATCTTCTGACTCAGAGGAGAAAGTGCTGCGAACTCAGCCACAGCTGACACTGTTGAATGGAATTAACATGTGCAGAGCGCGAGCGGTCAGAAACTTATTTCCCCGAGAAAATTAATGAAGTAGTTGAGTAGTTATAATAATAAAGCTGTTCTTATGTATTTCCTTTCTGGCACGAGCCCACAGATTACCCGAATACGTAACACGACCGGACAAACTGCGATTTGAACAGGACTGCTGGATTGCTATCTCTTGCGACAGTTGCGCTCCCGATCCTTATTCTCATCAATGTGCATGTGCTTTGAAGTATAATCTGCACGGCCAAGGGGAATTGAGAGAGGAGTGGTGCTAATTGGATGGGAGTATATAACAAAATAAGAAATAGTGGAAGGAGTAGGCTTTAAGGCCCTTTGAGCCTGCTTCGCCATTCAATCAGATCATGGCTGATCTTCTACCTCAACTCCACCTTCGCACACTTTTCCCAACATCCCTTGCTTCCCTTATTATCCAAAAATGGAGCGATCACTGTCTTGAATATAGTCAACGACTGAGCATCCACTGCCCTCTGGGGTAGAGAACTCCAAAGATTCAGAACCCTTTTAGAGGATTAAAAGTCGCCACATCTATGTCTTAAACGTCCGAACACTTATTGTGAGACAGGGACTCCTAATTCTAGACGCCCCAGCGAGGGAAAGCATCCACCTAACATCTCAAATGTCAAGCACCTTAAGAATTTTATAAGTTTCAATTAGATCACCTCTCATTCTTCTAAACTCTAGGGAATATAGGCACAGTCTACTCAATCTCTCCTCGTATGACAACCCCCATCCCAGGACTCAGTCCAGTGAACCTTCATTTCACTGCCTCTAACGCGAGTATACCAAGTATGCAAAGATAAGCACGATGTGGAACATGTGCCAAATAGCCTCCTCTGTTATCTAAGATGTAATTACCTGTCCATTCTGTTTTCGGCTTGTTCTGTTATACTGGTCCGTATTTTCCGATTTGAGGCTTCCTGCGTGGGCAGGCCTCCGATCTCGAAAATAATCTACGGACTTACCTGAGGGCTCCCGAGGTCTGGACACTTTCGCTCCTGGACCTCTCCAACTCGAAATGTGCAAGACCCACGTATCCCAGGGGCGCATTCGGTTCTCAAGCTTCCCTGGAATCACGTGGGCCATGGGGAGCCAATCAGAGAAGGGTAACATCCTTCATTAACTTGACAGAAAGACCTGTCAAATATATGAATGGAGATCACACCCAAAACACTGTAAAACATTAAAAAAAAATTTCAACCACATTTTTTAAATTAGTTGAAATTACAATAAATTAAATATTTTAATAACAAATTAATTTTTTGAAAAATATGATTAAAGTTTTTTACGGTGCTAAAAGTAAACGTAACATTTTTTAAGGATTTTTAAATGAGAAATGAGTGAAAACATTCTTTTTTACTTTTATCAACCCTAATGCTGGTAAAAGCAAGCCTTACGCCTGCTTTTACCAGGCGTAAGATTTATAACGCTTTTCTGCGGGCGGAGTTTCTCCAGAAAGCGGGACTCTCCACCCGCAGAGGCCCTTGTCCAGGGCATTTTTTCCGATCTGTCAAGAGCATTCTTGATAGGTCACAAATACTGGTTTCAGCGCATGCGCTTCGCATGCCTGAAACTGGCATTTCCGATGTCCGACGGTAGTGTAAACCGCATGTACACACCCGTAGGAATCGGAATATACCACCCAATGTTTATTAACGCTGTGTCCTCCAGTCGGTTTCCTCTCAAATGAAACTGTTCAACTTTTTTTATCATGCATTTGTTCTTTAGAATTGGAAGATCTGAAGCTGAAGTGCAGTAAGTAGCAAAATAGTCCATGGTGCATCTTGGTGAAAGCAATTAACAGTCATTCTGTCCTCTCCAATTGTGGCAATGGGTTTCTAAGGAAAAGCCGGGGGTTATTCACGCCCTCGAGCCGCGTCAACCATTCAATCAGGCTCCGGCTGATCTGTACCTCAACTCCTTGACTCCATTTCACTTCATACCCTTCCCTAAAAAAAAATCTGTCGATCTCAGTCATTGAACATTCCAATTGACTCCAGCATCCACAGCTTCTGGGGGAGAGGTTTTCAAATTTCCAAATCCCTTGGCATGACACGACCCTCCTTCTCCCCTCTTCAAATAACTGAGAAGTGCCGAAGATCAGAGGGACCTTTGAGTGCATGTCCACTGATCCCTGAATATAGCAGGACAGGTAGATAAGGTGGTTTAGAAGGCACACGGGATACTTGCGTTTATTAGCCGAGGCATGGAATAAAAGAGGACGGAGGTTATGCTTGATCTGTATACAACGCTAGTTAGGCCGTAGCTAGAATACTGCGTGCAGTTCTGATCATCTCATTAGAGGAAGGATGTGACTGCACTGGAGGTGGTGCAGAGAAGATTTACGAGGATGTTGCCTGGTTTGGGGAATTTTAGCGTGGAGGAAAGATTGGATCGTCTGGGGTTGTTTTATTTGGAACAGAGGAGGCTGAGGTGTATAAAATTAGGAAGTACCGATTTCACTTAGCAGCAGGTAAAATTACCAGGGGGCATAGATTCAAAGTAATTGGTCGGGGGTTTAGAGCGAATATGATGAGAAATGTTTTCACCCAGAGGGTGGTGGCCTTCTGGTACTCACTGCCTCAAAGGGTGGTAGTGGCAGAAACCCTCAGCACAGTTAAAAGTACTTGGATATGCACTTGAAGTGCCATAACCTACAAGGCTACGGACCAAGCGCTGGAAAGTGGGATTAGGCTCTTTGTCAGCCGGCACGGGCAAGATGGGCCCAATGGCCTCCTCCTGTGATGTATTTTTTTTATGATTCTATGATTAACCCTGTCAATTTAACATTCTAAGCATTTACGCTGTGTTGACCGCATTTGCCACATGAAATTGCATGAAATAACTGCACGACTACAAGGGCAGCAAAGATCAATTACATCAGTTTCGCAATCTTGACTTCATGACTTCGCAGCCCAAGATTGAATATATTTTTCCTCTTCTCTTGCAGAGCTTGATGCTGCTGAAAACGACTCAGGTAAAAAGGGCATCATCTCAGTTTAATTCCTCTCTACATAATGTGGAATAATGTAACAGTTTTCCGCGTTGAACGTGGTCTGCAAGAAATTAGGAACCCATTAACCTCAGTCTCAAAAGCATTGGAGCTAAAATTGGACTTGGGCGGGGACAAAGATCAGGCAGAATGTCTTTGGTATATAAGCAAAATGTTGCAGATGCTGGAAATCGGAAATAAAATCAGAAAATGCGGGAAATACTCAGCAGGTCAAGCAGCAACTGTGGAGAGCGAAGGAGAGTTAACCTTTCTAGTCGGTAATTCTGTATCTCTTTCCACATGGTACATCGGCGAGACCATGCAGACACTGCGACAACGTATGAATGGACAGCGCGCAACAATCGCCAGGCAGGAGTGTTCCCTCCCAGTCGGGGAACACTTCAGCAGTCAAGGACATTCAGCCTCCGATCTTTGGGTAAGCGTTAGCCAAGGCAGCCTTCGAGACACACGACAACGCAAAATCGTCGAGGAGAAATTGATAGCCACGGTTCCACACCCATGAGGACAGCCTCGACCTGGATCTTGGGTTCATGTCATGCTAAATGTAACCCCACCTGACGTAGAGTCATCCAGACTCGAGTCGTCGTTGGCTTGTTCTCTCTGCACAGATGCGGCCGGCCCTGCTGAGATTTCCAGCAAAAAAAGTTTTTAGTTTTCCACACAGACACAAGCATCTGCCACATTTGACCCCTTCTGACACCACATCATTGTCTTTGATGTAAGGTTTCCCTGACTGACCTGTTTGGACACCATTCACACCTTTGATTGCCGTGATTATCTCTCTGCCGAGGTGTGATATTGGGCAGTTAGAAAGATTAACTGTACTCATCTGGCAGTGTTCTCTGACTATATATGCTGTGCCTATATACATCTCTTCACTTCACCTGACGAAGGAGCAGCGCTCCGAATGCTTGTGATTTCAAACAAAACTGTTGGTCTATAACCTGGTGTTGTGCGACTTCTCACATTTGTCCACCCCAGTCCAACACCGGCATCTCATCATCATCTCTCTCCACTGATGGTGGGTGACCTTCAGAGTATTTCCAGCACATCCTGTTTTTATTTCAGTATCACTTCCGTGCTCGTTATAGAACCCGCCAAAGTATACAGTTCTATTAAGGTCTCCTGATACAAGCCCTGTTCCAACCCCTCAATCACGTTGACTGACACATCGATCTCGACAAGTATCACAATGCTGTACCTCAACTGGTTGGTGAGCTGCATGAGAATTCATGAATTGCCAATCTATGTTCCTCGTTGTTAAAAGACCAAGGCAGAGAAATCCAGCTAGCACATTAGCGAGGAACAGATGGCGTCGCGTCGGCCGCATAATGGGCCACATTTTCCGATGGGAGGCTTCCTGCGTGCGGAGGCCTCCGATCTGGAAAAAATCTACGGACTTATCTCAGGGCTCCCGAGGTGCGTATAATTCCGCTCCTGTGCCTCTCCAACTCGAAATATACCCGGCCCGCGTATCCCAGAGGCAGATGCAATTTACAAACGTCCCTGGGATCAAGTGGGTCATGGGGAGCCAATAGGAAAAGGGAAACAACCTTCATACACATGACAGATAGACGTGTCAAACATGTAAATGGAGGTCAACCCCAAAACACTGCAAAACAAAGGCCCAGAAATTGATCTCGCTCTGTTCCCGCGGGGGTAAGGCTTCCCCGCATTCTCTCACTCCGCGTTGGCTTTCTCAGATCCAGCTCGCACGAACTTGATGTTCCAGACATCAGCTGGGCAGTGCTTGCGAATCCCACCGGCGTAGTGAATTTGTGCGAGCTGTGGGATCACGTGACTCAGTTAGAGCCAATGGCAGCACACCATCTTCCATTCATAAGTTTCACATACGTGCTGTGAAATCTATGAATCTTACACCCCCCCAAAATAACAGCTAAACCTCAATTAAATTTTAAAAAAAACATCACATTAATAAAATAAGTATAATTAAATAAATTAACCATTTTAAGTAAAAAATTAAATTTTTGAAAAAATTTAAAGTCTTTTAAAAAGTTATAAAAATAAACTTACCTGTCTTTAAAGTCTCTAAAAAAGATATACCTGTTAAAAAAATTTCAAAAAAATACTTAATTCACTACTTACCTTGTTAAAAGTGGGTCTTACTCCTCCTTTTTCCATTTCTAAAATCTTCCGTCCTTACCTGCGCGTCCAAAGCACGAAGTGCACAGCCTGCGAGCAGCCTGTAGCGCGCACGCGATGCACCGAGGAACCGCCCCCTTTTCAAAAGACCAAGTGCCGGTTTTCAGCGCATGCGCAGCGCATGCACAAAACCGGCAATTGGAGAGAGAATACGCGAGAGTACGCAGTGCGTACTCTCGCGCAGCGGGATGAATTTTTGGCCCATTTACTTCTTTTTAAAAAAAAAACATTTTTAAAATGAGTTGAAATTCCAATAAATTAAACATTTTAAATAAAAAAATTGATTTTTTGAAAAAATATTTTTTTTTATGGGGCTGAAAATAAACTTACCTTTTCAACAGTATTTTAAATGATAAATGAGTGACACAAATTTTTTTAATTTTTTTTTTTCAAATCTTATGCTGGTAAAAGCAGGGCGGGCGGAGGATCTCCAGAAAGCGGAACTATCTTCCCGCAGCGGTACTTCTCCAGGGCAGGCGTCCGATCTGTCAAGAGCATTCTTGACAGATCGGAACTGCCGGTTTTCAGCGCATGCGCTTGACATGCCTGAAACCGGCATCCCCAATCTCCCTACGGGTGTGTAGACAGCGCGTACACTCCCGTAGGGATCGGAATATACGGCCCATTATACTTCCCACTCGGCATTCAATTGCACTTGCTACAATGGGACGCATAACGTTCGGCCGAACAAACAAGCCCGAGTAAAACATAATTTCGCGGCTGCGCAGATCGATGCTTCTCTTCGTTCTATTAATTGCATCCTGATAAACTGGCACAATACAGGAAGATGTTTCCAGAGATTTGCAGTTACGCAAGGCAGAATGTTCTCTTCCCAGTTCATGACCTGTATGCTTCCTTAAGCTCGTCTATCAGTGATTGGTTAAAGTTTAATGCAGTTAATGCTCTGGGCTGTTGTTCAGCAGGAGTGCAATTAATGGTATTGGTTTAGTGACGTGTCAGTTTTGCAGTAGGCACTGGTGTGTGCTGCTTGGGAAAGTTATACTGCAATAATTCTGTGTACTGATGGGAAGGGTTGATTCCTTTTCTGCAGTTAAGTAAATGGGATTCTGGATAATAGCATCGTGCTAATGGTTTTCTTGAAACATGTAGGAAAGTAATTGCTGCTTTCTTTAACGTTGTGAGATCCAGCCACGTACGAGGACCTCTCAATCTCAGTCACCTCCTCCAACCTACAACCCTCCACATAACTTTTACTCCCTCTTACTCTGCCCTCTTCTGCAGCCTCGCTCCCTTCGCCACGCCATTGTTGATCATGCCTGCTGCCATTGAAAGCAAACGCTCATGAACAACTTCGCTAAATCCATCCAATTATCCACCCCTCCTTTTACCTTTGAGATATTAGCTGAAAACCATGACTTGAGCTTAGATTTTGGCATATTCTTGATAAGCAATTTGAAACATTACTATTAGGTACATAGTTATGAGGGATTGGGACATTAAAAAGTGCCTTTTTTATTATTCTTTCATAGGCCGTCGACGGCGCTGGCAAGGCCAGCATTTATTGCCCATTCCTAATTACCCTTGAGAACGTGGTGCTGAGACGCCTTCTTGAACCGCTGCAGTCCGTGTGGTGACTGTAGTCCCACAGTGCTGTTAGGTAGGCAGTTCCAGGATTTTGACCCAGCGACGATGAAGTTTCGGCGATATATTTCGAAGTCAGGATGTTGTGCGACTTGGAGGGGTACGTGCAGGTGATGGTCCTCCCATGCACCTCTTGCCCTTGTCCTTCTACGTGGAAGTGGTCGCGGTTTTGGGAGGCGCTGTCGAAGAATCCTTGTTGAGTTGCTGCAGTGCATCTTGTAGATGGTACACACTGCAGCCACGGTACACTGGTGTTGGAGGGAATGAATGTTTCAGTTGGTGGATAGTTTGCCCATCAAGCGGGCTGCTTTGTCCAGGATGGTGTCGAGTTTCTTGTGTGTTGTTGGAGCTGCACTCATCCAGGATTGTGGAGAGTATTCATTCACAGTTCTGACTTGTGCCTTGTGGATAGGGGACAGCATTTGGCCATTCGGAAGATGAGTCACTCGCCGCAGAATACCCAGTCATTGACGTGCTGTTTTAGCCACAATATGCACGTGGCTGGTCCAGTTACGTTTCTGGTGAATGGCGATCCCCAGGATGTTGATGGTGTGGAATCGACGATCGTTATGGCTTTGAATGTCAAGGTGAGGTGGCTAAACTCTCTCTTTTTCGGATGGTGATAGCCTGTCACTTGAGTGGTGCGACTGTTACTTGTGACTAGTCAGCCCAAGCCAGAATGTTGTCAATGTCTTGCTGCATGCAGGTGTGGACTGGTACATTATGTGAGGAGTGGCGAATGGCACTGAACACTGCGCACTCAGCGGCGAGCATCCTCATTTCTGAAATTATGATGCAGCATTTCAGATGATTGGGCATACGGCACTGCCAGGAGGAACTCCTGTTGCGATGTCCTGGGACTGAAATGATTGGTCTCCAAAATCCACAACCACCTTCCATTGTGCTAGGTATGACTCCAGTGTGTGGAGATTTTTACCCCTGATTCCCAATGACTTCAATATTACCAGGGCTCCTTGACCCTACACTCGTTCAAATTATGTTAATACAAGTTATGATATCAAATTATCGTTGATGTTAAGAACAGTCACTCTCACCTAAGCTCTAGAATTCCGTTCTTTTGCCTAAGTTTGGACAAAGGCTATAATGAGGTCGGGAGCCGAGCCGTCTTGGCGGAATCTAAACTGGGCTTCAGTGAGCAGGTTATTGGTAATTAAGTGCCGCTTGATATCACTGTCGATGACACCTTCCATCACTTTGCTGATAATTGATAATAGACTGATGGGGCGATAATTCTCCGCTTTGGATTTGTCCTACTTTTTGTGGACAGGGCAGACTTGGGCAATTTTCCACTTCGTCGGGAAGATGCCAATTTTGCAGCTGTAGTTGAGCAGCTTGGCTAGAATCGCGACCTATTCTGGAGCGCCAGTTTTTAGCCGGGATGTTGTTGGGACCCATAGCCATTGCTGTATCCAGTTCTCCGAGCATTTTCTTGATATCACGTAAGGCAAATTCAATTTGCTGAAGACTGGCATCTATCATGGCTGGGACGTCAGGAGGAGGCCGAGTTGTTTCATCCACTCGGCGCTTCTGCATGACGGTAGTTGTAATTGTTTCAGCCTTGGCTTCACGTGCTGGGCTCCGCCATCGTTATTGGCTGAGATAGTCATGGAGACCCCTCCTATCGTTAGTTGTTTAATTGCCTACCACAATTGATAACTGGAGATGACAGCACAGCAGTGATTTTATCTGATCCCTTGTTTGTGGGATCGCTTAGCTCTGTCTATAAGCATGCTGCTTCTGCTGTTTAGCATCCATGTTGTCATGTGTTGTAACTTCCCCAGCTTGGCACCTCTATTAGGTGCGGTTGATCCTGTCCCTGGCATGCTTTTTTACATTCCACACTGAACCAAGGTTGGTCTCGTTGCTTATATTGTAATAGTAGAGTGAGTGATATGCCTGGTCATGAGGCTACCGGTTGTAGTGGTATACAATTCTGCTGCTCCATCTGATGGCCTTCAGCGCTGCAAGGATGCCCAGTTTTGACCTGCTAGATCGGTTCCGAATCTATCACATTTGTCAAGGACATAGTGCCACACAACACGATGGAGGGTTTCCTCACTGTGAATATGGAACATCGTCTCCCCAATCTGGCAGCTATATCCTTCCGGAAACGGACGGCTCGGTCGGTTTTGGTGATATCGAGCCATTCTATGAGATGGACATTGACGTCTCCCAAACAGAGTACAGGCTGTGCCCTTTATATTCTCAGTTCTTGTTTCAGGTCGTGTTCAACATGGAGAAGTACTGATTATTCAGCTGAGTTTGGGTGTAGTTGGTAATCAGCATTACAGTGAGAATTCCTGTGGTCCGGATTCAATTTTGAGGACTACTGAGGCTACTGCTTCCCGACTGTATACCACCATCTCTTGCTGGTCGTCCTGCCGAAGGGACAGTGCATACCGAGGGATAGTGATGGAGGAGTCTGGATTGGCTGAAAGGTACGATTCTGTGATTATGAATACGTCTTACTGTCGCTTGACTGGTATGTGGGGCAGCTCTGAGATTGTTAGAGAGGAGGAGTTTGCAGGTTTGACTGGGCTGGGTGTGCCTTTGCCTTGTCGGAATCCGTTACCTATGTCGATCCCATGTGGTCCATCTGATTTCATTCCTACTACTTTTCCTAGTGCTTTGATTCAACTGAGTGGTCCATTTCAGAAAGCAGTTAAGAATCAACCACGTTGATATAGGTCTGGAGTCACTTATAGGCCAGACTGTTAAGATGGCAGATTCCCTTGCCTGCAGGACATTAGTGAATCATATTGGGTTTAATAGGGGCCTCGCAAGTGCCGGTTTCAGGCATGCGAAGCGAACGCACCAAAATCCGGCACTTCCGATCTGTCAAGAATCCTCTTGACAGATCCTCCGCCTGCCCGGGAAAAGGGCCTCTGCCTGCAGAGATTTCCGCTTTCTGCACAACTTAAGCACGCTGAAAACCTTTAAAAATCTTATGCCTGGTAAAAGCAGGCGTAAGGCATAAGAGATTATAAAAATAAAACAATGCATTTTTTTCAATCACTTATCATTTTAAAATATTTTTAAAAAGGTAAGTTTATTTTTTGCCCCGTAAAAATCTTCAATTATGCATTTCAATGTATTAAATTTTGGTTTAAATATTTAATTTAATGTAATTTCAACTAACTTTGAATACATGATTTAAAAATATATATATTTAACGTGTAACGCTTTTTTAACTGACCCCCATTCATATTTTTGACACTTCTCTGCGTAGAGACCTGTCAAAAGTGGGCACGGAGAGACCCTTCTTTGATTGGTTCCCCATGGCCCACGTGATCTCAGCGACGCTTGCGAACCGCACACGCTGTTGGGATAACTGGGCCTCGGCGCGCGAGGATCAGGAGCATCCCAGGATCGGAAATCTCGGGACCTCCGGATCCAGCAGGTAAGTGCGTAAAATTTCCCCGATCGGAGGCGTCCGCACGAAGGACACCTCGGCTGAGATATAATCACATCTGGAAAAAATGTTTTTGATTTGCCTTACAGACCCCAGCATCTGCCACATTATCTTTGATGTAATGTTTTCCTGACTGACGAGTTCGGACACCATCCACACCTTTGATTGCCGTGATTATATCTCCGCCGAGGTGTGATAAAGGGCAGTTGGAAAGATTAACTGTAATCATCTGGCAGTGTTCTCTGACTATATATGCTGTGCCTATATGCATCTCTTCACTTCACCTGACGAAGGAGCAGCGCTCGGAAAGCTTGTGATTTCAAATAAAGCTGTTGGACTATAACCTGACGTTGTGCGACTTCTCACATTTGTCACCCCAGTCCAACACCGGCATATCCACATCTGCAAAATTAGTCCAGGCGTCTGGATTCGTAGTCCAGTAATATAACGACTGTGCTACCGTTCTCGTCCCGGCAGTAAATGGGAAATGTTGATTATATAATAATTTCTACCCCTCACCGAAGATTCCATTAATGATGCCTTTACTGAACACGTTTGGCCCATTATCAATCTAATCTCACCGCTATTCTGGCAGTTACTCACTTGATCATGGTGGGCAATTACTTCAGCGCAGAAATCTCGGACATTGACTGAATTGTATGATTCTGTGTGTTTCACTATGTCAGGCTGTCGCTTGACTCGCATGTGGGGCAGCTCTCAGTGTAAGTGAGAAGGACTTGACAGGGTTGACTGCGCTGTGTCTGCATTTGCATGGTCCGAATCCGGTGCCTCGGGCGATGCCGAGTGGCCCATCCGATTTTATTCTCTTTTCTTGAAACAGAGGCGACTGCGGGGAGATTTAATTGAGATGTATAAAATTATGAGGGGCCTAGCTATAGTAGATCGGAAGGACATATTTCCTTTAGCAGAGGGGTCAAGAACCAGCGTGCATAGATTTAAAGTAGTTGGTAGAAGGATTAGATGGGAGATGAGGGAAAAAAAAACATTCACGGGATGTTGTGGGTCTGGAGCTCACTGCCCGGAGGGGTGGCCGAAGCCGAAACCCTCATCACTTTTAAAAAGTACTTGGATGTGCACTTGTCGAGCCGTAACCTACAAGACTACGGACCAGGAGCTGGAAGGTGGGATTCGGATGGGTCACTCTTTTTCTGACCCGCACTGACATGATGTTCCGAATGGCTTCCTTCTGGGTCGTTGCTTTTCTACGATTCTGTGATGCTATCAAATTAATGTCGCTCTTATCTCCTAGACCTAAAGATGCTTCAAAAGGATAGAGGTAAAAACCTGGAAAACATCCGTTGATTGATGCTCGATGGGTGGCACTTCCATTCGCCTGGAATCTGCTGATGTGACTCATTCTCTGATATTGGTTTGGAACGTAGCTCAATCAGCACTGAGTACTGAGACCATGGTGCTGAGCAATGGCCCGTAATTTCCGATAGGAGGCTGCCTGCGTGCGGAAGTCTCCTATCGGAAAAAAAAAATCTACTAACTTACCTGAGGGCTCCCCTGATCTGGACACTTCAGCTTCTGGGCCTCTCCAACCTCAAAATGCGCAGGGCACAGGTACCCCATATGCGCAAGCAGTACGCAACTGCCCCTGGGATCACGTGGGCCCGGCCAGCCAATAGGAGAACGGAATATCCCTTCACACTTTTGACATAGACCTGTCAAATATATGAATGGAGATCACCCCAAAAACAAACTAAAAACATTAAATAGCATTTTTTTAAATCACGTTTTTAAAATGAGTTAAAATTACAATAAATTAAATATTTTAAAAAAAAAATTAATTTTTACAAAATAATGTAACTATTTTTACGGGGCTAAAAATAAACTTACCTTTTTTAAAAGTATTTTTCAATTATAAATGAGTGAAAACAAATGTTTGTTTTACTTTTTTCCACTCTTAGGCTAGAGAAAGCAAGCCTCACGCCTGCTTTTACCAAGCGTAAGATTTCTCAGGCTTTTCAGCGGGAGGAGGTTCTCCAGAAACCGGAACTATCCGCCCACAGAGGCCCTTCTCGAGGGCAGGCGTCAGATCTGTCAGGTGCATTCGTAACAGATCGGAAATGACGGTTTTCAGCGCATGCGCTTCTCATGCCTGACAGCAGCAATTCCTTGTCCCTACGGTTGTGTACACAGAGCGTGCACACACGTAGTCACCGGAAAATACGGGCCATTGAGTTGGAGGTCGGCGTAACTTACGGCACCCAGAATTTATTTTCTCAGTAAATAGCAAACAGTGTCTGTTTAAACAGATTCTCTACGAAGTACAGCAAACAGGCTTTATGAACGAACCTATATCAAAGTCTGCGGAGGAAAACAGGATTATTTCTTCAACTAAACGCTGCCAGTAGAGGAAAGTTACATAATAAAATTATGTAAAAATAAAGATGGACTTGCATTTATATAGCGCCTTTCAGGACCACCGGACGCCCCAACGTGCTTTACAACCAAAAAGGTACTTTTGAAGTGCAGTCACGGTTGTATTGTAGGAAGCGCGGCAGCCAATTTATGCACAGCAAGCTCCCATAAACAGCAATGTTTAATTGAGCAGATATTCTTTTTTTTGATGTGGATTGAGGGATAAATAATGGCCAGGAAACCAGAGATAACTGGGATCTATTACATCCGCCTGAAAGAGCAGATGGAGCCTCGCTTTAACGTCTCACCTGAATGGCGGCCCCGGTCGATAGTGCAGCACACCCGCTTAAAACTGAACGGAAGTGTCAAGTTAGACTTTTGTGTTCAAGTCTCCGGGCTGGGACTTGAACGATCTGACTCACTGAGCTCCGACTGACAATCTGTACATGAATGGAATCCCAGTCACTCGCAGTAGTGCGGAATCCAGGCGTGATTGATGTTTGAACTACTCAATCAAAGCAAAGAGTTGGAATAAACGGGTCTTTTTCCGAGGGGCAGGCAGTGACTAGTGGGGCACCGCAGGGATCAGTTCTTGGACCCCAGCTACTCACAATATATATTAATGATCTAGACAAGGGAACTAGATGTAATATCTCCAAGTTTGCAGACAACACAAAGCTGGGTGGGCGTGTTTGCTGTGAGGAGGATGCTGAGAAACTCCAGGATGATTTGGACAGGTTGGATGATTGGGCAGAAGCATGGCAGATGCAATATAACGTGGATAAATGCGAGGTTATCCACTTTGGTGTCAAAAACAGGAAGGCAGATTATTATCTGAATCGTTATAGATTGGGAGAAGGTGAAGGGCAACGAGACCTGGGTGTCCTTGTGCACCAGTCGCTGAAGGTAAGCATGCAGGTGCAGCAGGCGGTTAAGAAGGCAAATGGTATGTTGGCCTTCGTAGCGAGAGGGTTCGAGTACAGGAACAAGGATGTCTTGCTGCAGTTGTACAGGGCCTTGGTGAGACCACATCTTGAGTATTGTGTGCAGTTTTGGTCGCCTTATCTGAGGAAGGAGGTTCTTGCCATGGAGTGAGTGCAGCGAAGATTCACCAGACTGATACCTAGGATGGAAGGAATGAGGTATGAAGAGAGATTGGATCGATTGGGCTTATTATCGCTGGAGTTTCGAGAATGAGAGGGGATCTCATTGAAACTTATAAAATTCTGAAACGACTGGACAGACTAGATGCAGGTAGGATGTTCCCGATGGTCCGTGTGTCCAGAACCAGGGGTCACAGTCTAAGGATAAGGGGTATGCCATTTAGGACAGAAATGAGGAGGGATTTCTTCACCCAGAGAGTGGTGAACCTGTGGAATTCTCTACCACAGAAGGCAGTAGAGGCCAATTCATTAAATACATTAAAGAAGGAGTTGGATATATTTCTTAAGGCTAAAGGGTCCCAGGGATATGGGGAGAAGGCAGGGACAGGGTACTGAATTTGGATGATCATCCATGATCTCATTAAATGGCAGAGCAGGCTAGAGGGGCGGAATGGCCTCCTCCTGCTCCTATCTTCTATGTTGCTATGTTTCTATGTTTCATGTCCATCCTGCCCGGAACATGTGCTGTCAATCTATGCAGCCAACTTAACTTTCATAATGATCTGTGGTTTCCTTTATTTTCTTTCAGAACTGGAGAATCTGAAAGGAGCTCTGCAGCGTGCAGGTGAGCGGGAGAGGCTCGTTATTTGAAGGTAGTTCACGTCTGCGCTTCGTTGGTATCTCTCTTACTTCCTGACATGTAATATTTTTGTTTTCATTCATTCTCTGGATGTTGGAGTCGCTGGCAATCCCGACATTCATTGCCCATCCCTAATTTCCCCATAGCTTGTGTTGATGGGCGTTGTTCTTGAACAGCTGGTACTGGATTTGATCCAAGTAATTCGCTCGAAAGATCAATTCAGAAGAAAATTAAGAGTCAAAAATGTTGATGCAGTACTGGATCCACTTTTATTTAAATCTTTTTTATGGGATGTGAGCGTCGATGGCACGGCCAGCATTTATTGTCCATCCCTAATTACCCTTGAGAAGGTGGTGGAGAGCCGGGTACTTGAAACGCATTAGTCCCTGTGGTGATGGTACTCCCAAAGCGCAGTTAGGTAGGGATTTCCAGGATTTTGACCCAGCGACGATGAAAGATCGGCCGATGTACTTCTAAGCCAGGATGGTGTTTGACTTGGAGTGAAATGTGGATGTTGTGATGTTCCTATGCGCCTTGCTGCCCTTGTCGTTCTTTGTGGGAGAGGTCGCGGCTTTGGGATGTGCTCCTAAAGAAGTCTTGGCGAGTTACTGCACTTCATCTTGTAGATGGTGCATATTGCAGCCACGGTATGCCGGTGCTGGAGGGAGTGAATGCTTAAAAAGGTGGGTGGAGTGCCAATCAAGAGGGCTGTTTGTCCTGGATGGTGTCGAGCTCCGTGAGTGCTGTAGGAGCTCCACTCATCCAGGCAATGGAGAGTATTCCATCACAATCCTTACTTGTGCCTTGTAGATGTTGGAAGGACTTTGGGAGGCAGGAGGTGAGACAGTCGCCGCAGAATGCTTTGCCTCTGATCTGCTCACTTTAACAAAGTATTTATGTGGCTGGTCCAGTTAGGTTTTCGATCAATGGTGATCCCCAGGATGTTGATGGTGGGAGATTCGGCGTTAGTAATGCCGTTGAATGTCACTGGGTAGAGGTTAGAATCACAATTTTTGGAGATAGTCATTGCCTGCCACTTCTGTGGCGTGAATGCCACTTCTCAATCCAAACCTTAACGTCGTCCAGGTCTTCTTTCATGCGGGCATGTCCTGTTTGATTATCTGAAGTGTTGTGAATGTTACCTGTTAAGGACAGTATTATTTAATCAATCGTGTTTTGATGGCCTCTGTTGCATCCACGGCCCGTTATCTCCCTCACTTGATATTCAACTATATTGACATCAACAGAACTCAATACCGGGCGCCGAGTGTGACAGGCAGCCAATTCGACAGTGGCTCTTTTGCGCTACCTGCCATGATGCATTTCAGCTTCGTAAACATAGAACACAGAAAAATAGGAGCAGGAGTAGGCCATTCTGTCCTTCGAGCCTGCTCCGCCATTCAATATGATCATGGCGGATCCGCTATCTCAATACCATATTCCCGCTATCTCCCCATACCCCTTGATACCGTTTGTGTCTAACGGTTTGGTAACTGAAGCTACTGTGACGGTCATGATTAATTTATCGGCCAATATTCCTCCCAAGCGTTTATCTCATGCCTTGTCTTCACAGAACAAAAACTGAGTAATAAGGTGAAAGGTATGAGTTTCAAACCGACAATTTATATGTTTCCTTCACTTCATTTTGTTTCTTTATAAGGTGAAAATCAGAAATGAATGGCAGCTTTCTTTTCTAGTCTTTCAATTTGAGGATTCATGATCCTGCACGTTATTAGGAAAATAATCCTGCTCAAGTGGGCAGACTGAGAACTTCATACCCCGGCGTCGCTGGCAAGGCTTTGTTTATTGCCTATCGAGGCTTACACTTGAGAAGGTGGAGGTGGGTCATCTTCTTGAACCGCCGCAGTCCGTGTGGTGAAGGTGCTCCCACAGTGCTATTCGGCAGTGACTTCCAGGATTTGATCCAGCGACGTGAAGGAACGGCGATATATGTCTCATTCGGTGTGGTGCGTGACTGAGAAGACAACTTTGAGGGCGATGTCTTTTCCATGCACCTGCTACCGTTGACCTTGCGCAAAATCTGCCTGCCTGCAACGCGGAATCCTCCTGCATCTTCTCTGCCAAACTGGCGATACCAGAGAACAGGGCACAGTGTGGATAGTCCAGGTCGGAAAAAGTTTGAGGAATCCATAAAGCGTTCCCAGATACATAAAGTCTCATGAGACATCTAATGACAGGACTGGACAGGCTAGATGCAGGAAGGAAGTTCCCGATGATCGGGGAGTCCAGAACCAGGGGTCAGATTCTAAGGGTAAGGGGTAAGACATTTAGGACAGAAATGAGGTAAAATTTATTCACCCAGAGAGTGGTGAACCTATGGAATTCTCTACCACAGAAGGCAGTAGAGGCTAATTCATTCAATATATTCAAGAAGGAATTGGATATATTTCTTAAGGCTAAAGGGATCAAGGGATATGGGGAGAAAGCAGGGACAGGGTACTGAATTAGGATGATCAGCCATAATCGCAATGAATGGCGGAGCAGGCTAGAGGGGCCGAATGGCCTACTCCTGCTCCTATCTTCTATGTTTCAATGTTTCTATGATGTCACCTAAACTTACAATCAAGTGCTCATTTATGTAGGAGGGTGAACCAAAGCAAGAGAAATTCGAAAGTACAGCACTTGGGTAGCACTGACAAGCAGGCAGATCCTAACGCTACCAGGGCATGCCGCATTAATCAAGGAAACAGCGAGCGAGCTACCTTATTTACTTTATCCCTATCAAACTGTGCATCGCAGACACCGTGGGGTAGGGTCAACTTGAAGCACTCGCCGAACGGAGTCATTTTAACTTTGGGCAAGGGCGTAAAGTAGGAGATAGTGATTCAGTCGCCTATTATTCGAACGAAATGACAGCCCTCTCGATTTAAATTAACACTTGCTAGTTCAGACCACGATGATTCGGTAGCTCCCTTCCTGATGACATTAGTGAACTATTTGCAAATTTACAATAAACCAACCTTTTTCATGAATTCTCATTCTGCCACTAGCCCTCAAACTAACAGAATATTGGGCCGTATTTTGCGAACACTACGGGGACCTACGAGGTGCGGACGCGCCCGTAGGGGCAGCGCAGGTTCCGGGTGCAGGCATGCGAAGTGCATGCGCTAAGAACCGGAACTTGCGACCTGTCAAGAATCTTCCTGAAAGCTACTTCGCATCCCCGGGAGACCGGCCTCTGCGGGTGGAGAGATTTGCTATTTGCCCAACTTCCGGCCGCTGAATGCAAGTGAACTTCTTATCTCTGGTAAAAGCAGCCATAAGGTCTACTTTTAACAGCATAAGCTTTTTAAAAAATAGAAAAATAAAATGTTATCACTCATTTATATTTTAAACACCGTGTCCAAATAGTTTATTTTATTTTAGACTGGTTAAAACAAATAAAATTTTTGTTTAAAATATGTTATTAAATGGCATTTTCATTAATTTTAAAGATGTAATTTTGCTCATATATATTTCATGTGTTCGTGTATTTTTTAAGTGATCCCGATTCAGACTTATGGGAGTTCCGTACGTATGAATGGGGATTCCCTTCCTTTATTGATTGGGCAGGCCCACGTGATGCCAGGGGCGCTTATGAAACCGCATGCGCCCCTGAGATCTGTGGGCCTCTACCCACGGGTACCCGGAGAGGCCCAGGATCCCAGGTCTCCATACCTCCCGGGCCAGCAGGTAAATGCAATATTTTTTTACCTGTCAGAGGCAACCGCAAATTGGGGCCATTGAATTCGATGCAATAAATTGTGATTTGATCACGAGTGCTGGATTGCTATATTCGGCTAAGGTTACGCTACAATTCCTTGTTCTCAAAAATGCAGCGAGCTTTTGTATCAACAATTCGGAGGGCTGATTGGAAAGAGTGAAGCGAGTTGTAATAATTGGTGGGTTTTGCAAAGGGCAGGAACAAGCACGATGGGTGGAATGGCCTCCATCTGTGCTGTAATAGAAACATGGAACCATAAAAAAATAGGAGCAGGAACAGGAGTCGACCATTCGGTCCTTCGAGCCTGCTCCGCCATTCACTATGATCATGGCAGATCCTGTATCTCAATACCATATTCCCGCTCTCTTCCCATACCATTTGACGCCTTTTGCGTCCAGAAATCTATCTATCTCCTTCTTAAATATATTCAGTGACTTGGCCGCCACAGTCTTCTGTGGCAGAGAATTCCACAGGTTCACCTCCCTCTGAATGAAGAAATTTCTCCTCATCTTAATAGTAAATGTCCTACCCCGTATCCTGAGATTGTGACCCCTCGTTCTAGACCCCCAAGCCAGGGGAAACATCCTCGCTGCATCAAGTCTGTCTAGCCCGGTCAGAATTGTATACGTTTCAATGAGATCCCCTCTCATTCTTCTGAACTCTAGTGAATACAGGCCTAGTCGACCGGATCTCTCCGCATACGACAGTCCTGCTATCCCAGGAATCAGTCTGGTGAACCTTCGCTGTACTCCCTCTATGGCAAGTACATCCTTTCTTAGGTAAGGAGACCAAAACTGCACACAGTGCTCCAGGTGTTGTCTCACCAAGGTCCTGTATAACTGTCGTAAGACATCCATGCTCCTGTACTCAAATCCTCTTGCACTGAAGGCCAGACTACCAATTGCCTTCCTAACTGCTTGCTGCACCTGCAGTTTTGCATTCAGTGACTGATGTACAAGGACAATCTGGTCCCTTTGTACATCAACATTTCCCAATCTATCATCATTTAAATTATACTCTGCCTTTCTGTTTTTCCTACCGAAGTGGATGATTTATTACTGTTCCACTCTGCCTTCTGTGTGGTCTGTTATAAAGTTATTTAAATCTGTATCATGCCTTCGGCGTGTGCCTCCTGCGACACTGTTTAATTATTCAACACGCATTGTTTTCTGCAGAACTGGAGGATCTTATGCTGAAGTGCAGTAAGTAGCAAAATGGCGCATTGTGCGACTTGGTGTAATGGATCAACATATAGTCTCTCCTATCCCGTTAATTAATTTGCTTCCATAGGAACAGGAGTTGCCCCATCACCTCCTTGAGCCTCTTCCAACATTCAAGAAGATCATGGCTATTTTGTATCTTAAATCTATTTAACCACCATAGCTCCAGCTCCCTTGATACCTTATCGAAGAAAAATCTACGAATCGCAGGCTTTAAAGCTCCCGTTGACTTCCTGCAGCTGCAGAATTTTGGTGAGAGAGGCAGACCTTACCAAGACCGTTTGTGTGAATAAGGTATCCTGATTTGATGCCTGATTGTTCAATCTTGACCCACAAATTCCCCCATCAGAGCAAAGAGTATCTCTCTGGCCAGTCCATTGTTTAAAACCTTGATGCACGCTTTCTAGCATGTTCAGCCACTTATCAAAATATTACACAGCAGATTGACTTTGAAGAAATCTCCAGATCACTTGATTGCAGCCACGTGAAGCTCCCCTTTAAGAGGTGCAGGCTGCCTGTACGTTGCGCGAGCCTCTCGCGATTTCGGGACCTCTGCTGATGCGTGTAGGCAATGAAGAGGGGCGGGTAGCGCTGTAGTCAATTAAAAGTGCGGATAGCAACACAATAAATGGGCGGTCCGCACGCCCATTTTTGCTGGACAGCCAAATTTCTCCCGCATGGTGCACGGTTTGATTGAGTGGTAGCAATGTTCGTCATGAAAGCTTAGGTTCAAGTTCGCTCCAAAACCTTGGACACATCAGCTAGCTTGTAGTTACGATTAGTTCCTATAGGTGGCGCCGTTTTTCAGCATACACAGTACAGGAATGCTCGGTCTATCATGTCAAAGGGACATAAGAAATCAGTAGAAGAGGGTGAGTTTTCACTCAGTATCCGGGCCAGAATTACCCCTCAAACAACCTCACTAAAACAGATTATCTCTTTATGTGTCTTCCTGTTGGTTGAGGGATCTTGCTGAGCGATACTTAGCCGTTTCGTTTCTTCGCATTTGAATGGCGACTACACCGCAAGTTTTCTACATTGGCTGTGAAAACATTTGCGGCGTCATGACGTCATGAAAACGCTTTATCAATGCAAGTTCCTAATTTATTACTATCACGCTATTGTACACACTGTACCCTGCAATTAATTGTAATGTATCTTTTAGATCCGGATGGAGGCATTCATAATGCGTCTTCTCCCTCCGAAGATACTCTCCCCCTCTCCTTCCAATCTGCCGTCATCATCCCTCTCCTCAAAAAAACAACCTTTGCCCTCTCGGTCCTTGCAAACTACCGCCCCATCTCCAACCTCCTTTTCCTCTCCAAAATTATTGACCGTCTTTTCGCCTCCCAATTCGGTGCCCATCTTTCCCACATAGCCATATTTGAATCCCTCCACTCAGGTTTCCGCACTTGCCACGTTACCGAAATGGCTCTCATTCTTTGTGACTGTGAAAAAGGTAAACTATCCCTCCTCGTCCGTCTTAACTTGCCCGAAGCCTTTGACACGTTTGATCAGCAATCCATATATTTGACCCTGAAATCAGCTTCCGACCATATATCCGTGACATAACTCAGACCAGCTATTTCCACCTCCGTAACAGCACGAGTCTCTACCCTTGCCTGAGCTCATCCGCTGCTGAAAATCTCACCCTTGCCTTTGTTACCTCTAGACTTGACTATTCTAATGCACTCCTAACTGGCCTCCCACATTCCACCTTATGTAAACTTGATGTCGTCAAAAACTCGGCTGCCCTTGTCCTAACTCGCACTAAGTCCTACTCACCCATCACCCCCTGTGATTGCTAACCTACATTGGCTCCCGGTTAAGCAACGCCTTCATTTCAAAATTCTCCTCCTTGTTTTGAAATCCCTATATGGCCTCCATCCTCCCTATCTCTGTAACCTCCTCCAGCGCCTACACCCCTCCCTATCTCTGTAACCTCCTCCAGCGCCTACACCCCTCCGTGTCTCTGTAACCACCTCCAGCCCCTACACCCCTCCCTATCTCTGTAAACTCATTCAGCCCCTATAACCCTTCCTATCTCCATAACCTCCACGAGCCCCTACAACCCTCCCGATCTCTGTAACCTCCTCCAGCCCCTACAACCCTCCCTATCTCTGTAACCTCCTCCAGCTCCTACAACCCTCCCGATCTCTGTAACCTCCTCCAGCCCCTACACCCCTCCCTATCTCTGTAACCTCCTCCAGCCCCAACACCCCTTCCTATCTCTGTAATCACCTCCAGCCCCACAATCACACGAGATATTTGCGCTCCTCTAATTCTGAACGCTTTAGTACCACTGATTATAATTGGCTCCACCATTGGTGGTCTTGCCTTCTGTTGCCTGGGTTCTAAGCTATGGAATTCCCTACCTAAACATCTCCGCCACTCTTCCTATCCTTTCTCCTTTAAGACGAACTTTAAAAGATACCTCTTTGACCAACGTTTTTGGTCACTTGCCCTAAAATCTCGTTATGTGGCTTGGTGTCAATTGCTTTGTCTTATAGTACTCATGTGAAGCCTTTGTACGTTAAAGGCGCTATATAAATATAAGTCTCCGTTGATGTTTTTTTTCAAGACCTCAGGACGACCTAAAGTGCATTCCTGCTCTAAAATTGTACAAGGGATCGTCTTTCTCCTTGGAGGTCAGGCTGGGTCTCGGTTTATCATCTCATCTGAAAGACGGCAACTCCGACAGCGCTGAAGTTTCAGCCTGAAATCTGTCGTCAAGTACCCGGAGTGGGGCTGGAACGCACGACATACTGACTCAGAGGCGAAAGTGCGACCGCTGAGCCACCATAACACTGAAAGAGGTAAACGCATGTGAGTTCTTCCTTCTCTTAAAGAAGGAGGCTATCAGAAGCAACCAAATAATTTGAAATTCCATCGACTCCGAACTCCTCGCCAAGTGATACGCCATGCTGGGTTGAACGGTTTCGCCTCTTTGTCTTTCTCTATGGTCAACGTTCAGGAATTCCTGGCATAATATCGTTATGAGCGACCCCTCAGTTAAATTAACCTCATCAGTTCAAGAAAAAAAGCCCGGCCTGCTATTTTCGTTCAACGGCGAATGTGCATTAATGCACTTTTGATGGTCTCTTCCACGCTCTTCCACTTTGTACGAAAGGAATTCGCGACGACCAGTAGAGCTGGGAAAAGCTCTGAATCAATCTGTTCCAGCTCATTCAACGACAAATATTATAAACACTCAGCACAATTGCATCTAATTCTCCCTTCCGTAATTCCCAGCTTTGCTGTTACTGTAACTTCTTCCACTGCACTGACAGCCCAAGATTGATCATATTATTTACTTCCCGTGCAGGTATAGATGAGGACGAAGAGAGAGGTAAATGGCCGACATCTCAAATTGAAGGCTCTATATGTGTCTATGTCCATCGAGGTCTATCGAAAGATAAAAACGGAGGAGGGATGTAAAACGGGCTGCTTACAAGATCGCACATAATAACATATCGGACGAGGCGTAGAACGAGTTGTTACCAACTGTTATATGTCACCTGCCCATGTCCAATTTCACAGCAAGCGTTTATTACACGTGCTCGGAGAAATCTCAGCAGCAGTCTCCGTAGAAGTAGGAAATATCCCAATGGTCAGTCAGGTCCCCAACTAAAAATGCACAATTGGGTCGCCATGAGAAGACGGGAGTTGGTCTGATTGTGATTTCAGATGTTAGTACAAGCTACAGAATCGATTGGCAAGATTACCGCACTAAAATTGATCCCTTGCAAGAGGTATGGTACCCCGGCACCGTGTAAACAATGTTGCCCCTCACAAAGGCTCAGTATCATCATTGAGCTCAACCCAAATGCTGATTGCCGTATTGTTCCCCTCACCGAGTCCCGTTCGGCCATTAGACCTTTGCTCGCTGATAAACATTGGGACATAAAAATATCGGAACAGAAGGAGGTCATAAAGCACCGCGATCCTGTTCTCCCACTCAATGGGATCGTGACTGATCTGCGGCCTAAATCCATATACTCGCCTTCACACCATATCCCTTGGAACATTCAGTTAACAGAATCACATAACTCAGATTTAAAATTGAACAATTGACCCAGCATCAACTGTAGCTTGCGGAAGTGAGTTCCAAGCTTCTCTCAGCCTTTTCGTGTACAAGTGTTTACTAACTTCACTCCCGGTAGATGTGGCTCTAAATTTTAGTCGAAATCCCCTCGTCCTGGACTCCACAACCAGCGTAAACAGTCTATTTCTATCAACGCTTTCAGTTCCGCTTAATATTTTGAAAAGTTGGATCAAATCATCACGTAAACTTTAAAATTCCAGGGAATTCAACGCTAGTTTGTGTAATATCGCCTCGTAACATAACACTTGGAATCCAGCTTTATTTCAGTAATGCTATGCTGCTTTCACTAAGAGGCCAATACATCCTTCCTAATACGACAACAAAATACTGCGGATTCTGGAAATCCGAAATAACAACAGAAAACGCTGGAAAACTCAGCAGGCCATTAGAGAGAAACAGAGTTAACGTTTCAGGTCGAAGACCTTTCGTCAGAACTTTAAAAAAGCAGGAAATTAAATAGATTTAAAGCAAGGATAAAGCTGGGAAAAGGGGGTGGAGATGAAAGAACAAAAGGAGAGATTAAGAGACATTGAGAGACAGTAAGAGATGATCAAGGAAAGAGGAGGTGTTAATGTGCCAGGTTGAGGCTAAATGAAGTGTGAAATGCACTGGTAGAATGAAGGACAGCTGCCAGCTTCTGGGAGGAAAACAAAAGGTGAGGCCCAAACAAAAGCGTGGATGAAAAACTAAAATATAAGTGTTATAGGGGCTGAGTTTATGATTTAAAATTGTTGAACTCGATATTGAGTCCAGAGGGCTGTAGGGTGCCTAAACGAAAGGTGAGGTGCTGTTCCTCGAGCTTACGCTGAGCTTCCGTGGAACAGTGTAATAGGCCGAGGACGGTGAGGTCAGAGTGGGAGTGGAACAGAGAATTAAAGTGACAGGCCACCGGGAGCTCGGGGTCCCCCTTACGGACTGAACGGAGGTGTTCCGCAAAGCGTTCACCCAATCTGCGTTTGGTCTCCACATCCTTCGCAATATGTGGTGACCGGAAACTGAACGCAGTTCTCCAGGTGTGGTCTAACTCGGGCTTTATCTACCTGTCGCATGACTTATAGCCCCTTGTATCCTGATACACCATATATAAAGGACAGCATTCCAGTAGCCTTTTTGATTATTTTCTGTACTTGTCTATGACATTTCAATGATCTACGTACATGGACCCCTCAGCCTCTTTGTAACTCCACTGCCTCTAGCTTATCAACATTTAGGAAGTACTGTGATGTATCCTCTTTACCTACAAATTGGATGACATCAAACTTGCGTAAATTGACATCCATATTCCATAGTTTTGTCCATTCACTAAATCTGTCGATTTCACTTTGCAATCCTATACTTCCATCTAAAGTTGTTACAATGTCGCCTATCATTGTGTCATCGGAAAAATGTAGTTATGTTTTTCTCAATCACATCATCTTAGTCGTGAATGAAGACAATAAATAGTTGAGCCCCCGACACAGAACTTTGTGGGACGCCACTAGTCTCAAACTGACAATTAGAGCAAATTGCCATTATCCTTACTCTGTGGCGTCTTCCGCTCAGCCAATCGCCGAAGCAGATCAATGATTTGCTCTCAATTTCATGAGCTTCAACTTTAAATGACAGTCTCTTATGAGGGACTTTAGCGATGCATTTTATTCCTTCCTGGAATCTGGGCGTTTTTGGAAAGGTCAGCATTTATTTCCCATCCCTATCGAGTGCGTTTTGGAAGTCCATATGAATAAAAGCCATAGACATTCCCCTGGACAACACTTAGTAACCTTTTCAAATAATTTAATCAGGCTCGTCCGTCATGAAATCACGTAACAAATCCATCTCTCTCTAATCAGCTAAACATATTCTATGTTTTAAGTCACTCTATCATTAATAATAGACTTATAATTTCCAAATTGAGTCATGTACCCCGAAGTCCAAGTCATGAATGTATATCAAAAGCAACAGTGGCCCTAGTACTTCACTAGGGGAACAACACGGTATACCTCGCGCCACAGCCCGAGTTGAATGTATCTGTTTTCTATCCAATCGCTGATTACGTAACCATGCTGCTACTCCGCCTTTATCCAATGGGCTTCAACTTTGTGAACAAGCCATATATGTGATACAATTTCAAACGCCTTTTGAAAGTTTATAGATACAATATCAACTGCCCTGCCCTCACCCACCCTCGCTGTTCTCTCATGAAAAAACTCAATCAAGTTTGTCAAACATGATTTGCCCTTAACAAATAGATGCTGGTTCTCCATGATTGTCCCATTTTCCCCCAGATTATTGTTTCTAAAAGTTTCCACTCCACCGAAGTTAAACTGGCTGTCCAATGATTAACAGGTGTATCGTTCTCCACGCTTTTCAGGAAGGGGTTAACATTTGCAATCCTGAAGTACTTTGCAACCACCCCTGTATCTTACGGTGATTGGATTATTGTGGCCTGCACCTCTACAATTTCAATTCTTCATTCTCTCAGCAACATCAATATCCCTTCTGCATCGGGTGAATTATCCATATACATTACCACCAGTCTATTACCTCCACTTTATCTGTTTTGATCTCATTCAATATTCCAGTAACCCCCTCGTTTACCATAGCTTGGGCAAAGTCCTCTTCCTTGATCCGATACAAAATACTTGTTTAAAACCTCAGTCATGCCTTCTATCTCCACCAATAGTTCACCATTTCGCTCCCTAATCAGCCCTACCTTTCCTCTGACAAGACGTTAAGAAGCTGTTTGGCTAGATTGGCTGACAATCTCGCAATGAAGCAATGTAAAACAATATCATCCTTGTCTTCAAATCCATTCATGGCCTCGCTACCACTGTTGTCTCCGTAAACTGCTCCAGCTCTACAACATTCCGAGGTATCTGCACTCCTCCAATTCTGGCAAATTGGACATTGTTAAACAATTTCAGCTTCCTAGTCTCTAAGCTCTGTAATTCCATTCCTAAAACTCTCCGACTCTCTACCTCTATCTCCTCCTTTAACACAAGGCTTAAAACCTACCTCATTGACCAAGCATTTGGCCACGTGTTTCAATACATCCTAATTCGGCTCGGTGTCAAACTTTGTCTGCTAACGCTCCTGTGAAGCACCTTGGGATGTTATACTGCATTAAAGGCGCTATTTCAAAGCAAAATTGTTACTGGTCGTCTGGCGCCATTCATAACCACCACATCCGCGGCAAAAGTGAGGTGTGGTAATTTACTGAGGTGTGGTCTATTTTCACGGCAAAATTGAACTCAACAAACCGCCCGACGGTCGTTCCCATTTCAATCGGGTACCACTCATTTTCTGCCAAGCAATACGATTCGATAACATTGGGACAATTTCCCAACATACTGAGAGGCAAAATCCGTGATGCAGTACATTGCAATATCACCGGAGGTTATTGTCACGGAACTCATATCAGACATCGATCAGTCTCGAAATCTCGGTCCCGCTAACAGCTAATAAAGCTCGATGATTGAGTTGCAAACATAAATAACTGGTCCAAAATCATCCTGGTTGTTCGCTCGATATTGGCGTTAAGGCATTGACAAGCCCCTAATATGACCAGATCAGCCCTACATTCCCGTTTGTGGAGGTCAACCGTACTGCCCGTTTTAGCACTGTCTTCTAATACATATTTTAAACCCCCGATGATTTTGAAATACGTTGAACCCCTGCTTCTTTTCATAGGTGAAAAGGCAGTTCTGAAAGAAGCGGGTAGGCGTCTCAAAATAACAGGTTGTTTTATTCGTTCCTGGGATGTGGGCGTCACTGGCAAGGCATGAAGTTATTGCCCATCCCAAATTACACTTGAGAACGTGGTGGTGAGCCGCATTCTTGTACCGCTGCAGGTCGTGGCGGTTGTGTACAACTGAGTGGCTTATTAGGCCATCTCAGAGGGCCGCTAAGAGTCAAGAACATTCCTATGGGTCTGGAGTCGCATATCGGCTAGACCAGGTAATGAAAGCAGATTTCTATTCACTAAAGAACATTAGTGAACCAGATGGGTTTTTACGACAATCTGATAGTTTCCTGGTCACCATTGCTGATATTAGCTTTCTAATTAACTGAATTTAAATTCCCCAGCTGTTGTGGTGGGATTTGAGCTCACGTCTATGTATCAGTAGTTCTGTCTCTGGATTACTAGTCAAGTAAGCTTACCACTCTGCTATGGCTCCCGCTGTTGCCTGTTTAGTTTGGCATTGAATAACGATATTTGATTCCCCAGGACAAGTAAATAAACAGAAGGCTGAGGGCACAATCGAACGAGATCTTTAAAATTGTGAATGTTTCGGTAGGATAGACGTAGAGATGTTTGTCCCAGTGAGAGGGTGACCATAACAAATGGACATTAATATTAGCTTGTGTATAATACAGCGAATATACCATTCAGGTGAACCTTCTTCACACAGAGATAGGTAAGAATGCAAACCTTGCTACCACTAGGAGGAGTTGAGACAAACCGCATAGATGCATTTTAAGGGGAAGTTAGATGTGAACATGAGGGATAAGGGAACAGAAGGGTTTGTTGATAGGTTGAGAAGAAGTAAGCCTGCAGTAGGCTTCAGTGGAGTATTAATAAGCACATAAGAAATAGGTGCAGGAGTAGGCCATTCTGCCCTTCGAGTCTGCTCCGTCATTCAGTAAGATCATGGCTAGTCTTCTACCTCAGTTCGACCTTCCTGCACGATCCAAATATTCCTTAAATTCCCTTAGTATACAAAAAACTACAGTCTCTGTCTTAAATCTACTTAACATTAACAGCAACATGACCCAGTTGGACCGAGTGGCCTGCTTCTGTGATTTACATTCTATGTATATCTTTGTAAAAATTGTGTGCATTATTATTTCCCTGAAATTAATAGCTAAAGCTCTCTCACCTTCTTTTCATCAGAAATGGAAAGGGTGAAAAAGATACTGGCGGATACAGGTGAGTTGGAAAGGCATATTTCGCTTTTGATGACTACGGCCATTTGATCTCAGACGTTCGGATTTCGCCGGGTTTTTGAATATTGGCTACTCTCGCCTCCAGTCCAGATCCAAGGTCATCCCATCGTCTGTCTTCGAATTACATTATGCAGACGGCGCTTGCGTCTGCGCAAACTCGGAGCTCGAACTCCAAACCATCGTCAACACCTTCACCGAAGCGTACGAGAGCATGGGACTTACACTAAACATCCGTAAGACAAAGGTCCTCAACCAAACTGCACCCGCCACACAGTACAGCTCCCTGATTATCAAAATCCACGACAATGCCTTGGACAACGTGGACCACTTTCCATACCTCGGGAGCCTACTGTCAACAAGGGCAGACGCCGATGACGAAGTCCAACACCGCCTTCAGTGTGCCAGTGCAGCCTTCGGTCGCTGGAGGACCTCAAGCCCAGCACTAAGCTCATGATATACAGAATAGTAGTGATTCCCGCCCTCCTGTATGCTTCAGAGACATGGACCATGTACAGCAGTCACCTCAAAGCACTGGAGAGTTACCACCAACGCTGCCTGCGCAAGATCCTGCACATCCATTGGCAGGATATGTGCACCAGCGTCAGTGTTCTCGCTCAGGCCAACATAGCCAGCATCGAAGCTTTGATCTTGTTCGATCAGCTCCGATGGACGGGACACATCGTCCGCATGCATGATACGGGACTCCCAAAACAAGCACTCTGCACGGAGCTCTGACACGGCAAGAGAGCCCCAGGTGGGCAGAGGAAACGGTTCAAGGACACCCTCAAAGCCTCCTTGAAAATGTGCAACTTCCCCACCGACACCTGGGAATTCCTGGCTCAAGACCGCAAAAAGTGGAGGAGAAGCCTTCGGGAAGGCGCCGAACACCACGTGTCACTTTGCCGGGAGCAAGCGGTAGCCAAGCACAAGCAGTTAAAGGAGCGCATGTCAACCCAAGCACCCCAACCGCCCGCCCCTTCAACCACCGGCTGCCTCAACTGTGACAGAGACTGTCGGTCCCATATTGGATTCATCAGTAACCTGAGAACTTATTTTTACTGTGGAAGCAAGTCATCCTCGGTTCCGAGGGACTGCCTAAGAAGAAGTACATAACTGAGGAAAGATCCAGGAGTGAGTTGCTTGGAGCCACTATTCAGATAGCGGTTAGTCGTCAGGATCAACTGTTCAGTTAAACCACCCTTCTCTGTGGGGTTGTTTGGCATGTAGTGATGTCCGCTTTGGGAATACTCCTACAAATAAGACCAGGGCTTGAACAAGAAATAATTTTTTTTCGTGAAAGCCAGTCCGATCGGTTGGGCCCGCTCAATAACGGCAACTTTCCTGTCGCTGCACACAGCGTAAATGGAATAGGAGCGGAGGACAATCAAGGAAACACAGGATAGACAAGGAAACTCCATCAATACTGCACTGGGCTTGTAAGCACGGAGTTGTTTAGAAACAGTGTGCTGAATAAACGGAGTGTAAAAGTTGGGAATTTGGTAAGCGTGGGAATTCGTTTAAGAGGGGAAGGAGATGCTGCATTTATCCTCCAATACTTGTAGTGTTTCGTGTTTCAAGCAAATTTTTCATTTAATCTACATTTAAACATTCACTCCTTCTACAACCGGCGCACCATGGCTGCAGTGTGTACCATCTTCAAGATGCATTGCAGCAACTCGCCAAAGCTTGTTTGGCAGCTCTTCCCAACCACGCGACCTCTTGCACCCAGAAGGACAAGGGCAGCAGGCACAGGGGAACACCACCACCTCCAGGTTCCCCTCCAAATCATACACCATCCTGACTTAGAAGTATATCGGCCGATCCTTCATCGTCGCTTGGTCAAAATCCTGGAAATCCCTCCCTAACAGCACTGTGGGGAGCACCTTCACCACACGGATTGCAGCCGTTCAAAAAGGCAGCTCACCACCAAAGTCTCAAGGGCAATTAGGGATGGGCAATAAATGCTGGCCTTTCCAGCGAAGCCCACATCTCACAAACACATTTTTAAAATATATAAATTAAGTAAATAAAGTAATTATTTAAAAACTGCAGGAAATACGCTAAATCCATGAAATACATCAACTTTAATTCATTAAAAAATAAAGCAAGATTAGATAGGGATGCCAGTTCAGGGATTGTGCCATGACTGCAGCATGTGGAAGTGTGTGAGGAGCTTGGCGATCCCGGATATATGTCTGCAGCTGGAGGAACATCAGCCCAGGTGTTTTTGAGGTGGAGCATGAAGTGCAGAGGTTATGGGGCATCTGGGTGGATTTAATTTACCGGGATAATTGGAACAAGTCTTCAGTCACACCCCTTAGGTTAGGTTGTGGTACAGGTACGGGAGGGTGTGACTGCACTTCCCTGCCCGATCCTCATTACCCTTCACTCCCTTATCTTGAAAAAATCTGTCAGTCTCCATCTTAAATGTATTTAATGACTCAGCCTCCATGGCTCTCTGATGCAGAGAATTCCACAGATTTACGATCCTCTGAGAGAAGAAATTCCTCCTCTTCTCAGTTCTAAAACGGCGACAGTTGATTCTGAACCTATGCCCCCCAGTTGTAGATTTGCCCACGAGAGGAAACATCCTCTCTGCTTCTACGTTCTCCAGCCCCCTCAGTATCGTATATGCTTCAATAAGATCACCTCTCATTCTTCTAAATTCCAACGGTTATAAGCCCAACCTGCTCAACTATTCTTCTTAAGTCGCCCCGCTCATCTCTGGAATTAACCTAGTGAATCGTCTCTGAGCTGCATCCAATGCAACTATATCCTTCCTTAAATAAGGAGACCAAAACTGTACGCAGTACTCAAGGTGTTGTCTCACCAATACCCTTTACAGTTGTAGCAGGATAAATTCATGCTGCCTGTGTGGATGAGGGCAAAGTCTGCAGGGTGTATGGGCAAACTGATCATAGTATCATATTACAGATTGTTAGTCAAATGGGGTGGAGTGAAAGGAAAGTTGTATTGGTAGGGGACATTATAGTTAGGGGGACAGATGTTGTTTTCTGCAGCCGTAACCGGGAATTCCGAAAGCTGTCTTGCCTGCCCTGTGTTAAGGATATCTCCTTATGGCTAGAGAAGAACTCCGAGTGGGATGGGGGAGGATTCATGTGTCCAATAGTAACGAATCTCATAGTTAGAACTATGAATTAGGTTCTGCTGAGAGAGTTTGAGGAGCTAGGTTCGAAATTAAAATGCAAAACCTCACAGGTAATAATAAACTCTGGATTGTTACCTGAGCCAAGTACAAATTGGCATAAGGACAAGAAGATTAGAAAATTAATGGCGTGGGAGGCAGGGCTCTCGTTTTATGGGGCATTGGCTCCAGTATTGTGCAAAGAGGGAGCTGTTCTGTTGAGACGAGTTTTACTTAAAACAGGCTTGGATCAGTAACCTGGCGAATCGAAATCTAGGGTGGTACACAGAATCCCCACAGTGCAGATAGAGGCCATTTCGGCCCATCGAGCCTGCACCGACACATATCCCACCCTATTCCCCATGTATTTAATCCCCATAACACAAAGGGTCAATTTATCATAGCCAAATCAACCTAACCCACGCATCTTTGGAGTGTGGGAGGAAACCGGAGCACTCGGAGGAAACCCACGCAGACATGGGGAGAATGTACAAACTCCACACAGATAGTCACCCTAGGCCGGATTCGAAACCGGGTCTCTGGCGCTGTGATGCAACAGTGCTAGCCACTATGCCAGCGTGTTGCCCGTTAAAACATAATACGTAGGAGCTGCAGTAGGTCATTTGGCCCTTCGACCCTGCTCCGCTATTCAATAACATCATGGCTGCTCTGAACATCGCCTCAACTCTACTTCACTGCCCGCTCCCCATAACCCTTGACGCGCTTATCGTTCAGAAATCTGTCTATCTCCACCTTAAATATATTCAGTAGCCGAGCCTCCACAGCTCTCTATGGAAGAGAATTCCAAAGATTCATGACCCTCTGAGAGAAGAAATTTCTCCTCATTTCCGATTTAAAAAGTTGCCCCCTTATTCTGAAACTTTGCCCCCTAGTTCTGGATTCCCCAACGAGGGGAAACATCCTTTCCGCATCTATAATGTCAAGCTCCTTCAGAATCTTACATGTTACAATAAGGTCCCCTCTCATTCTTCTAAACTCCAATGAGTGTGGGCCCAACCTGCTCAACCTTTCTTCATAAGACAACTCCTTCATCTCCAGAATCAACCTAGTGAAGCTTCTATGAACTGCCTCCAATGCAAGGACATCCTTCCTGAAATAAGGAGACCAAAACTGTATGCAGTACTCCAGGTGTGTTAGTTAGAGCTTTAAACTAATGAATGGGGTGGGAGCATTCAGGAATACGTAAATGCAATAACAGTATGATAAATGTGAAGGCTTTAGAGCAGAGTAGTTATGTTGGTAAAAAATAGATAGATTGGGTCATGAAGTGACAGAGAAATTAAATATGGAAATAGGGCAATATTAACTAAGGTGACATAAAGGGAAATACAAACAAGTTAAAACAGAATGCACTATTTCTGAATGCGTGAAGCATTCAAAACAAAATCGATCAATTGATAGAAACAAATGACTTTTTTTCTAATAGCCATTACGGAGATGTGTTTGCAGAGTAACAAAGGTTGATAACTAAACATTCCAAGATACTTGACTTTTAGCAGAGATAGGAAAAATGGAAAAGGCAGGGAGTAGCTCTGTAATGAAAGGATGGATTACGACAGTGAGCAGAAAGAATCTTAGCTCCAAAAATCAAGATCTGGATTCACGTTGGGTGGAGCTAACAAACAACAAGGGGCAGATCATTTGGTGGAAGTAGTTTACATGCTCTTTAACACCAGTTGTAGTGCCAGACACAGTATAAAACAGAATATTAATGATGCATGTAACACTAATCATGGGGGACTTTAATTGTCATACAGTCTGGGCAAATCAAATTTGCAGTAATGATGAGGAGCAGCTGTTCATGGAAAGCATTCAAGATAGTTTTCTAGATTAGTATTTCGAGCTAACAACTGGGAAACAAGCGATTTTACATCTTGTGAAATGAAACATGGTTAATAAGCAACCTTGTAGTAAAGGAGCCTCAGGGGAAGAGTGATCATAATCTGATATAATTTTGTATTGAGTTTGAGAGTGAATGTGTTAAGTACAAAACTAGTGTCTTAAATCTGTACAAAGCAAACTATGTAGGTATGATTTTTTGGGCTCCTCAGAAAAGTCCGAACAAGAACTGGAAAGTGAGGTAGAAACATAAAATGCTGGAAATACTCAGAAGGTCAGGCAGCATCCGTGGAGAGAGAAACACAGTTATAGTTTAAGGCCGATGACCTTTCCACCTGAAACGTTAACTCTGTTTCTCTCTCCACAGATGCTGAGTATTTCCAGCATTTTCTCTTTCTATTTCAGATTTCCAGCATCCGCAGTAACTTGCTTTTCTATTAGATGGGAATTGTAATTTGGCTGAATAACACTTTTTCGGCCCGCACAGACAAGATGGGCCAAATAGCCTGCTTCTGTGCTGTAAACTTCTCACATTTCTATGATTCTATGAGGAGCGAGTTGGCTAAGGTACATTGGGAAAATAGAGTAATGCATATGAGTGTTCATAAGCATTGGCAAAATTTTTTAAAAGAATCATAATTCAGAATGAGGAAACATTCCCTTAAGCAATAAACACCCACGGGAGAATTGGCCCAACCATGGCAAACAAGAGAAGTTAAAGAAAATATTAGTTTATTGGAAGTGGCTTATTCTGTAGCCAACAAGTTTACCGAGCCAGAGTATAGGGAAGATTTTAGAATTCATTAAAGGACGACGAAGAAAATGATCAAGAGAGAGAAAAGACAACATGCGATTAAGCTAGCAAGATACATGAAACAGATTGTATAAGCTTCTATGGGTATGTAAAACGGTAGAGATTACCAAAAGTAAACGTGGGTCGCTTACAGGCAGAGACAGGAGAAATTATAATTGATAATAAGGAAATGCCAGTAACGTTAAACATGTACTGTGTCCCTGTCTTCACGGAAGAATACCCAAAATATAATCGACAAACAGCGTGGAAGGAAGTTTCTAATGAGAATGAGCAACATGTAGAAATTGGTTATATTAAAAGAAATAGTACTTGAGAAGTTATTGGAAATAAAAGCAAAGCACTTTCATAATCTTAATGAACTTTATCAGAGCACTCCTCCGACTTCTCTATTGTACAGAAAACAGCCTCAACCTGTTGAATAATTTACTGATATTGATAACCTTATTCCCGCCAGATTTCACTCTTCCTCCCAGTCCAGTATCGGTTCGATGTGAAATCGCTGTATTTTGTCATCGGGCACGTGAGGTTAGCATTGCCTCACCATTGCAGGCGCAGGTTTAAATGTAGATTGTTTGAATTTTGTTACATTTTAATTATTCTTCTGATGCTTACTTCTCCACAGAACAAAAATTGAGCAAACTAGAGAATGGTAAGACGATCGCAAAGTGAACTGTTACTCATTTATTCCTGCGTATTTTCGCCACCAAAAATAAAACGCAATTTGTCTGTCACCTCACTCCGTCCACATTCTAATGGCTCAGTAGCTAATTGGTGACTAAGTTATTCTTCAACTCACAACAACCACGCCCATTCATGTAGCGCGTGTAACGTAGCAAACCCTCGAAAAGAACATCACAGCAGCATTATCAGGTACAAATTTGAAACTAATGCACACCAGGAGATATTAGGACCAATGTCCAAAAACTTGTTCAAAGACTGCGGTTTTAATGAGTTTCTTATTGGAGGAGAGAGATGTGGAGAGGTGGAAGGTATTCCAGAGCTTGGGGCCTCGTCATTTGAAGGCTCGGAATAGTGGAGCGATGGAAATCGGCGATGCCCGGGAGAGCAGATTTGGAGGAGCGCAGAGATGTAGGATGGTTCTGGGATTGAAAAAAAATACAGAGAGATGGAGGGGTGAGGCTATGGCGGGATGAAAGTTATAGAAATGGAATCCTTACCGAACCGATAGCCAATGCTTTTTAGCGAGCACAGGAGATGGGTTTCCTCAGGTTAGCACAGGTCTGTGCATACTTAAACATGAAACAAATATAGGAACATTGGAATTGGAGCAGGACTTGAAGCCTATCCATACGGTTCAGCCATTCAATCAGATGATGTCTGATCTGTCTTTTAATTTAATACCTTCGCTAACACACATCTCTCAATATAGGAACATACGTGATATATATGAAGACCAATGAAGTAATATTTGAATCTGAGAAAGGATGTTTTGCCATGGAGGGAGTGCAGCGAAGATTCACCAGGCTGATACCTGGGATGGGAGGAATGACGTATGAGGAGACATTAGGTCGATTGGGCTTATACTCGCTGGAGTTTAGAAGAATGAGAGGGGATCTCATTGAAAATTATATAATTCTAACACGAATAGAAAGACTAGATGCAGGAAGGATGTTCCCGATGCACGGGGAGTCCAGAACCAGGGGTCACAGCCTAAGGATAAGGGGTAAGCCATTTAGAACTGAGATGAGGAGGAATTTCTTCACCCAGAGAGTGGTGAACCTGTGGAATTCTCTACCACAGAAGGCAGTAGAGGTCAATTCATTAAATATATTCAAGAAGGAGTTAGATACATTTCTTAAAGCTAAAGGGATCACGGGTTATGGGGAGAAGGCAGGGGCAGGGTATTGAATTAGGATGATCAGCCATGATCTCATTGAATGGCGGATCAGGCTCGAGGGGCTGAATGGCCTACTCCTGCTCCTATCTTCTATATTTCTATGTTACTATGAATTTCAGTCTCTTTTATAATGCAAGAAACACAGCACCCAATTTGTGCGCAGCAAACTCCCAAATCCAGCAATAAGATGATGAACAGATGATCTATTTCTGTGACGTTGATTGAGGGATACACATTGGCTAGGACACCGAGGGGGAACCCCTTCGATATTCTTCGAATACTTCCTTGGGCTCTTTTGCATCGCGCTGGGAGTGCTGCTTTAAAGTCTCCTCCAAAACATGCGACCTTCCTCAGTACTGCACTGACGTGCCAGCCTAGATGTTGTGCCCAGTTCTCTGGAATTGGCCTTGAACGACAAACTTCTGATTCAGAATCGAAAGTGCTGCAAGCTGAGCCGAGCATGACACCAAACCTTTGGACTGAGGACGAGTGAAGTACAACCTAGGATGATCCGAGCAGATAACGAAACCCGCTGTGTGCTTTCAATAATCCAGTCCCAGAATACGGAATCCAATTTCACGTATTGCAATGATGCTATTTGCACACGAGTGCTGGATTGCTATATCATTGAATAGTATCAGGCAGTTCATTCCAAATTTTAACCACTCGTTGCCTAAAAATGACTTTTCTCCATGTCGCCTCTGGTTCTTTTGCCAATCACAATAAATCTGTGCCTTCTGGCTAACGTCCCTTCAGCTATTCGAAACAGTTTCTCCATAGTTACTCAATCGAAACCATTCGTGTTTTGAACACCTCAATCAGGTCTCCTCTTAGCCTAGTATACTGTATTCGCTGCTCACGATGCGGTCTCTTCTGCATTGGGGAGACCAAACGTAGATTGGGCGACAGTTTCGCGGAACACGTCTGTTCAGTCCGTAAGGGTGACCCTGAGCTTCCGGTTGCCTGTCACTTTTATTCGCTGCTTCAATCCCAATCTGATATCTCTGTCCTCGGACTCTTACGATATTCCAATGAAGCTCAACATAAGCTCGAGGAACAGCACCTCATCTTTGGATAAGGCACCTTACAGCCTACTGGATTCAACACTGATTTCAACAATTTCAGACTATAATCCCTGCTCCCATTTTTTATGCTGGATGATTTTGCCATCCCCATTTGCAACATTTTATCTTTCCTGCCTCTTACTTTAGAACAGAATGTTCCTTCAATTACTTCCTCCCCTCCCACTCACCCCCCTCTCGCTGTCTCTGCAACTGCTTAAAATCTGTTACATCTTAAGCTTTTTCCAGTTCTGATGACGGGTCGAAGACCTGAAACTTTAAATCTGTTTCTCTCTGCACGGATGCTGCCTGGCATGCTGGGTGGTTCCAGCATTTTCTGCTGTTATTTCTCCATAGCCTTCTCTGCTCTCAGGACTACAACACCAGCTTCTCCAATCTATCCATGTATCTTTAATCCCTCATCCCTAGAACCATTCTGATAAATCTCTTCCGTCCCTTCTCTTAAGCCATAACGTACTTCCTGAAGTTGGTGCACGGAATTGTGCCGAGTGCTCTTGCTGGCGCCGAACTGTTGATATCTATCGTGGCCCGGATGTTGCGTGGCCGGTGACGGCGTCGGCCGTCGTAAGCCTTCAGAAAGTCCCTGCAAGTTCGGGTTTCCATAGGCGCAGCACATGCTTGGAAACCCTGAACTTCCGATCTGTTCAAGTTTCTCATGGACAGTTCGTCCACTTGTCACTTTCACGAGCACAGACTTGGGCTATTGCACAACTACTGCCCTGCGAACGGCCGAGGGTTAAAATAAATGTGAAATGAAAATTTTGAAAACGATTATAACATATAAAACTTTTAAAACTGGTTCATGTAAATTTGGGGCCGTATTAAAATAATTTTATCATTGTTCAAAAAAATTAATTCTTATTTTGAGTGCTTAATCACAGGGAATTTTTTTTTAAATTTTGCACATGGGATTATATAATTTTATTAGAATTCTGTTATTTCTTTTGTTATTTGGTGATTCTCATAAGCTTACGGGGATTCCATTCGAAAATGGAATCTCCATAAGCTTAGGAGGAATCCCAATTTCTAATTAAAACAGAAAATGCTGGAAATACTCAGCAGGTCAGGTAGCATCAGTCGAGAGAGAAACAGAGTTTACTTTTCAGGGCGATGACCCTACGTCACAACTGGAAAGAGCTGCAGATGGAACAGGTTTTTAAGCCAGTGTAGGGGCAGGGAAATGGGGGAAGGGTAGGAAAGAACAAAAGGGAAGGTCTGCGGTAGGATGCAAGGCAAGAGAGATTAAGAGACAAAAGGGATTTTGGTGCAAGGCAAAAGGAGATGTTAAGGGGACAAGTTAAGAAACAAAATATGCCTCTAGATGAAGTGTAAATGGCGATCGCAGAATGAAAGACAGCTGCCATGTGAGAGAGAAAAAACATGGAAATAAGAGATGGGGCAAAGGTTAGGATTTGAAATTATTGAACTCGATGTTGAGTCCAGAAGGCTGTAAACTGCCTAATCGAAAGATGAGGTGCTGTCCGTCGAGTTTTCTAATTGCTTGGCCGGCTCACTTGATCCCAGGGACGCTTACGAACCGCCTGCATCCCTGGGCCTTTACACAGGCGTACGCCTGGAATCCCAGGACCCGAAAACACCGCGGTTCCAGAGCCGCCAAGCCCTTTGGTACTTTTTTTCAGGTCGGAAGCGTATTCCCGAGGAACTCCTCCGACCACAAATTTCAGCACATAATTTATATCGTGTACCAGTTATGTCACATGTAAAAAATTGTATTGCAATGTTCTCCATTTTGCTGTGTTCGTGTTTTGTTATGAGGCAAAATGAAGTTTTTTATTTTAATCCATTCAGTTTGTTGTCCTGATTATCCGTTCGGGCGGTAGCACACAAACGTACGGTATCGAACCGGCTGCATTTTGTAGTTCTGTTGACTTCAATAGAACTGAATATCAAGCAGGGCTTATATAGCCCGTCTATCGCTATCACCCTTTCAACCTTACAACATGTGTTTGCTTTTCAGATTACTATGAACTTCAGAGAAAGTGCAGTAAGTATCTTAGCACCCATGATGCTCCTTGCTGTATTGGGTTCGCAGGGCCTTTGAACTCATTTCTACTTCCGTTGTAATATTTTACTGAGCACAAGTTGGGTCCAGTATGAATATGTGTTGCAACGCGATTCGAAGATTAGGAGATATTTTTATTATAAAAGTCTAATGGTGGCCTTCATCTTAAGGATGTTGAAGTACAGAGTCGTGGACTTTATGTTACTGTTAGAGAAAGCTCTGGTTGGATCGCATTTAGAGTACGGCGCACCGTAGCTGCAGTGCGTACCATCTGCGGCAGCACCTCCCAAACCCGTGACTTCTACCACGTGGAAGGACAAGCGCAGCAGGCGCATGTGAACACTGTCACCTCCAATTCCTCTCCAACTTGCACACCATCCTGACTTGGAATTATATCATCGTTCCTTCATCGCCGCTGGGTCAAAATTCTGGGACTCCCTCACTAACAGCACTGTGGGAGTACCTTCACCACATCGACTGCAGCGATTCAAGAAGGCGGCTCACCACCATCTTCTCAAGGGCAATTAGGGATGGGCAATAAATGCTGGCCTTGCCAGCGACGCCCAGATCCCATTGGCGAAGAAAAAAACTATCAGATCTGAGCAAGGCAACTCAGGAACTTTATCTTTACCTTGGAGTGGAGCAGCGCACAGACACCAGAATGATACTGATTCTAAACTTGTTAAATTATAATGAGAGGTTGCATACGCCAAGTCTTCTATTCCATTCAGTATAGAAGAGTAAGTGTGATACAATTGACATGCTTTAGGTGCTTCAGGATAAAATCATAAAAATAGATTAACAAAGAATAGGCAGAACAAAAAAGGCCATTCGTCCAACCAGTCCATGACGACGTCTTTGCTTCACTCAAGCCCCCTCCCAGACATCCTCATCTAACTCTATCAGCATAACGCTCTACGCCCTTCTCCGTCATAGGATTATCTAGCCTCCACTTATATGAATCGATAATATTCGCTTCAACCATCCCCTGTGGTAGCGAGTTCCACATTCTCAGCGCTCTTTAGGTAAAGAAGTTTCTTCTGAATTGCCGATTGGATTTCTGGGTGACTATCTTATATTGATGCACTGTAGTTTAGCTGTACGAGTTTATCTATGTGTCTACTCTATCAAATGCTTTCAAAAAATTTAAAGACCTCCATTAGGTCATCCCTCAGCCTTCTCTTTTCAAAAGAAAACAGACCCAGCCTGTGCATCCTTTCCTGGTAGATATAACCACGGAGTTGTGGTATCATCCTTGAAAATCATTGTTGCACCCTCTCCAGTGCCAGTATATATTTTTATAATATAGCGAGCAGAACGGCACACAATATGCCAAGTGTCGTTTAACCAAGGTTCGATGAAATTTTTGCATATATTCTCTACTTTTCTATTCCATCCCACTCGAAATAAACCCTAGTGCTTGATTGTCTTTTGTTATGGCCTTATTGACCTGCAAAGAAACATTTAAAAAGGGCTAGAAATTCGTCCCCGGCGGTACCGCAAAGCGGGTGGTATCGGATCGGCCGCCCGTTATATGCAGCGCCTAATATTCTGTTCTATTGCATCCAATGTAACTGAGTATTAGACGTTGTGTAAACCGGGCGACCGATCAGCTACCGCCCGTTTTTCGCCAACGCCTGATGAGAATTTCTAGGCCTTATTTATTAGTGTATTTGTATTCCCATTCCCCTTTGCTCCTCTACTCCTTTCTTCTCATTTTCCAAGTATTTTTTGGAACTAACATGTAATACGTCAGATTCATCTACGTTTAAATATATTCACCATTTGTATGCCCATTCTTCAAGTTTATTAATGTTATCATGTGATTTGCTTGGGTCCTCCTCACTGTTGATTATCCATTCCAATTTGTATCGTCCGCAAAGTTAGAAATTACGTTTTTGATTCCAAAGTCTAAATCGTTAATATAAATTGTGAACAACACTGTTAGCAACACTGATCATTGTGGAGCCCAACTTCCCACCTCTGCCACTGTGAATAGCTACCCTTTACCCCTACTCTCTGCTTTCTGTCTTTCTGCCAGCTCGTTATCCGCTCTGCCACCCATCCCGTGACTGTTCAAATTCCGACATTTTTCATTAGTGTATTATGTGGTAACTTATCAGATGCCCCTTGGAAATCTAGATATATTACATTTACTGAATTACCCTTGTCTACACTCTCTGTTACCTCCTAAAATATTTTTATGAGGTTGGTTACGCAAGTCTTTCCCTTTGAAATCCATGTTGATTATTCGTTATTATGTTTTTGGTTTCTAGATGTTTTTCTCTTTTCCCTTTAATAGGGGCTCCATCATTTTGCCAACTACCGATGATGAATTGACTGATCTATAGTTCCCTGGATAAAGAGCATAGGAGCAAAAAAATAGGGATAGGGTTAGGCCATTCGGTCCTTCGAGTCTGCTCTGCCATTCATTAATAACATTGCTCATCTTCTACCTCAACTCCACCTTCACGCTCTATCCCATATCTCTTGGATCGCTTAGAGTACAGAAATCGATCTATCTCAGCCTTGAATAGACTCAACGACTGAGCATCCACAGCCCTCTGAGGTAGAGAATTCCAAAGAGTCACAAAACTTTGACTGAAGATATTTGTCTCATCTCATTCCGAAATGGCCAGCCTCTTATTCTGAGACTGTGACCCCTGGTTCTCGACTCTCCAGCCAGGGGAAATATCTTCACTGCATCTACCCTGTCAAGTCCTGTAAGAATTTTGAATGTTTCAATGAGATCAGCTCTCATTCTTCTAAACTCTAGAGAATATACACCTAGTCTACTCAATCTCTCTTCATATAACAATCCCCCGATTCCAGGAACAAGTCTGGTGAACCTTCGTTGCACTCCCTCTATGGCAAGTATATCCTTCCTTAGGTAAGGAGACCAAAATTGTACACAATACTACAGATGTGGACTCACAAGGGCCCTGCATAATTGTAGTAAGACGTATTTACTCATACTCAAATCTTCTTGTAACAAAAGGCCAACGTACTATTTGCTTTCCTAATTGTTTGCTCTACCTGCGTGTTAACTTTCAGTGATTCGTGTACAAGGACACTCGGGTTCCTCTTAACACCAACATTTCCCAATCACTCATCATTTAATAAAATACTCTGCTTTTCTATTTTTCCGACCAAAGTGGATAACTTCACATTTCTCCACGTTACATTCAATTTACCATGTTACTGCTCACTCACTTAGCCTGTCTATATCCCCTTGTCGCCTCCTTGCATCCTCCTCACAACTTACATTCCCACCCAGCTTTGTATCATCAGCAAACTTGGCAATATTACTTTGCAGGTCAGCTAGTACAGGGCTGATGAATGAACTGGACTTGGTGCGAGTAGGTATCGGGCCAGCAGAGAAAGGATATGGTGATAGGATTAGATAAAGTAAGCTTGGGGAAGGCTCATGAGGAGCATAAACATCAGCCTGAAGGAGTTGGACGGAATGTCCTATTTCGGTACTGCATATTTTATATAATTCTATATAACGCTATGTACATAAATAACGGGCTATTGAGTGAGGAAGTGCAGCTTGTGGGTCTGATATGATTCACCAAAGACAAAATCCTTATGGAACGTGGTTGGCATAACTTGGAAATATCAATAGAATCAAACACCGTTCTGGAATTCTGTATTCTTCCAGATAAAAGCGATCTGAGTGAACAACTGGAAGACCTACGTAAGTAACATAATGATCAATATTTATTTCAAAATTTAGGAAAGAAGGTGAAACTTTTTTCACCATTCATTCTCAGGATTTGGGAATCGCCGGCAAAGTCGGTATTTATCTGCATATTTCCAGTTGCCCATGAGTAAGTAGCACTGGGCCTTCTCCCCACTTGGAGTCATAGCGTTATACAGCACAAAAAGAGGCCCTTCGGCCCATCGTGTCCGCGCCGGCCATCAAGCCCTGTCTATTCTAATCCCATTTTCCAGCACTTGGTTCGTAGCCTTTTATGCTCTGCCGTTTCATGTGCTCATCTAAATGCTTCAAGAATGTTGTGAGGGTTGCTGCCTCTACCACCCTTTCAGGCAGTGAGTTCCAGATGCCAACCACCCTCTGGGTGAAAAAGTTTTTCCTCAAATCCACTCTAAACCTTCTGCCCCTTACCTTGAAACAATGCCCCCTGGTTATTGACCCCTCTGCGAAGGGGAAAAGTTCATTTCTATCTACCTTATCTATGCCCCTCATAATTTTATACACCTCAATCAGGTCCCCCCTCAGCCTTCTCTGCTTTAAGGAAAACAATCCCAGCCTGTCCAGTCTCTCTTCATAGCTGAAGCGCTCCAGCCCAGGTAACATCCTGGTGAATCTCCTCTGCACCCACTCCAATGCAATCACATCCTTCCAATAGTGTGGCGGCCAGTACTGCACACAGTATTCCAGCTGTGGCCTAATTAGCGTTTTGTACAGCTCCAACATAACCTCCCTACTCTTATATATTTTGCCTCGGCTAATGAAGGCAAGTATCCCATATGCCTTTTTAAACACATTATCTACCTGTCCTGCTACCTTCAGAGATATGTGTGCATGCACACCAAGGTCCCTCTGACCCCCTGTCCTTCCTAGGATCCTACCATTCATTGTGTATTCCTTTGCCTTGTTAGTCCTCCCAAAATGCATCACCTCACACTTTTCAGTGTTAAATACCACTTGCCACTGTTCTGCCCATCTGACCAACTCGTCTATATCGTCCTGTAGCCTGAGGCTTCATTCCTCGCTATTTACCACTTGAAATTCTAACACGTAAATGCGGTCTTGCTCTTTATTGCAAATATTTTGTTTTTAAAACGATAGAAGTGAGTGGCTTGTAAGCCAACCACTTTGGGCAGGCTCTGGAATCACATATAGGCCAGACCCAAGGACGGCAGGTTTCCTTCCTTGAACACCATTCGTGTCTCAGCTGCGTTTTTACGAAAATAGCAAAATACTGCAGATGCTGGAAATCTGTGGATGATTGGGCGACCGCTTTGCGGAAGACCTCCATTCAGTCCGTAAGGGTGATCTCTAGCTTCCGGTCACCTGCCACTTTAATTCTCTGCTGCACTCCCACTCTGATCTCTCTGTCCTCGGCCTCTTTCACTGTTCCAGGAACAGCACCTCATCCTTCGATTAGGCACTATACAGCCATCTGGACTCAAAACTGAGTTCAACAGATTCCGACTATAACCCCTGCCCACATTTATCAGGCTGTTTATGATTCTGCCTACCCATTTGCAACATTTAATCTATCCTGCCTACTACACTAGCACATAATTTTCCTTCAATTCCCTCCTCCCCTCCACCTCCCCCTTTTCCTGCCTCTGCACCTGCTTAAAATCTGTTACATATCTAAACTTTTCCAGGTCTGATAAAGGGTCCCTGACCTGAAACGTTAACTCTGTTTCTCTCTCCACGGATTCTCCCTGGCCTGCTGAGAGATTCCAGCATTTTCTGGAGGTTTTACGACAGTCCGATAGCTTTGTGGTCACTTAAATTATATCAGCATTTTATTCCCAGATTTGGTCAACTGCAATCAAATTGTCAAACCGCTGCAGTAGAATTTCAAATCAATAGCCTGTGAATTTGACATGTGCAGGAGTGCAAAATGGAGGATTCTTTATCGATGCACATTGTACTCCGCGCCCGATATTAGATTCTATTGACTTCAATAGACAGAGCAAAACTGGTGGCCGATGCGATAATACCAATGTTTTAATCTCGCCAATGACCAATGTATATGACAGGGCACCGAAAGCTCATCACCACTGGAGGTTTAGCTCACCTCGAGTCTGGATCTGCTGTACACGAATTGATGAAGGTTTAACGCTATGAATATTCATTAGCTCAATTTTCGTTGCATCATGCGACTCCCAGGATCCTAGGCGGCGATCTAGGGAGATATTGGTTTTTTTGTCTTACAATTTCTATGTTCTTATCCCCTTTTTGGGCATCCTTGTCCTATATCTATCTGATAGGTATTCACCTGACCATTGCAAAAACTGCATAAAATCTAAAAGCAGCTTGATATATCTGACAACAGTTTATCCTTTTATATTATCAAACTAGAACAAAAGCTGAAGAGGAAACAGAAAGGTTGGGACCTTAAAAGTGATATTTAATTCATCCTTGTACATTGGCTGTTAACCCCTAATAAGTGAAGTCAATGCAAAGAGATACTTCAAATATCGGTTTGCTGTGACAACTTTGGGAAATATAATAAATTGTATTCACTATCACAAGTCCATATGTAATTCTGCATAGCTATGGGAAATGTGCAAAATGCAGGTGGGTATTCTGAACTATTTTCGTTAGCTTTTACATTGTTTCAGTTCACATTTATAATGAGAGAAGTCGCACAACACCAGGTTATAGTCCAACAGCTTTATTTGAAATCAAAAGTTGACGGACCTGTTTGGACATCATCCACACCTTTGATTGCCGTGATTATCTCTCTGCCGAGGTGTGATAAAGGGCAGTTGGAAAGATTAACTGTATTCATCTGGCAGTGTTCTCTGACTATATATGCTATGCCTATATTCATCTCTTTACTTCACCTGACGAAGGAGCAGCGTTCCGAAAGCTTGTGATTTCAAATAAAGCTGTTGGACTATAACCTGGTGTTGTGCGAGTTCTCATATTTGTCCACCCAAGTCCAACACCGGCATCTCCACATCATTTATAATGAGATTTAGTAGGCAAAATGCTGGCATCTATTATTAAGAACACGGTATCAGGGCACTTAGAAAATTATTATGGATTGGGCAGAGTCAAAAGGCTTTATGGAAGGGCAATCAGGTTTGACAAAGCTTTTAGAGATTTTTGATGTTGTAATTAGCAAAAGAGATAAGGGGAAATCAGTGGATGTGGTGTATTTGGATTTTAAGATGGCATTCGATACGGTGCCACAAAATAAGTTATTAAACGAAATTAGGGCTCATTGAATTGTTGGTAATATACTAGCATGGATTGAGGACTGATTAACGGGCAGAAAACAGAGAGTAGGAATAAACGTGTCTTTTTCGGGTTGGCAGGCTGTAGCTAATGTGCTACCGCTAGGATCAGTGATTGGGCCTCAGCTATTCACAATCTATATAAATGATTTTGCTGAGGATACAAAGCTAGGTGGGAATGTAAATTGGGAGGAGGCTGCAAAGAGGCTTCAAGGGGGTAAAGACAGGCTAAGTGCGTGGGCAAGAACATGGACAACTTAATATCATGTGGAGAAATGTGAAAAAGAGAAAAGCAGCATATTGTTTAAATGGTGAGAGATTGGGAAATGTTGGTGTCCAGAGGGACCTGGATGTCCTTGTACACGAAACACTGAAAGTTAACATGCAGGTACAGCAAGCTTAGAGGAAAGCAAATGTTATGTTGGCATTTATTTCAAGACGATTTCAATATAAGAGTACAGATGTATTACTGCCGTTATATAGGGCAATGATGAGACCACGCCTGGAGTTTTGTTCTCTTTACCTAAGGAAGCATATACTTGCCATAGAGAGCGTGCAACGAGGGCTCACCAGACTGGTCCCTGGGAAGGGGCGGATTGTCCTATAAGGACAGATTGAGTAGACTAGGCCTATATTCTCTAAAGGTTAGAAGAATGAGAGGTGATCTCATTGAAACATACAATATTTTTACATGGCTTCAACCAATAGAGGCACGGAGGATGTTTCCCCTGGCTGGGGAGTCTACAAACAGGGGTCACAGTCTCCCAATAAATGGTCTGCAATTGAGGACTGAGTTGAGGAGACATTTCTTCACTCGGAGGGTGGTGAATCATTGGAATTCTCTACCCCAGAGGGCTTATCGTTGATTTTATTCAAAAGATAGATCGGTAGTTTTTTGGATGTTGAGCGAACCAAGGGATATGGGGATCGTGCAGGAAAGTGGAGTTGAGCTGGCCGTTCAGCCATGGTCTTATTGAAATGCAGAGCCGGCTCGATGGGCCGAAAGGCCTGCTCCTGCTCCTATTTGTAGGTTATTATTTTCTTATATGTGTAGTTCCTTCCTTTGCTGTTCCACACAGGTTGGAGAGTATAACAACAAAAAGTAGAACGTTTATTTATACAGCGCCTTTACCGTAGAAAGACGTACCAATGGCCGTCAAATGAGTGTCCTAAAACAACATTTGACCGAGCCATATAAAAATTACATTAGGCTAGATGACCAAAAGCTTGATCAAAGACATAGGTTATAAGGTGCGTCTTAAAGGAGGAAAGAGGGGTAGAGAGGTGGAGAGGTTTAGGAAGGGAGTTCCAGGGCCTGGGGCCTCGCCCTCAGAAGGCACGATCAACAATGGTGGAGCGATGAAAATCGGAGATGTGCACCAGTCCAGAATTCCAGAGCTTAGGCCCTAGGCAACAGAAGGCATGGACACTAATTACTGAGCGATTAAAATCAAGGATGCTCAACTGGGCAGAATTAGAGGAGCGCAGGTATCTCGGGTGGTTGTGGGGCTGGAGGAGAGTGCAGAGATAGGGAGGGACGAGGCCGTGGAGGCTCTATGAATTGACATTTTTTATATTTTAAATCAGCAAAGTTTTGACGTGTGATCGCCTATTTTATGCTACTGTCAACTTTCAGAAAGCCCTATTATTAATACTGCAAAATGGTAATATGCTGAGATGAGCTTTCGACCATATAGGCGGGTCCTTCGAATGACCGCCTACTTCCGCCTCCATTATATCGTCCAACTCAGTCGTGCCCTCAGCTCTTCTTCTGCTTTATCCCTCCTCCAAGTCATTTTTTTTTACCTCTAGACTTGACTATTCCAAAACATCCTGGTCGGATTGCCATCGTCCACAACCGTAAACTTGAATTCATCCAAAACTCTGTTGCCCTTGCCGTGACTCACAACATGACCCGTTCAGCCATCACCCCGGTGCTCGCTAGCCTACATTGGCTCCCGGTTAATAAATGCTTCAATTAAAAACGTATCATCCTTGTTTTCAAATATTTCATTTGCCTCTCTCTACCCCATCTCTGTAACCTCCTCCAGCCTAACCAGCCTCTGAGATATCGGTGCTCCTCCAATTCTGGTGTCTTGAACATCTCAGATTTTAATTGCTCCAACATTAGGGATTGTGGCTCCAGCTGCCGTGGACATAATCTCTGAAATTACCTCCCTAAATCTTTCCACCTTTCTTTCCTCCTTTAAGGCGTTACTTAAAACCTACTTCATTGTCTAAGCTTTTGTTGGCATTGGTGGGACCACACCTTGAGTACTGTGTGCAGTTTTGGTATACTTACCTAAAAAAGCATATACTTGACATAGAGGGATTGCAGCGAAATTTTACCAGACTGATTACTGGGATGGCATGATTGTCGTATGAGGAGAGACTGGGGCGACTAGGCCTGTATTCATTAGAGTTTAGAAGAATGATAGGGGACCTCATTGAAACGTATACAATTCTGACAGGGCTAGACAGACTGAATGCAGGAGAATGTTTCCCTTGGCTCGGGGGTCTAGAAAGAGTGGTCACAGTCTCAGGATACGGGGTAGGACATTTTCGACTGAGATGAGGAGAACTTTCTGCACTCAAAGGGTGGTGAACCTGTGGAATTCTCTACCACAGAAGGCTGCGGAGGCAAATTTACTGTATATATTTAAGGAGATAGATAGATTTCTAGACACAAAAGCCATCAAGGTGTATGGGGAGAGAGCGGGAATATGGTTTTGAGATAGAGGATCAACCATGATCATATTGAATGGCGGAGCAGGCTCGAAGGGCCGAATGACCTACTTCTGCTCCTATTTTACTATGTTTCTATGTTTCTATATTTTGGTCATCTGCTATAATGGCCGGAATTTTAAGTGCTTATGACGGTGTACGCATAGAGTATGTGCTGTAAATGGCTAAACAAATTCCGCTTTTCTACATGCAATGGGCATGCGTGAAAACACGGATCTTGCTGTGAATTCACTTTTGCTTGCACATAGTTGGGCTATTTGCCCAACAAATACACAACGAACACCCAAGAAAAAGTTAGTCCAGGTAAAACCAGACGTAAGATCTTCTTTTACCAACATACGTTTCAAAATAAATGTTAAAATATTTTTTACATGAGTTAATCATTCACCTACATTTATAATTTGTTTAGAATATTTTTGACCCGTTTAAAAATGTAAAATGTATTTTTTCAGAATGTTACTTTTATTTTCATTGTTTAATTAAAGGGTATTTACAATAATTTTGTACCTACGATCATTTAGTTTTATTTTAGTGTTGTAAAATTTTACTTATTATGTGATTCCAATTAAGCTTATGGGGATTCGATACGGAAATGGAAACCACATAAGCATAATAGGAATCCCTCTTTTTGATTGGATGGCCTGTCCCACGTAATTTCAGGGCTGCTTGTGAACTGCATGCGCCCCAGGATGCGTGGGCCTTTAAGCGTGCGAATTGCAGTCGGCCCAGGACCGGATGATTCCGAAGCTCCAGAGACACCAGGTAAGTACAGTGTTTTCTTCCGGTTCAGAGCCGTACGTGGGCAGCAAGATTCCAGCTGCAATTTCTAGGCCAATATCTCCTTTTGTGGCTCGATGTTAAATTTTGTTTGAGAACACACCTGTGTGATGCATTGGGACGTTTTACGCTGTTAAAGGTAGCAACATAAATACAAGTAGTTGTTGTTCCACTGCCGGTTATTTCCCCTCAGCCAAGTATTTTATTCTAGAGCAAAAGTTAACAAAATTACTTTTGCAATTATTATTGACACAGCTTCCTACAACCTCTCAGGCAGTGCAATTCAGAACGTAACAACTCGCTGCGCAAAAGAAGATTCTCCTCAACCCTCGTCTGGTTCCTTTGTCAATCACCTTAATTCTCTATACTCTGGTTACTGGTCCTCCTGTCCGTGGTAAAATTTCTCCCTATGTACCCTGTTGGTGAAAAATGAATTCACTCGAGTCCGTCTCAAGCAGAAGATCACAGTTTATTTAACAGTTCGCCCTGGGAGAAGAGTCATAGATCCCGCGATCTGGTGATTCACTTCTTGTCGTTACAGTGGTATCAAAACTTCTTTTATACATTATAGGGTCGGTTGCACATATCTTCAACCAATTAAATTTCCCCAGCAACAGCTCCTAATTATAATTTGCCCTTTACACAGTTTTTTACATGTGGTGTCAGCGTTGTCTAGTCTGACTGTCTGGTTATGCGGTGATTGGTTCCTCGCATGTACACATGTTAACCACAGACATTACTCATCGCACTGTGTCAGGTTGACCATTCTGTCTTAAACATTGTTGCTTTATCTTTTACATTCTTTAACTTTTACATTCTTTAAGTTTTACATTCTTTAACTTTTACATTCTTGCATTAAATCCTATAATTTTTATTCCAACATACCCTGCGTATGCTCCAGTTAAAATTTAACCTCCTCCCAACATCATTGAAAAAATGACTTTTTCATACTTTATAAATTTGTAGGGGGCGTGGGACTAGCTGAAGTGCGCCTGCCGAGAGCTAGCACGGTCTCGACCGGCCGAATGGCCGACTTCTGCGCTGTTCGCATTCTATGTTTTTCTGATGCAATTCGCTGCCTTTGCCTGGCGGAGAATTGGAACTGTTTTTCCAAAGTACTTACTTGCTTGTGCGGCAATCTGCGCTGTCCGAAGGCTGAGATATGCGAAATCTGCCTGGAAACTAGTTCTTGTCTCTCCATTAACGTTAGTGTGTGGAATTTCGTCCTGGCTGGTAGCGCAAAACGCACGATATTGTAACGCTCGACCATTCTACTCAGTGCCTGATATTCAGTATTCTTAGCTTGAAAGAAAGTTAATATCAGACTTCAGTACAAAAGACGCGGATGTGATACAGCCGCTAAGCACTGCTCCCCAAGAAGAATCTCCACTCCATTTGGACAAATTACCAATGGCCCTGAGGGGTAGAAATTCTTATTGAAACGGTCGCTCGTTAAATTTGCCGCCTCTAGTCAGATCCGTTGTATTCAATCTAAAGGTATATCGGACGGGGCGTATAACGGGCGGTCGATCCGATACCGCCCGTTTAGCGCCACCGCCGCACACGAATTTCCACCCCGAATAATGCAGTACTCTCTATTCTAATTGAGGCAGCGATGTAACACTTCAATCTTTCGGATTTCTTTTTTTCAGAAGTAACGGATTTGGACGACAGTCTTAAAGATGCTGGTGAGACGGTCTATCACATCCCGTGGTGATATTCAGAGAGTCGGGGAGAAATTGCACATTGATGGGGACGCAAAACAGGCAGAATTGCTTGCGCCACCCGTTGCAGGACATGCCCCGATATTCGGTTCTTTGGCAGTAAATGGAATTGAATAGCAGGCGGGGTGCATAACAGGAGATTGATGCAATACCTCCTGTTCTGCCCATGCCTTTGTCCAAATTCATCCCCACAAACGTACACAGCATTACTCCCATTTTGCCGGTGTTAGCACTTTGAAAGAGCTATCTATTTACTGTTATTTATTTATTTGTTCGCGGGATGTTGGTGTCGCTGGCAAGGCCAGCATTTATCGTCCATCCCTAATTGCCCTTGAGAAAGTGGTGGTGAGCCGCCTGCTTGAACCTCTGCAGTCCTTGTGGTGAAGGTACTGTCACGGTGCTGAATTTGTCTGAGTGGTTTGGTGCAATTTAGTGGCTTAGCTGGACCATTCCAGTGTGCAGTTAAGAGTCAACCACATAGCTGTTGGTCTGGAGACACCTATCGGTCAGACCGAGTAAGGACGGCAGATTCCCTTCCCTAAACGACATTAGTGAACAAGTTGTTTTTTTTTACGACAATCCGGTAGTTTGTTGGTCACAATTACTGTTACGAACTTTTAAATTGCAGATTTAGTTAATTAAGTGAATTGAAATTCCCCAGGTACGGTGCTGGGAATTGTAATCATTCCTCATGCCTTATAAATCCAGGCCACTGGATTACTAGTACAGTAGCATAACCACCTTGCTACTGTAACCCTCAACGACGGCACCGTTTCCTTTCAGCAGAACTCTGCAAATTCTTACTTTTCATCTGTGTATCCAATTCCCTTTTCAGGATCATATTTGGTTTGAAATATCATAAATTAATGCGTAAATAAAAATTCTGCTCATCCTCCAACTAGCTTTTCTGCAAATTATCATACTTCTGGTTAACGACCCTCCTGCGAGTGGAAACAGTTTCATCCCATTCACTCTATGAAACCACCTCAGATATTCGAACTCCTCTCTTAAATCTTCCCTTTACGTCTTTGCTCTAAGGAGAACCACCCCAATTCCCCGTTGCGTCCACATGAAAGATGTCACTCATCCCTGGCTCCATTTTATTCAATATGCTGTGTACGCTCTCCGAGGCCTCGACATTCTTCCTAAAGAGCTGTGCCCAGCATTGAATAACATTCTCCAATATTTACACGGAATAGATAGGGAAATAATTTATGCAACTTATTGATGCTCCTTTTGCAGATGTTGCGACTGTTCTCATGCTGGCTATTCACCATATTATACGGCTGGTCACTCGCTTGAAAACAGATATCTTTTCTATAATGACAACAAACAATGCGATTTTCTCTTCTCGCCACAGAACAAAGGCTGCGCCAGAAAGGAAAAGGTAAGCATTCACAAATGTTCGTTTACCACTGAACGATTTGCCCTCTTTGATTTTCGAAGTAATGGCATGTGGCTGTTTCTTGAAGCAGCAAAATAAATACTGCGGCAACAAGAGCAGGTCAGAGGCTGTGTATTCAGCCGTTAGTGTCTCGCAACCTGAATCCTCAATGACTTTCCACCATCTGCAAAGCACAAGTCAGGAGTGTGATGGAATACTCTCCTCTTGCCTGGAGCCCTGCAGCTCCAACAACACCCACGAAGCTAGACACCATGCAGGACAAAGCAGCCCGGTTGATTGGCACCACGTCCATCACCTTAAACATGCAGTCCCTCCACCACCGGCGTACCGCGGCTGCAGTGTTTACCATTTACAAGATATACTGTAGCAACTCGCCAAGGCTTCTTTGGCAGCACCTCCCAAACCCGCGATCTCTTCCACTTAGAAGGACAAGGGCAGCAGGCGCATGGGAACAACAACAGCGCCAAGTTCCCCTCCACGTAACACACAATCCTGACTTGGAAATATATGAGCCATTCCTTCATCGTCGCTGGGTCAAAATCCTGGAAATCACTTCCTAACAGCACTGTGGGAGCACCTTCACCAAACGGACTGCAGCGGTTCAAGAAGGCGGCTCACCACCAACCTCTCGTGAGGAATTTTGATGGGCAATAAATGCTGGCTTTGCAGAGAATCCCACATCCCGGAACGAATACAAAATAATGCTCAATTTAATTTAGCGGTTCCTAAATTTCAAGACACATTTTGCAAGCAACTTGTACTTAGTTAAGAATTAACTAACATGTTTATATCTATCTATCTACATCTCTCTCTCTCTCTCTCTCTGTCAATCATCTATCATTTATTATTTTATAACAATTGATTAATAATCCACCTTTCTATCATCTGTATGTCACCTATCTATCGAAATAAAAATTCAAACCGTACACACCCATCCCGCATCTATATCACTAACATTGCTAGACTGTTGGTGTCTGTTGTGCCTCAGTGGGTTTCACTCGGGCCTCTGTGTAAGGCAGTTATGGGTTCGAGTCCCGTTCCAGGGACTTGACCACAACATCAAGGCTGACACACTCAGTGCAGCACTGAGGGAGCGCTGCACTGTGGGAGCTGCCATCGTTCAGATGAAGTGGCTCGGCCCTGAATTCATCGAACGATACAATGCGACGGACGCCATTAGACCTATTACGCCTGTGGCTGCTTTTTGAAAAAGCTATCGAATTAGTCCCAGTCCCCAGATTCTTGCACTAAGTCGATCAAATATTTAGCCAATTTCCTTTTGGAATATTGCGATTAAATTTCACTCTACCCTTGTTCAGGGAGTGCATTCCAGATCATATCAACTCACTGCGCAAAAACAATTTATCCTCATCGCCTCTCTGATGCTGCTTGGCAATTGACAAAACCTGGTTCCTCTGGTTACCGATAATCCGGCCAGTGGAAGAAGTTTATCCCTGTTTACTCTTGCAGAACTCATCATCGTCATAAATACAATCATTAAAACGCCTCTTAATCTTCTCTGCAGTGCGGAGAACTGTTGCATCTTCTTTAGCTCCTCAAGATAACTGAAGTCCATCAGCCCTGGTGCCCTTCTTGTAAATCTCTTCTGCACCTGCATAAGGACTTAATCTCCTTCCTAAAGTGTGTTGCCCAGAATTGGACAGCATAATCTAGCTGAGTGTTAAACAGTGTTTATAAATCTTTAATATAAAATGAGTGTAAAACTGACTTCCATCGTTCATTTTACTTCCACATTCTTCCACTCAATTTGTACACTAGTGATCCTAGAATCATAGGAACTTACAGCGCAGAAGGAGGCCATTCGGCTCGTCGTGCCTGTACTGGATATGTGGAAACGCAGTCGTGCTTAGTCCCACAGCCCCCGCTTTATGTCCGTAACCCAGTAAATTCCTCATCACCAAGTACATGTCCAATTCCCTTTAAGACTATTGGCGGTATCAGCTTTTGGTCTTAATTCTTGGTGGCAGGTGGGAACTAGTGGGGTACCGCAGGGATCAGTGCTTGTGCCCCAGCTATTCACAATATATATCAATGATTTGGATGAAGGAACCAAATGTAATATTTCCAAGTTTGCTGACGTTACGAATCTAGGTGGGATGCTGAGTTGTGAGGTGGTTGAAAAGAGGCTTCAAGGGGATTCACCAATACCCATCGCTTCCTATCTTTGAGCCAATTTCGTACCCATTCCACCATTTTCATCTTAATTCCCGAGGTTTCCATCTTCTTTAGCAGCCTTTCCGTTTTGTCGAATGTACTCCGAAGTCAATATACACAGCATCTACTGCACTACCTTAATCAACCCACTCTGTTACCTCATTAAAAATTCAACAAAGTTAGTCAGATAGGTTTTCCCTTTAACATATCAAAGTTGTTTCACCTTCATTATCCCATGCCTTTCGAAATATTTTTGTGTCGTTCATTTAATCTTCTCTTCTTAGGCAGTCCCTCGGTACCGAGGATGACATTCCTCCACACTAAAAATTAGTTCTCGGGTGACTGATGAGTCCAATACGTGACCTACAGTCTCTGTTACAGGTGGGGCAGACGGTGGTTGACGGGGCGGGTGGGTAGGGTGCTTGGGTTGACATGCGCTCCTTCCGCTGTTTGCGCTTGGCTACCGCTTGCTCCCGCCGAAGTGACTCAAAGTGTTCGGCGCCTTCCCGGATGCTTTTCCACCACTTTGTGCGGTCTTGGACCAGGGATTCCCAGGTGTCGGTGGGGAGTTTGCACTATTTCAAGGAAGTTGTGAGAGTCTCCTTGAAGCGTGTCCTCTGCCCACCTGGGGCTCTCTGGCAGTGTCGGAGCTCCTAGCAGAGCGCTTGTTTTGGGAGACTCGTATCGGACATGAAGACGATGTGTCTCGTATCGGACATGCAGACGATGTGGCTCGTATCGGACATGCAGACGATGTGGCTTGTCCATCGGAGCTGATCGAGCGTGGTCAAAGCTTCGATACCGGGGATGTTGATTTAATACATCGCTACTGCGCGCGACGATCGTAAAATATTAAGGTCGATCGAAAACTCATTGCTGATGAACTCTGGTTTTATTTTTTAGACCTGGAAGAGGTGAAGGAAAGTCTGGAGGAAACAGGTAAGAAATCTAAAGCAACTTGGTGCTTTTTGAACTTTAGGCGATTGGACGAACTGGGTGAGTTGGCCGAATGCTATCAGATATCGCTGCCAGAGTTGGCCAGTGGTGACCTCGAGGGAAAAAGCTCCTTGACCTAGTCCTCACCAATCTACATGTCGCAGATGGATCTGCTATGACTGCATTGTTAGGGGGGACCGTCCCACATTCCTGGTGGAGATGAGTGTTCCGCTTTCACATTGCGGAAACACTTCATTGTTATGTATGGAAATATCACCGTGCTAAATGGGATTATTTTAGAACAGATCGAGCAGCTTAAAACCGTGAAAACATGAGACATTAAGGGCCAGCAGCAGCAGAATTGTACTCCATGAAAATCTGTAACCTCATGGCCCGGCATATCCCTCACTCTACCATTACTATTAAGCCAGGGGACAACCCTGGTTCAACATGATTTTTTGAAAGCGAAATCGTGTTTGACAAATTTATTCCAGTATTTTGTAGGATGTAACTAGCAGGATAGATAAAGGGGAACCAGTGGATCTACTATATTTGGATTTCTAAAAGGCATTCGATAACGTGCCACATAAAAGATTATTGCACAAGATTAGAACTCATGGGGTTCGGGGTAATGAAGCAGCATGGATAGTGGATCGGTTAACCGAAAGAAAACAGAGAGTAGGGATAAACGGATCTTTTTCAGGTTGGCATGCTGTAACTAGTGGGGTGCCGCAAGGATCAGTGTTGGGGCCTCAGCTATTTACAATCTATATTAATGACCTTGATAAAGGGACCGAGTGTAATGTATTCAAGTTAGCTGATGATGCAAAGCTAGGTGGGTCTGTAAGCTGTGAGGAAAACACAAAGAATCTGCAAATGGATATAGGTAGACTAAATGAGTAGGCAGTAAAGTGGCAATTGGTGTATAATGTAGGGGAATGTGAGGTTATTCACTTTGGTAGGAAGAATAGAAAAACAGAATATTTCTTAACTGATGAGAAACTTTCAAATGTTGGTGTACAGAGAGGTGTCCTCGTGCAAGAAACACAGCACGCTAGCATGCGGGTACAGCAAGTAATAAGGAAGGCACATGGCATGTTGGCCTATATGGCAAGGGGGTTGGCGTATAAGAGTAAGGCAGTCTTACTACAATTCTACAGGGCCTTGTTGAGACCGCACATGGAGTACTGTGCACATTTTTGTCTCCTTATCTAAGGAAGGGTATACTTGCCTTGGAAGGGGTGCAATGGAGGTTCACTAGATTGATTCCTGGGATGAGAGGGCTGTCCTATGATGAGAGATTGTGTAGAATGGGCATATACACTCTGGTGTTTCGAAGAATGAGAGGTCATCTTATTGAAACATACAAGATCCTGAAGGGGTGGACAGGGTAGATGCTGAGAGGTCGTTTCCTCTGGCTGGAGTGTCTAGAACTAGGGGGCATAGTCTCAGGATAAGAGGTTGGCCATTTAAGACCGAGATGAGGAGGAATTTTTTCACATAGATGGTTGTGAATCTTTGGATTTCTCTGCCCCAGAGGGCTGTGAATGTTGAGTCTTTGAGCATATTGAAGGCTGAGATAGATCGGTTTTTGCTCTCTAGCGGAATCAAGTGATACGGAGATCGGGTGGGAAAGTGGAGTTGAGATCGATGATCAGTCATTAGCTTATTGAATGGCGGAGCAGGCTCGATGGGCCGTATGGCCTACTCCTGCTCTTATTGCTTATGTTCTTATGTTATTATGTTTTTAATGTGGAATGTAGAACTTAATGCTAGGAGCAGCACCGTACGGACTTAACAATGAGTGAAACTGCACCACAGGACTGCATACATGTTAAACAGCAGAAGCAGCATGCTATATACAGAGCTCATCGACCCCACAATCAACCGATCTGATCAATGCTCTGCCATCCAGCCACATCCAATCGTGAATGGTGGTGGACAGTTAAACAGCCAACGGGAGGAGGAGGCTCCATGAATATTCCTGAACTCAATGCTCTCAGATCCCAGCAGCTAAGTGCAAAAGACAAGGCTGAATCGTTTGCAAGCATCGTCATCCAAAAGTGCCGAGTTTACGAACCATCTCTATCTAATACTAAGGTGGCAACCTTCATGGCAGTATTCTTCAGCCAATTCGATTCCCTCCACCTGATATCAAGAAATGGCTGAGCGCACTGGATGCAGCAAAGGCTATGCGTCCCGACAACATCCCGGCTGCAGTGCTGAAGACTTGTGCTCCAGAAATAGCTGCGCCTCTATGCAAACTATTCCAGTACAACTCCAAAACTGGCATCTATCCGAACCAAGTTGAAAATTGCCCAGGTATGCCCTCTCCACAAAACGGAGTACAAATCCAATCCGACCAACGATAGCCCCCACCATCGCCAGTGCTATCAAGCGGCACCTACTCACGAATAACCTACTCACCGGTGTTCAGTTTGGTTTCCGCCAGGACCACTCGTCTCCTGACCTCATTACAGCACTGGTCCAAAAATTCCGGCTTGGGCTGTTCGCTGGCAAAAAACATTCGCCCCAAAAAGTACAAGACAATGACTATCTTCAGCAAGAGATTCGAACCACCTCCCCTGGATTTTAATGGCATTACCATCTTCTAATACCCTGCCGTCAACATCCTGGGGGTCAACATTGACCAGAAACTAAACTGTACTAGCCACATTCACAAAATCCCCACAGTGCAGATAAAACCATTTCGGCACATCGAGCCTGCACCGACAGATATCCCACCCTATCCCCGTAACCCCACGTATTTAATCCCCCTAACACTAAGGGTCAATTTATCATAGCCAAATCAACCTAACCCGCACATCTTTGGACTGTGGGAGGAAACCGGAGCACGCGGAGGTAACCCACACAGACACGGGGAGAATGTGCAAATTCCAAACAGACAGTCACCTGTGGCCGAATTCGAACCCAGGTCCCTGGCGCTGTGAAGCAACAGTGCTGACCACTATGCCACCGTGCTGCCCCATTAATACTGTGGCAACAAGAGCAGGTAAGAGGCTAGGTATTCTGCGGCAAGTGAGTCACCTCCGAATTCCACAAAGCCTTTGCCCCGACAAGGCACAATTAAGGATTGTGATGTAATACTCTGCACTTTCCGGGTTGAGTGCAGCTCCAACAACAATGAAGAAGCTCGACCCATCCAGGACAAAGCAGCCCGCCTTTTTGGCAACCCATTCACCATCTAAAACATTCATTCCCTTCAGCACAGGCGCACCGTGACTGCAGTGTGTTCCATCTACAAGATGCTCTACAGCAACTTGCCAAGGCTTCTTCGACAGCACCTCCCAAACCCGCGACCTCTACCAACTAGACAGACAAAGGCATCAGGCGTATGGAAATACCATCACCTCCAAGTTCTCCTCTAAGTCACACATGATCCTAACTTGGAAAAAATATCGACATTACTTCATCGTCGCTGATTCAAAATCCTTGTACTCCCTCCTTAACAGCACTGTGGGAGTACCTTCACCACACGGACTGCAGCGGTTGAAGAAGGCGGCAAACCACCATCTTCTCAAGGGCACTTAAGGAATGGGCAGTAATTGCTGGCCTTACCAGCGACGCCCATATCCTGTGAATGAATTAAAAAAAAACTAATTTTTTTCAACTACACGGCATACGCCCCTCCAATGGAAAAGGAGATAAGGTGGGGTGTATATAGGAGAGAGGAGGGTTTCAGTGGAGGCACAGCACCCACCTTGTGCGCCGGTCGTTTGTGCTGGGATTGGCTCTCGGTCGACCTCCAGCACTTGGAGCGCTCGGCATTGCGGACCTAGCATCGCCGGCGCACAGGACCACCGTCGAATCTCTGCTGTTGGGCAGGAACTTTGCCTGGAGTAGGAGACGGAGATCACCAGAGAGCGAGAGAGAGAGAAAGACGGTACAGGGACAGAAAGAGAGACAGAGGGAGACCGAGAGAGCGAGATACGTAGAGAGATACAGACAGAGAGAGAGAAGGAGAGCTATAGAGGGAAAGGGAGGGAAACAAAGATTCGTCAATCGGGCGAACCAGGAAAATCAATCCAGAAATCCCACGTCTCTGGAACAGATACGGAAATAATAGTATTAACCAACTTTTTCCGCTTACCTCCAATTCCCTCACCACCTGAAACTGAGAGTCACCCTTACCCTGCTGAACAAACAGTAACTCTGTACAGTTACACAGTTAGTGACCCTTACACTGTTGAATAAACAGTGACACTTTACAGTTACACAGTGAGTATCCTTACCCTGAATTAGACAGTGACTCTCTACAGTTATACAGTGAGTGACCCTTACCCTGAATAAACAGTGGCTCTCTACAGTTACACAGTGAGTAACCCTTACCCTGCTAAATAAACAGTGACCCTTTACTGTTACACAGTGATTGAAACTTACTTTGAATAAACAGTGAACCTTTACATTTAAACAGTGTGTGACACTCCCCCTGAATTAACAGTGACAAGTACAGTTATACAGTGAATAACCCTTACTCTGCTGAATGTACAGTGACTCTGTGCAGTTACATAGTGAATGATCCTGACTCATAATAAACAGTGAATCTGTAGAGTTACACAGTGTGTGACCATACCCCTGAGTAAAACGTGACTGATTACAGTTACAGTTAGTAACTCTTACTCTGCTGAATAAACAGTGACTCCGTACAGTTACACAGTGAGTGACTCTTACCCTGAATAAACAGTGACTCTGTACAGTTACACAGTGAGTAACCCTTACCCTGCTGAATAAACAGTGACTCTGTACAGTTACACAGTGAGTGATCCTTACCCTGAATAAACAGTGACCCTCTACAGTGAAACACTGAGTGACACTTACCCTGACTAAACAGTGACTCTCTACAGTTACACTGTTAGGAACTCTTACCCTGCTGAATAATCAGTGACTCTGTACAGTTACACAGTGATTGACTCTTACCCTGAATAAACAGTGACTCTGTACATATACAGAGTTGGTGACCATCCCACTGAATAAATAGGGACTCTGTACAGATACACAGTCAGTGACCACTACCCTGCTGTATAAAAAATCACTCGTTACTGTTATACAGTGAGTGACCCTTACCCTGAATAAACTGCGACTCTGTACAGTTACAGGGAGTGACCCATGCCAGGTATAAAGAGCGCCTCTGTACAGTTGAAGGGAGTGACCCTTACCATGTATAAAGAGCGACTATGTTCAGTTACACAGTGAGTGATCCTTACACTGAATAAACAGTTACTTTTTACAGTTAGAGTGAGTGACCCTTACCAAGTATAAACTGCGACTCTGTACAGTTCCAGGGAGTGAGACTTACCATGTATAAACAGCGACTCTGTACATTTCCATTGACTGACCCGTACCATGTAGAAACAGCGACTCTATACAGCTACAGGGAGTGACTCGTATCTTGAATAAACAGTGAAACAATACAATTAAAAGGTGAATGGCCGTTAATCTAAATAAACAGTGAGTCAGCGCATTTACACAATCAGTGACCCTTAGCCTGAATAAGTAGTGACTCTGTAAATGTAAACAGTGATTGACCATTACCCTGAATAAACAGAGACTCTGTGCAGTTACACAGTGAAAGAACCATACCATAAATAAATTGTGACTCTGTACAGTTACACAGTGAATGACCCTTAGCCTGAATAAGTAGTGACTCTGTAAATGTAAACAGTGATTGACCATTACCCTGAATAAACAGAGACTCTGTGCAGTTACACAGTGAAAGAACCATACCATAAATAAATTGTGACTCTGTACAGTTACACAGTGAATGATCCTTAGCCTGAATAAACAGTGATTCTGTACAGTTACAGAGTGAGTGACCCTCATGCTGAAAAACAGTGACACTGTACAGTTACATAGTGAGTGACCCTTACCCTGAATAAACAGTGACACTGTACAGTTATACAGTGAGTGGCGGTTAACCTGCTAAATAAACAGTGATTCTCTACAGTTACACAGCGAATGACGCTTAACCTGAATAAACAGTGGTTCTGTACAGTTACACATTGAATGAACTTTACACTGAATAAACAGTGACTTTGTACAGTTCCACAGCGCCAAATTTGATATCGACCGTTTTTTACAATGGACAAAAGTTAAAACTACCAACACTATGCAGTGATATTTGGCTCTTACTCTGTTTTTCCCCGTTTGACAGCAGCTATGATTATCAAATGTGTCATTGCACTGACCGATGTACTCGAGGGTGAAATAAATGTTGGCATTCAGCCCCGGGGACGAAAACCGTATGGAGCAGGACTACTTTGGTGGGCCTTGCTTGAGAGCAAGGACAAAGCTGGCCTGGGGCGTTCGGCATTGAAGGAGCATCTCCTGCTTCCCAGAATCTTGAAGAACAGCCAATTAGCAACATAGGAACAGATGGAGAACAGTCAGCCCCTCGAGATGCTCCACCATTCAATTATATCTTGGCTGGTCTTTACCACAATTCCTTTTACCTGCCTTTGTTCCACATAGCTTGACGCCCCAACACAACTTCAATCTATAGATCTCAGGCTTGTAAGCACAAATTGGCACCCAGAATCCACAGCCTTTTGAAGAAGAGAGTTCCAGATTTCTACTTCCCTTTGTGTGAAGAAATGCTTCAGGATCTGCTCCTGAATGGTCCAGTCCTCATTACAAGATCATGTCCCTTGTTCTTGATTCGCCGATCAGAGCAATCCACGAATATACCCTAGCGACTGTCTTGAACATTTTAAACAGCTCAATCTTCTACACTCAATGGAATACAAGCCAGGTTTAAGCAACCTATCCACGTAATTTAACCATCTGAGCCCCAATTTTATTGCAAAGCCCAGTTACCCCATAGCTGCTGGTTCGGTTCAGCTGGTAGACATATAACTGAATGCAGTTCGCCGATAGGATAGAAATGCAGTAACAAATATATCTGTTCTCACTGCTTTTATGAAAATGAAATGCAGGCAAAGATAAATTGTTCTAACTATGTAGCAGCTGAAAACTTTACGATTGACTGCGCATGGGCCTGGCCCTGCTATTTTCCCTTAACCCAATCAGAACCTGCAACAGTGGATGCGTCTTAACAAGCAATCCCAGGGTAAAAATTCGTCCTGTGCGATAATGCAAAGCGGGCGTTATCGCAGCATCCTGACAATTATACTGCCTGAATGAAATTTGGTTCCATTGAATAAATTAAATTGAAACTTTCACGGAGCAATCAACGGGCGTCGATGCCATACCGTCTGTTTCAAACTACCAACTAAGACGAATTTCTATCCACCTGTGTCTCGATTCCCTGACATGCAAACTCGTGATATATTCCGAGACAGGGTTATACAAATTTGCATAACGCTATTGTCATTTACATAGAGTCCAGGTACAGATGACTTCCTCTCCTCGCTGTCACTTGACGGTACAAGATGGTCGAGGAACAAAGAAACAAGAGACTCCTCTACATTGGGGAGACCAAACGCAGATTGGGTGACCGCTTTGTGGAACAACTCTGTTCAGTCCGTAAGTGTGAACCCGAGCTTCCGTTAATTCTCCCCTCCACTCCCACTCTGATCTCTCTGTCCTTGGCTGCTTACACTGTTCCAATGAAGCTCAACGTAAGCTTGAGGAACAGCACCTCATCTTTCGATTAGGCACTTTACATACTTCTGGACTCAACATTGAGTTCAACAATTTCAGACTATAATCCCTGGCCCCATTTTTCAGGCTGTTTATGTTTCTGCAATCCCCATTTGCAAAATTAAATCTCTCCTGCCTCCTACACTAGCACAGAATATTCCGTCAGTTCCTTCCTCCCCTCCGCTCCCCCTTTCCCTGCCTCTGCACCTGGTTAAAACCTGTTACAGCTCAAGCCTTTTCCAGTTCTGATGAAGGGTCCCAGACCAGAAACGTTAACTCTGATTCTCTCTCCACGGATGTTGCTTGGCCTGCTGCGTGGTTCCAGCATTTTCAGTTGTTATTTCAGATATCCAGTATCCGCAGTATTTTGCTAAAGAAACAAGTAGCCCTTTTGTCGGGGTTTTCCTTCAAATCCAGTCCAAGGTCCCACACATTTGGCATTGTAAGGAGGGCGTAGACCTAGGGTCTTTAGCTGGATATTGGTGGTGGACCAGAAGCAGTCGGTATCGCATAATTCGCGCGTTATAATCCCCGCCTCATATTCAATTACAATGACTTCATTGGAGCTGAATATCGGGCGTGTCCTATAACGGGCGCCAAAAGGAATTCCGCCTGATTTGCTTTCCCGCGCATGTCTAATTTCAAAAGCAACGTTCTGGTATAGTTAGTTTTCTACTGTGCTTTCACTGGACAATGTGAGAGAGAGCATGTGGAGAAGGAAGGCGGTCATTTTTTTCTTCGTTTATGGGATTTCGGTGTCGCAGGCAAGGCCAGAATTTATTGCCCATCCCTAATTGCCCTGGAAATGGTGGTGATGAGCCACCTTCTTGAACCGCTGCAGTCCATGCGGTGAGGGTACCACTTCAGTGCTGTTAGGTAGGGTGTTTCAGGATTTTGACCCAGCGACGATGAAGGATATACTTCTAAGTCAGGATGGTGCGTGACTTGGAGGGGCACTTGCAGGTGGTCGTGTTCCCATTCACCTGCTGGACTTGTTCGTCTGGGTGGAAGAGGTTGCAGGTTTGGGAGGTGCTGTCGAAGAAGCCTTGGCGAGTTGCTGCAGTGCATTTTGTAGATGGTCCACACTGCAGCCACGGTACGCTGGTGTCGGAGGGATGAAATGGTTAAGGTGCGAATGGGGTTTCAATCAAGCGGGCTGCTTTGTGTTGGATGGTGTCGAGCTTCTTGAGTGTTATTGAAGCTGCACTCATCCAGGCAAGTGGAGAGTATTCCATCAAACTCCTTACTTGTGCCTTGTAGATGGTGGAAAGGCTTTGGGGAGTCACGAGGTGAGACACACGCCACAGAATACCTAGCCTGTGATCTGCTTTTTTTGCCGCATTATTTATGTGACTGGTCCAGTTAAGAATTTTGTCAATGGTGATGCCCCAGGATATTGATGGTGGGGTTTTGGCGATGATTATGCTGTTGAATTTCAAGGGGCAGTGGTTAGACATTCGCTTGTTGGAGATAGTCTTTGACTGTCACTTGTGTAGTGCAAATGTTAGGTGCTACTTAGCAGTCCAAGCCTTAACGTCGTCCTGGTCTTGTTGCATGCGGGCATGGATTGATTCATTAGCAGAGGTGCTGTGAATAGCACTGAACACTGTGCAGCAGCCAACATCACTATTTCTGAGCTAATGTTGGAGGGCAGGTCATTGATGAAGCAGCTGGCGACCCAGACGCCATACACGTCGGCGGGATTGACTCCCGTGCAAAGCAATCCAAAAAAGAAGCCAATCCTGTAATTGGAAGAGTTTCAGTAACTGCTGAGTTCTCATGAAAAGGTTTAATTACAGCACTGGTTTGTAATACGGTTACCATTGTGTAATTATAGAACAGAAACTTAGCAGAAAAGATAAAGGTAAGACTGTCACATCATGATGAATCTCCAACTGAATACAATTGAAGTGTAACTGCTGCAAATAATGTAATGAAACCCACAACTAGCGGGGAATTTCTACCTTCGCTGTCGGGCAGGAGAGGATCGACCGCGAGGTTTACACCACCGCACGATTTTCGTTTCCACCACGGCAGAATGGAATATTCGCCCATCTGGCTTAGTTGGGAGCACTCTCTCCTCTGAGTCAGAAGGTTGCTGGTTCAATGAAAGGGAAATCGTGTTTGAAAAATCTGCTTGCGATTTTTGAGGATGTAACTGTTAGAATTGATAAGAGAGAAGCAGTGGATGTGATGTATTTGGATTTACAGTAGGCCTTTGATAAAGTCCCACATAAGACGTCAGTGTGCAAAATAAAAGCACATGGGATTGTGGGTAATATGCTGGCATGGATTGAAAATTGCTTAACAGACAGGAAACAGAGAGTAGGAATAAATGGGTATTTTTCGGGGTGGCAGGAGTGACTAGTGGGGTACCGCAAGGATCAGTGCTTGGGCCCCAGCTATTCACAATATATAGCAATGATTTGGATGAGGGAAACAAATGTAATATTTCCAAGTTTGCTGTCGATTGTGAGTTGTGATGAGGATGCAAAGAGGCTTCAAGGCGATTTAGACAAGTGGAGTAAGTGGGCAAATACATGGCAGATGCAGAATAACGTGGATAAATGTGATGTTATCCACTTCGGTAGGAAAAACAGAAACGCAGAGCATTATGTAAATCGTGATAAATTGGGAAATGTTGATGTACAAAGGGACCTGGGTGATCTTGTACACCAGCCATTGAACGCAAACATGCAGGTGCAGGAAGCTGTTTGGAAGGCAAATAGTATGTTGGCCTTCATTACTGGAGCATTTGAGAACAGGAGCAAGGATGTCTTATTACATTTATACAGGGCCTTGGTGAAACCACACCTGGAATGCTGTGTGCAGTTCTGGACTCCTTACCTAAATAAGGATACACGCGCAGCGAAGGTTCACCAGACTGATCCCTGGATGGTAGGACATCGTATGAGGAGAAATTGGGTCGACTAGGCCATTATTCAAGAGAGTTTAGAAGAATGAGAGGGGATCTCATTGAAACGTATACAATTCTGACAGGGCTAGACAGACTGGATGCAGGGTGGATGTTTGCCCTGGCTGGGGGCTCCAGAACGAGGGGTCACAGTCTCGGGATGCGCGAGTAGAACATTTCAGACTGAGATGAGGAGAAATTTCTTCAACTCAGAGGGTGGAGGACCTGTGGAATTCTCTACCACGGAAGGCTGTGGAGTCCAAGTCACTGAATATATTTAAGAAGAAGATAGATAGATTTCTACACACAAAAGGCATCAAGGGCTATGGGGAGATAGCGGGAATATGGCATTGAGGTAGAGGATCAGCCATGATCATATTGAATAGCGGAGCAGGCTCGAAGGGCCGAATGGCCTACTCCTGCTCCTATTTTTCTATCTCTCTAGATCAACGAAAGCTCGAGGAACAGCACCTCGCATTTCGATTAGTAAACTTTACAGCTTTCCAGACTCAACACTGAGTTGAACAATTTCAGATCATACCTACTCTCCTATTTTATTGGAGAACGGCTGCTGGTAATGGTCCTGCTCTAACCAGTTACAGCTCCGCTCGACCCATCTGTTTTTTTTCTTTACTTGTACCAGCATCACCACCTTTTTGCAACATCATCCCTTTTGACATTTAATCTAAGCTGTCTTCCACCCTATCACATACCTCCCCTTAACCTCATTGCTCCTCTCCCCAGTTGCAAAACTTTGTAATTGCTTACAGCTGTTACAACTCTAGTCGAGGGCGCTGACGCAAAACGGGCGGTATTGGATCGGTGCCTGATATTATGTTCCATTGCATTCAATGGAATTATATATCAGGCGCTGTTTAAAACGGGCGGCCTTTCCGACTGTGGGCCGGACGAACTTCTACGCCAATACTTTTTTCCAGTTGTGACGAAAGGTCATCGACCTGAAACGTTAAATGTGTTTCTCTCTCCACAGCTGCCGCCTGACCGGCTGTATATTTCCAGAAATTTCTGCTTAATTGTCGCTAACACAGATTATCTGGTCATTATTATATTACAGTTTGTGGGCTCCTGCTGTTGGAATATTTGCTTCCACATTTCCTGCATTTCAAGAGATTACACTGCAGAATTATTCAATGGGATGTAAAGCGGGTTAGATGCCTTGAGATTGCAAAAGGTGTTGTAGAAATTCAAGACTTTCTATATATCTTTCTTTATTTCTTTCTTTCTATCATTCCTTCTTTCGTTCTTTCCTTCTTTCTTTCTATCTTTCTTTCATCTCCTTCTTCTTTTTACTTTCTTTGTTTTCTTCTTTCTTCTTTCTATCTTTCTTCCTTTCTTTCCTTCTCTCTTTCTATCATTCTTTCTTTCTTGATGTCCTTGTTTCTTTCATTCTTTCTTTCTCTCTTTCTTTCTTTACTTTCTTCTTTCCTTCTTTCTTTCATACTTTCTCTCTTTCTTTCCTTCTTCCTTTCTTTCTTTCTATCCTTCCTTCTTTCTTTCTTTCCTTCTTTATTTCTTCCTTTCTATCTTTGTTTCATTCCTTTCTTCTTTTTATTTTCTTTGTTTTCTTCTTTCTTCTTTCTATCTTTCTTTTTTCCTTCTCTCTTTCTATCTTTCTTTCTTACTGAAATTTTTTGAGGATGTAACCTGTAAAATAGATAAGGGAGAACCAGTAGATGTGGAGTAGTTGGACTTCCCAAAGGCTTTTGATAAGGTCCCGCATAAGAGATTAGCGCGCAAAGTTAAGGCACATGGGATTGGGGGCAAGGTATTGACTTAGATAGAGAACTGGTTGGCAGACAGAAAGCAAAGAGTTGCAATAAACGTGTCTTTTTCTGAGTGGCAGGCAGTGACTAGTGGGGTTCCGCAGGGATCGGCCCTTGGACCCCAGCTACTCACATATATATTAAAGATCTAGACAAGAGAAATATATGTAATAGCTCCACGTTTGCAGAAGACACAAAACTGGGTGGGCGTGTGTGCTGCGAGGAGGATGCCAAGAAACTCCAGGATGATTTGGACAGGTTGGGTGATTGGGCAGAAGCGTGGCAGATGCAATATAACGTAGATAATAGAGAGGTTATTCACTTTGGTGTCAAAAACAGAAAGGCAGATTATTATCTTAATGGCAATAGATTGGGAGAAGGGGAAGTGCAATGAGACCTGGGTGTCCTTGTGCACCAGTCGCTGAAGGTAAGCATGCAGTTGCAGCAGGCGGATAAGAAGCCACTTGGTATGTTGACCTTGATAGCGAGAGGGCTTGAGTACAGGAACAAAGATGTCTTGCTGCAGTTGTACAGGGCCTTGGTGAGACCACACCTTGAGTACTGTGTGCAGTTTTGGTCGCCTTATCTGAGGAAGGATGTTCTTGCCATGGAAGGAGTTCAGCGAAGACTCACAACGCTGATACCTGTGATGGCAGGAATGACGTATGAAGAAGAGATTGGGTCGATTGGGCTTATACTCGCTGGAGTTTAGAAAAATGAGAGGGGATCTCATTGAAACTTCTAAAATTCTAACAGGACAGGACAAACTAGATGCAGGAAGAATGTTCCCGATGGTCGGGGAGTCCAGAACCAGGGGTCACAGTCTAAAGATAAGGGGTAAGCCATTAAGGACAGAAATGAGGAGGAATTTCTTCACCCAGAGACTGGTGAACTTGTGGAATTCTTTGCCACAGAAGGCAGTAGAGGCCAATTCATTAAATACATTCCAGAAGTAGTTGGATACATTTCTTAAGGCTAAAGGGATCAAGGGTTATGGGGAGATGGCAGGGACAGGGTACTGAATTTGGATGATCAGCCATGATCGCATTGAATGGCGGAGCAGGCTAGATTGGCCGAATGGCCTACTCCTGCTCCTATCTTCTATGATTCTATTATTCTATGATTCTGTGATTTCCTTGTTTCTTTCATTCTTTCTTCCTCTCTTTCTATCTTTACATTTTTCTTTCTTTCCTTTTTCTTTCATTCTTTCTTTCTTTCTTTCTGTCTTCTTTTTTCTTTCTTTTTATCTTTCCTTTCTTTCTTTCTATATTTCCTTCTTTCTTCCCTTCCTTCTTTCTTTCTATCTTAACCTTCTCCTTTTTCTTTCCTTGTTTTCTCCTTTCTTCTTTCTCTCTTTCTTTCTTTCTCTCTTTCTTTCTTTCCTTCTTTCTTTTCTTTCTTTCTATCTATCTTTCAAACTTCCTTTCTTTAATTCTTTCGTTCCTCTTTCCGTCGCAGGTGGAATTTGCACCTCCGGTATAGAATAATTTGTTTAGCAGAATGGCAAATATACAAGCGGCGCTTTCCGGTTGTGTGAATGCAGAAGTAAAACGGGGCTTAAAGATGCTTACTTCAAAAGACGCTGATTACATTGAACAATGATGTACAATTTGTTTTGTCTCTCACCTGCATTGAAGAGTGTAAGTTCCGTAACTGAGCCGCATTATATTGCACCTGAGCATCACGTCTCCTCATCTCCCTCCACAGCTTACAAAGCAACAGATGAAATATAATCAGTATCGCACCATCAATATCTCTTATATCAACTTGCCTACTTCCACGCGTTGGTGCCCTAATTTCAGGACATTTCGGGATAGAAATGCGGAAATTGAAAATCGAACTGAGTATCAGGGGCAGCTGATGCAACAACGCCAATTTCGAACTATCAGCGTGTCTCAGTGTATAGCACTCTCGCCTCCAAGTCACAGGGTTGTGGGTTCACGTCCCACTTCAGAGACTTGAGCACAGAAATGTAGGCTGGCATTCCAGTGCAGTGCTGAGTGAGTGCTGCACTGTCAGAGGAGCCGTCTTTCGGATGAGACCGTAAACCGAGGCCCCATCTGCTATATCAGTTTGACGTACAATATATCATGGCACTATTTCGAAGAAAAGCGAGGGAACTATCCCGGTGTCCTGGTAAATATGTATCCCTCTGTCTAGTCATTATCACACTGCTGTTTGTGGGAGCTTGCTGTGCGCAAATTGTCTGCCACGTTTCCTACATTACAACGCTGATTACACTTCAAAAGTGCATTATTATCTGTAAAGCGCTTTGTGACGTCCGGTGTTCATGAAAGGCGTGATATAAATTCAAGTCTTTGTTTCTTCAAGACGAATTTATACCTCAGTAGCTTCTTGTTTCATTCTCCCTTAGCAGAATACGCAGCGATGTTGAAATCGCTCTCCCCTTTACATCTTTCACGATGATTATAATTTGAACACTTTCTCAAGTTTCGTCACTGCGGAGCAAACAATTCTTTAACCAGGAAACTCGCACCCAATACAGGCCAATAAAGCTGTCCGTGTATGTGTGGACTGCAGGAGAAGGAAGCCCACAAATGTTTGGACACAGCAGGAAGCTTTAGAATGTATGGGCTGGGGTAGGTTCTCAAAGAATGACGAAAGTGAATCGATCGCTTTTGAAGCCAGGAGAAGGAATGATTAGAATGTTTTCCGAAAATGACATTTCCTGCCACTGCTCAAAGATGAGATTCACAACTTAATAATGAACTGTTAGGACCTACGAATAGGAAGAGGCCATTTCGTCCCTGGAGCCTGTTCCGCCATTGAATTAGATTCTGTAACAAAATTCAATCTAACTTCCTTGGCCATTATCCATAATAACCATTAACAAAACTCTAGTAATCACAGTTTGGAACGTTCAATTCACCCTCAGCCTCAATAGCTTTTCTACAGAGAGTGAAATATTTCAACTGACCCTTTGTCAAGAAGTGCTGTTCTGACATCACAACTGAACGCCCTGTCGCTAATTTGGGTCTCCAACATCAGAGGAAATAGTTTCTCTCTATCTACACTAAAAGCTCATTTGATTATCTTAAACACATCATTTAGTTTGCATGTCATTCTTCTTTTTCAAATTTATGCTTAGTCTATGCATCCTGACCTCATATGCAAAGTCATTTAACAGCGTTATAATTCTGGTAAATCTGCTGTGCAACATTTCCAAGTCCAGTATATCCTTCCTAATTTGTGGTGCCCTAAACTGAACGCCGTACTCCATATCTGGTCTAACCAACGCTTTAGAGAAATGCTAGCACAATGTCCACCGTTTTGTATTCCGGCATCCTTGAGATCAAAGCCCAGCATGACTGTTGGTCAGTTAGTGCATTCCTGCAGCACAGAATGGCTTCGATGTTTGACTGGAGAAAACTGGAGCTGGTGGGGGGCGGGGTCCGTGGCGGAGTGCGGAAACATTTCAAGAGTTGCAGTTTCTTTTTAGAACTGAAAAACGCGAACGAAAGTCTCGAAGAAACAGGTAATTATAATAAACATTAACATATTGTTCTACGAGTTAACGATGAAGGCCGTTGATTCATTCAAAGATATTTTGCTATTGTACAACATCGTGGTTTCATAGAATCATACAGCACAGAAGGTGGCCATTCTGCCCATCCTGCCTGCGCCAGATCTTTGAAAGAGCTCACTAATTAGTCCCACGACCATACACTTTCCCAATAGCCCTGAAATGCTGTCCCCTTCAAGTAGTTATCTCACATCTAAAAAAGATAAACCTGTTGAAAAAAAAATTAAATTGTAATTAATTAACCTTGCTAAAAACGGGTCGAGCACCTCCTTTTTAACAACACAGATTCTTCCGTGCACGCGGTTCAGCTCTCAGTCCCTCCCTTCACTTGACCGGAAGTTCCGGAATTCCCTCGCATGCACAGTGCATGCAGGAAACCGGCACTTCAGGAGGCCTTACGGGTGAGTACACAGCGCGTACTCATCCGGCAAGTGCCGAATTCTTGGCCCATTATCCTTTGAAAGTGACCATTGAATCTTCTTCCACCGCTATTTCAGGTGGCCTATTCCACATCACAAAAACTCGCTGTGTAAAAAAATCTCCTCATCTCATCTTTGACTCTTTTTCCAACCACCTGAAATCTGTGTCCTCTGGTTACGGACCTTCCTGCGAGTGGAAGCAATGTATCATTTTCTACTCCTCCAAATCACCCCATATGTGTGATAACCTCTATCAAATCGTCCATTAACCATCTCTGCTCGAAGGAGAACAATCCAGTTTATCTGGTCTCTTGACATATCTGAAGTCCCTCATCCCTGGTGCCATTCTAAAAATCTGCTCCCCGCCCTCGCCAAGGCATTGAAAAGTTTTCTAAATGTTGGTACCCCGAATGAGACACACCTTTAACTGTTTAGCATTACGTCCTTGCATTTGTATTCTAATCCTCTGTTCATGAAGACCATGATTCTCTTTCATTATTATTAACCTTCTTAGCTTGTCCGCCGACCTTCAAAATGTTGTGCCTGTGAAACTTCAGTTCTGGCAATCCCATTAAAATGGTACCATTTAACATGCACTGTCGCTCGTCATTTTCCTTCCAAAATGCGATGCCTCGTATTTTCCGATGCCTCCGGGTGTGTGCGAACTGTGCACACATCCGTCGGGACATTGGAAATGCCTGTTTCAGGAATTATAAAAAACTTTATCAACATTCAGCCGCTCCAGTCTGCTCCGCCATTCACTTAGATCATGTCTGATCTGCACTTCAACCCCACTTATCGCCTTTGCTACATATCCCTTGATTCCTTTATCTAACAGAAGTTATCCATCTCAGTCTAGAAAGCTCCAAATCTCCCGAGAATTCATAGCCTTTAATAAAACGATTTCAGGATTTTTACTACAATTTCGTGAGTGAAATTGCTTCCTGATTCCACTCCTGAACGGCCTAGTTCGAATTTTAAGACCATTCCCCTGTTTGCTGATTAACGCATCAGAGGAAATAAACTTACAAAATGTTACGCAACTCGAGAAGATCAACTTTTAATTTTCTATGCTCACTGGAATAAAGATTAGGAAAACTGTCTTCATAATGAAACCCTTTAAGCCCCGGCATCATTTTGGTGAATTTGCCGAGAAAGCCTCTCCACGGCCAATGTTTCCTTCTTGAGTTGCACTGCCCAGAACTGAATTCGACCATAAGAACATTAGAAATAGGAGCAGGAGGAGGCCATTTGGTCCTTCGAGCCTGCTCCTCCATTCAATAAGATCATGGCTGATCTTCCACATCATCTCCACTTTACTGCACAATTCCCCATATCCCTTGATTTCCTTAATATTCAAAAATCTATCGATCTCTATCTTGAATGTTCTCAATGACTGAGCCTCGACAGCTCGCTGTGGTCGAGAATTCCAAAGATTCAGCACCCACTGAGTGAAATAATTTCTCCTCATCTCAGTCCCAAATGGCCAACCCCTTATCTGAGACTGGGACCCCTGGTCCGAGACTCCCTAGCCAGGAAATCATCCTCTCTGCATCTACCCTGTCAAGTGCTGCAGGAATTGTGTATGTTTCAATGAGATCACCTCTCATTCTTCTAAACTGTACAGAATATATGTCTAGTCTACTCAATCTGTCCTCATAATGAATCCCCCCATCACATGATCCAGTCTGGTGAACCTTCGTTGCACTCTCTCTAATGCAGTGCTCCAGATGAGGTCGGACCAAAGCTTTATACAACGGCAGCAGAAACACCACCGACTTGTATTCCAAGCTAAATAATAACAGAAACCGCTGGAAAAACTCAGCAGGCCAGGCAGCATCCGTGGAGAGAGGAACAGAGTTAACGTTTCAGGTCGAAGACCTTTCGTCAGAACTGAAAAAAGCAGGAAATGAAATAGATTTAAAGCAAGATAAAGCTGGGAAAAGGGGGAGGGGATGAAAGAACAAAAGGAGAGATGAAGAGTCATTGAGATACATTAAGATATAATGAAGGCAAGAGGATGTGTTGATGTAACACGTTGAGTCGAAATGAAGTGTGAAATGCACTGGCAGAATGAAGGACAGCTCGCAGCTTCTGGGAGGGAAAAAAATAAGGGGGGCCAAACAAAAGGGTGGATGAAAAAATTAAATATAAATGTGATAGGGGCTGAGGTTATGATCTAAAATTGTTGAACTCGATATGGATTCCAGTGGGCTTTCGGGTGCCTAAACGAAAGATGAAGTGCTGTTCCTCGAGCTTACGCTGAACTTCCGTGGAACAGTGTAATAGGCCGAGGACGGTGAGGTCAGAGTGGGAGTGGAGCGGAAAATTAAAGTGACAGGCCACCGGGAATTCGGGGTCCCCCTTAAGGACTGAACGGAGGTGTTCCGCAAAGCGGTCAGCCAATCTGCGTTTGGTCTATTCCAACCTGTTGAGATGAAGGCCAACCTTCCATTAGCCTTTCGGATTTCTAGTTGCAACTGTCTGCTAGCATTTAATGATTTGGGTACTTGGGCTCCCAAATGTATTTGTTCCTCTGCAGTCCATCGTTTCCCACCATTTGGACAATATTCTGATTTAACTATCCAAGGTCCAACGTGGATGACCGTGAGCTCAACATTGCCACATTGAACTTAATTTGACATAAATTTGTACACTCACTTATTCTGTCTGTGTGCTTGGCAACACTCTGCAATAATTATTGTTGCACCTAGATAGAGTCTGAAAAAGCAAGGTGAATACTTCTGTGTAGATGTAGTTACTCTGTGAATAGTAAGTCAGACTTTTCATGAGAGGGTAAAAAGGCTTACCAGATGAATAAACACACACTAAGCACAGAATGCGTTCATTGTTCTCAGTCAGTATTTATCAGCACACTTTTTTTCATCAACTGGCTGAAAAATGTTTAGATTTTATTTATCTTTACTCTGGAGATGTGGGCGTCGCTTAGAAGAATTTTGCATCCCCTGTTGCGCTGAGCATTTTTTATTCGTTTATGAGATGTGGGCATCACTGGCAAGGACAACAGTTATTGCCCATGTATAATTGCCCTTGAGAAGGTGATGGCAAGCCACCTTCTTTAACCGCTGCAGTCCAAGTGGCGAAGGTACTCCCACAGTGCTGTTAATTAGGCATTTCCAGTATTTTGTCCCAGCGACGATGAAGGATCGACGATATACTTCTAAGTCAGAAATGCATGTGACTCGGAGGGGAACTTGGAGGTGGTGGTGTTCCCATGCGCCTGCTGACCTTGTCATTCAAGGTGAAGAAGTCGCGGGTTTGGGAGGTGCAGCCGAAGAAGCATTGGCGAGTTGCTGCAGTGCATCTTGTAGATGGTACACACTGCAGCCACGGTATGCCGGTGGTGGAGGGAGTGAATGTTTGAGGTGGTGGATGGGGTGCCATTCAAGCGGACTGCTTTTTCCTCAATGGTATCGAACGTCTTCAGTGTTGTTGGAGCTGCACTCATCCAGGCAAGTGGAGAGCATACCACCACACTCCTTACCTGTGCCTTGCAGATGGTGGAAAGACTGTGGGAGTCAGGAATTGAGACACTCGCCGCAGAATACCTAGCCTCTGACCTACTCTTGTTGCCACTATATTTATGTGGCGGCTGATCTTCCTTTTTAACCGCTGGTAGTGGTTTGGATAAAACTGAGTGGATTGCTAGGCCGACTTGGAAGGCCATTTAAGAATCAAGCAGATTGGCGCGGGAGTGGAGCCACACATAGGTCCAGACCGGATAAAGACGGAACAATTCCTTCCCTAAAGGACATTCGTCAACCAGTTGGGCTTTTACGACTATCCAAGACCTTCACAGTCACTTTTAATTCCAGTTGTTTTTAGAAACTGAATAAGGAATCTCAAACTGCCGTGTTGTGTTCTCTGGATTACTAGTGCAGTAATATAAACATTACACGACCGTCCAAACCTTGCATCTCTGATAAGCATTTATCTTGGTCATTATCAACACAGAACAGAACCTAACTCAAAAAGAAAGAGGTAGGACTTTCAAAATTACAGTTTATTTATTTATTATATGTTTGCTATCGATCGCTGTTAAAAGAAATGCACTTTTAAAATTAGAGGATTACTGAAATAAAATTTGAGATGAATAGCTTAGAATAATTCAAGGGGAAACTAATTAAGCACATGGGAAATAAAGTAATAGATGAAAATACTGATAGGGTTTGATAAAGTAAGGTGGGAGTAGGCTTATGTGGAGCATAAACAATGGAATAGGCCAATTGGGCCAAATGGTCTGTTAAGTTTCCACTTTGTGCACAATTGGCGGCCCAGACGCACAATTTGCCCAAATAGCGCTAGTTTTCAGAAGTGTGTTATTTTCCTTCTCAAGTTTCCTCTGAAACTCATTTGCATATCAGCGAACATAAGATCTCCTATGAGCAGGGTTTATTTATTTTTCAAAAAAACTTTTCAATTAAAAATACTCCTTGATATAATACAGATAGGTAACCTGCTGCAGTTTAAATAATGTATTTGAGAATGAGTTTATCACAAGAAATAAGCAATTTACTCATAGTGTGTAGACCTGCACCTATGAGTAACAGCTTTTAAGTAACTGAAAATGATTTTGAAAAACTTACTAGAAACATTTACTAGTTACATGCGTGTGCAGTAGTCAGCTTCTTAGCAAATTATATATATATGTATACATAAAAGCTTTAAAACCGTGCCTATTTGTGTACTTGCTGCTTAAAAATAGCTTAATAGTAAGAGCAAAACTATGCTGCACTCACTTCAAGGCCAATATATCATCGGTCTCTGAACTCACTTCACAAGGAATACTGCACTTAACCTTCCCTTCTAGACTTTGGCTGATGATGCAAAGCGGGTAATATCGAAATCAGCGACCATGATAAAAAAAATCCAATTGTTCTTCCTATTAAAGCCATTGAGGTAAAAATGGGCGGTGGCGCATTCAAATTGAATATAGGGAGGGGCAGTATTAGCGGCGCCCAATTTTCACTTCTTGCTTTGCGATACCGCCCGAAGTGGAAATTCAGACCTAATGAGGATCGTTTTTCTGTTTATTTATGCAAGTTATGTGAGTGTCCTCCCCATTTTGAACGGGAGTTTGGAAGCATAAACGCTTCTCGGATCTGAAGTTATTTAACTAGTAGTTTGTAACAGTTCAAGAAGGCTGCTCTGCTTTTTTCCAGAACTAAATAACTTGAAAGAAACTCTTAGTGAAACGGGTGAGCGGCCAGGGAACACCCTGTGGAAATGCCTGCCTAGAATAATTTAAACTCTCTACTAATGCCTCTGTTGCTGGTGATTTAATTGTTCTAGTAATGCTTATTTTCGGACTAATTTCACCCGTAGTCTCTTGTTCCTTTCGCCCGTGGAATGGCATAATCAATTGACCTAATCGCAACAGTTAAAGTGATATGTACATAAGAACATAAGAAATAGGAGCAGGAGTAGACCAATCGGCCCCTCGAGCATGCTCCGCCATTCAATGAGATCAAGGCTGATCTGATCCAACCTCAACTCTAAAGAACACAAGAAGTATGAGCAGGACCAGGCCACTCGGCCCCTGGGCCCGCTCCGCCACCCACAGGGCCTTGACCGATCCGAACTCAAACTCATGTCCAATTTCCAGCCCGCTCCCCGTAACCCCTGATTCCCTTTACTTCTAGGAAACGGTCTATGTCTGTTTTAAATTTATTTAATGAAGTATCTTCCACAGCTTCCTGGGGTAGCAAATTCCACAGACCCACTACCCTCTGAGTGAAAAAGTTTCTCCTCATCTCAGTTTTGAAAGAGGAGCCCCTTATTCTAAGATTATGTCCCCTAGTTCTAGTTTCACCCTTCATTGGGAACATTCTCACTGCATCCACCAGATCAAGCCCCTTCACAATCTTATATGTTTCAATAAGATCGCCTCTCATTCTTCTGAACTCTAATGAGTAGAGTCCCAATCTACTCAACCTCTCCTCGTATGTCCACCCCCTCATCCCCGTAATTAACCGAGTGAACCTTCTTTGTACTGCCTCGAGAGCAAGTATGTCTTTTCTTAAGTATGGAGAACAAAACTGTATGCAGTACTCCAGGTGCGGTCTCACCAATACCCTATACAACTGCAGCAATACCTCCCTGTTTTATATTCTATCCACCTAGCAATAAAAACCAACATTCCATTGGCTTTCTTGATCACCTGCTGCACCTGCATACTAACTTTTTGATTTTCTTGCACCAAGACCCCCAGATCCCTTTGTACTGCAGTACTTTCCAGTTTCTCGCCATTAAGATAATAACTTGCTCTCTGATTTTTCCTGCCAAAGTGCATAACCTCACATTTTCCAATATTGTATTGCATCTGCCAAATCTCTGCCCACTCACCCAGCCTGTCTATATCCCCTTGTAGGTTTTTTATGTCCTCCTCACTCTCTACTTTCCCTCCCATCTTTGTATCATCTGCAAACTTTGATAAGTTACACTCGGTCCCCTCCTCCAAATCGTTAATATAGATTGTAAAGAGTTGGGGACCCAGCACCGACCCCTGCGGAACACCACTGGCTACTGGTTGCCAGTCCGAGAATGAACGATTTATCCCAACTCTCTGCTTCCTGTTAGATAACCAATCCTCCACCCATGCCAGAATATTACCCCCAATCCAGTGATATTTTATCTTGTGTAATAATCTTTTATGTGGCACCTTGTGGAATGCCTTCTGGAAGTCTAAATACACTACATCCACTGATTCCCCTTTATCCACCCTGTACGTTATGTCCTCAAAGAACTCGAGCAAATTTGTCAGACATGACTTCCCCTTCATAAAGCCATGCTGACTTTGTCCTATTAAATTATATTTATCTAAATGTTCCGTTACTGTCTCCTTAATAATAGACTCCAAAATTTTACCCACCACAGATGTTAGGCTAACTGGTCTATAATTTCCAGCCTTCTGCCTACAACCCTTTTTAAATAAGGGTGTTACATTAGCAGTTTTCCAATCTGCCGGGACCTTTGCTGAGTTCAGGGAGTTTTGGTAAATTATTACCAAAGAATCCACAATTCATACTGTCACTTCCCTCAAGACCCTAGGATGGAAGCAATCAGGTCCAGGGGATTTATCCGCCTTGACTCCCATTATTTTACTGAGTACCAATTCCTTAGTGATTTTAATCGTATTTAGCTCCTCCCCCACTGGAGCCCCCTATTTGTCATGTGTTGGGATATTCTTAGTGTCC